>JXTC01000070.1:344960-449644 GCA_002914845.1 Trema orientale
CTTCAAAATGGCTCATGAAAATGGGTTCCAATACACATAATTGGACTTTATAATGTATATGGGCTTCCAAGCCCAAGTCAAGCCATTTTCTAACATATTTTTTCACCTTCAGTGAAAGCATTAGCTTCATGCATATCTCTCTTTTAAGTATAGCATAATTGTTCTAGGTACTAGGATTCAAATAACAACTTTGTAATATATGGTCAATACCCAAAAACAAATGGATCAAAAGTACCATATGAATTAATGGGCTGATCTCAAGAACCAACAATTATGAAGCAGAGCACATAAAGAGTGAAGTTTTAACTTTTAACAGTGCAAACCGCAAAAGATTAACAAAGTCGTGAATTTACTTGTCATTACCCAAGTTCTAGTGCTCTTACCACGTACAAATAATAATTCATTGAGCCAACTTATCAAAATGGAAATTTTATCAACTTTTGTGTTCCACTTATGGTTAACTCTCTGACTCGAGATTTGTGCCTTGTAAAATTGAAAAATGGTCAAACCGTCTTCAATGGAACAGATTGATTTTAAAAATACTTAAAACTTAATGAGAAGGGGGCCAAAAAAAAAAAAGGGAAAAGAATTGTGAACTAAAATCTGCAATTTCACTGAAATATTGGACATATAGCAAAGTTCTTTTAAGACAAGAATTAACTCTCTCATTAGCCAAAGCAAAGGTTCAACTTTTTAATACAAACAAAATCAATAGCCTAACTATAATATACATATAATATATATGTAGACCAAGAAACGACAGGTGAATTTAAAAGACAAAATTCAACCCAATTGTTTAATGAAATCCAAGTAAACAAATTCATAATTTTATAGAAAATTCAGTGAAGACTGACCTGAAGATTTCATTTCTGTCAGCACTCACCGAAGAGTAAGCAGTTGCCTAATTGATTTTACGGCAATGGAACGCAAACATAAAACAGGGATCTTATCTTCAACGACATGTCGTTTTCTATCAAGCCAGGTTGACATGTTGTTGTGGGCTTCATGATGGGCTCATCAATAGTCCCATTAGAGAAATTTAGTATAAAAAAATATATATTTTTTTTAGGAAAAAGACCAAATGATTTTATTCTGCAAACAGAATTTAAAGGTTATATTCCTTTTCCAAAAAAATGAGCGGTGTAACCGGTGTTCTGACAACATTTCCTTTTCCTTTTTCTTTTTTTTTCCTTTTTTTATTTTACTTTTATTTATTTTTTCTTGTTTTTGGCCCTTAAACCCTATGTCATCTTTTTCTTTGTTTCCACTTTCCACCCTTTTTTCCCGGCAAACAAACAGAGTAACACGGTACAGTTCAGTACAGCACAACCGAACCACTACTTCACCTGGTATTTCCTCTATCTCAATCCCATTAAAATCAGCTGCTACTTATTACATCTTACTTCATAATACTAGTTTTCCATTTCGGATGTTTAATTTTCTTGCCAACCAAACAAAACCCAGAACACCTTCTCTAGTTCTGTTAGCAGGGCATCTTGTTTATATATATATATAAATTTTGTGGGTTTGGTCTGGATTTTCAAGGAAAGAAGTTATTTTGAAAATAGATATCATAGTAGAACTGGAACCCTGAAGGAGAGTAAAGTTTCGTGAGCAGTGTAAGTGTTTTTCTTCCCCATTTATTAAGAATAATCATGTATAAAAATTTTTGCTTTTTTTTTTTTTTTTGGAGTTATGGATTTACAATCTAATTTCTCAAAACCCAATTGGTTCTGGTTTGAGATACTTTCTTTTTGCATTCTAATTAGTTACAGACTTACACTGAATATGGCCAGTGGAGTATATATTTGTCCCTGGTTCAGTTTATCAAATTTCTTTATATATCTATATATATATATATTGATAGGGATTTAATATGATTTAATCCTATCTATGTTGGTAGAACTTTGATTTATGTAGACGTTAGAACAACTGTATAGTTGGTAGATAAACTTATTGTTTGATGTCATCAGAGGTAAATCTCACAAATATTTTTGTCCCTTTTCTGCTTCTACTAAAGATAATGTTGAAAATAAAATTGTATGCATGAAACAAAGACATTAGAGCAAAAAAGAAATAGGAGTGAATGGTTAATTGTTGGTCTCGGTTTCTCTCTTGATTTGGGTGTTTGGTAAGTTTTCCTGTAAAATCTGTGTTTGGTTTATAAAATCTGTGTAGGTGGTTTGATTTTGGTGTTTTCCTGTGTATTTCGGTTTTTCGGTTTTGGTGGTTTGACAAGGATCTTTCATTATATTGATTTTGGTGTTTTGCTGCGTATTTCGGTTGTGGGTCTTTTGCTAAGAATCTTTCGTTATATCTATTTTGGCTGCATATTGCAAGTCATTCTTTCTGAAATCTTTTGTTTCTCTTGTTTGGTAAGTTTTTGAAATTGTCTCTATTAATGTCCCACCGTTTTCGACTTTGGTTATTAATTGTATTTGGATTTCCTAGAACAATGGTATTGATTTATTCCCTTGTATAAGAAATCGTGTTTCATTTAGTAGAATAATGGATTTTTCGTTTCAAGCATAAAGCATGTGACAAACGTCATATATTTTTCTTAAGTGGAAGGTTTATGATATTGGAGGGCAATTTTTGTTGATTGTATCGTTGGAAGGCAATTTTTCCTGTTTGTGCATCTCCTTACGCGTTTTGTGCGTTAATCTGTTTGTGTGCTTATGTCTTAGTTATTATTCTCTCTCTCAATTTTATGCTAATCTACCTCCTCGTATTATCAACAATATGACATGATTATTCGCTGCCCTTTCTGAAGTCTATTTTCTGTTGCTATGTTTCTGTAACTAAGTAAATATAGGACATTCACGTAGTGATTCTGAAAACACGATAATTAAGTTAGATCTTCCTGTCTTTTTCAACTTCTTTGCTTGTGAAAAAAGGTGGGATTTTGAATGTGATGGTTTAACTAAGGAGGAATGAATGCATTGCTCTCTGCTGCCACTGGAAATTTATAAATTTTGGGTCCCTATCCCAGTTTAATGAATTAATCTTATTTCTTTTGCTCATATATATATATATATATATATATGTATACATATATGTAGGTCCTTCAGAGTGTTTGAGTGAAACGACTTGATTCCATCAAGCCAATCTTAGAGATATGGCCATGGCTGCTTCTTCTTCTTTATTTACATGTTCATTGCAAGAGGGCAGGTGCTCTCCAGAAACAAAGTCATGCTCTAAGAATTTCATGTGCAATTACGTGAATCTTATGCATAAACAATTGGGTTGCTCTGAATCAAAGCATGTCAGACATTCAAGATTTTTATTCAATGAGAAGTCATTGATGTTGAAAGAGACTGAGGGATTATTGAAAAGGAAAGGAATTCTGTGCCGGGCAGTGAAAATTGAAAATCCACCTTCTTTTACGGTGGGGAAGAAGTTTCAACTTGATGATGTGATTGAAGCTCAACAATTTGATAGAGATACTCTGAGTGCTATATTTGAAGTTGCACGAGAGATGGAGAGGATCGAAAAGAATTCATCTGGTAGCCAAATTCTCAAGGGTTATCTAATGGCGACCCTTTTTTATGAGCCATCTACACGAACTAGGCTTTCCTTTGAGTCTGCCATGAAACGATTAGGCGGGGAAGTTTTGACAACTGAAAATGCTCGGGAATTTTCCTCAGCAGCTAAAGGAGAAACACTTGAAGGTAATCCCTTTCATTTGCTTTACAGGGTCCACAGATGTGGTTTTCCCAGAATTGCTTGTGATTTTGATCTTGATTTACAGATACTATAAGAACTGTTGAAGGTTACTCAGACATCATTGTCATGCGGCACTTTGAGAGTGGTGCTGCAAAAAGAGCTGCAGCCACAGCTGGCATCCCTATTATCAATGCAGGAGATGGTCCTGGACAGCATCCAACGCAAGTATGGATAAAATTATCCTTATTGCATTTGACTAGTGAACTTGAAGACTAATGATAGGCCAGCATGGCATGATCATAACGTCTCAAATAACCAAGGCTACTAGTAGATTAAATCTTGACAATTTTTTTCCATCTTTTATCTCTGTGCTTCTGGGATTTTGTGTCAACAGGCTCTTTTAGATGTCTATACCGTTGAAAGAGAAATAGGAAAACTGGACGGCATTAAAGTTGGGCTCGTTGGGGATCTCGCTAATGGAAGGACAGTGCGGTCCCTTGCATACTTACTTGCAAAGTATAAAGACGTGAAGATCTACTTTGTTTCTCCTGATGTGGTGAAAATGAAGGTGTTGTAGACTGTTGACCTAGTGTTGTTAGTTTGAAACTAAAAAGAATGATCAGTTTATGAGCTATTGACACCTTTTATGTTCTCTTTTACAGGATGATATAAAAGATTATTTGACGTCCCAGGGCATTGAATGGGAAGAAAGTGCTGATCTAATTGAAGTGGCCGCAAAATGTGATGTGGTCTATCAAACTCGCATTCAACGTGAACGGTTTGGGGAGAGAATCGATCTATATGAAGAAGCTCGAGGCAAGTACATTGTGGACCATCGTGTGTTGGAGGTGATGCCAAAGCATGCTGTGGTCATGCACCCTCTACCAAGGCTTGATGAAGTAAGTTATTTGAATCTTTGAGACTTCGAGTGAGATTGATTCGCTTTCAAAAAAAAATCATTGTGTTGTAAGTACTTATTAGCACCAGTTGAGTTGACGAGAATTTTATAGTTACATGATGAAATAGTTGCCCATAAACCAAACCGTGAGTTTTAGCTGTAGGGTAATTTAGCACTCCCCATACTTCTAGTGACTTTCTTTTGTCATTTATATATACAGATTACTGTTGATGTTGATTCGGATCCAAGAGCTGCCTATTTCAGACAAGCAAAGAACGGCCTTTATATCAGAATGGCTCTTTTGAAACTCCTGCTTGTTGGGTGGTGAGGCAGGCATCATCTTCACCCTCTAGTTTTGATATCTTTGTTGGGTTTGCTCGGGTTGTTTGAACTTGTTTTCATCAAGAACTGCGAGAATTGCTCAAGTTGAAAGGATGATCAATTATCAATAAATCTGAGTTATATCTCTCTTTAAACCATAACCACAAGGAAAATATGCCATTCATCCAAAAAAAAAAGATGCCTAGAAAACTTTCAATAGGCGGTTTGCTCTGCTTCTGTGATTCAATGATATGAAAGTTAAAACTTTTCATTTGAGGTCTAATACCAGATTCAACCTTCATTGTGGAATGCCAGTGACAAATGGATGGAAACACAGAACTTGTATATCAAAACTGCTCATAATTACTTTCGGTCGTTCATAAATATGCAAATATAAGACTATAAAACTAGCGAAAGTGACAATATATTGTAGAATATAAGGATAGATTACTGAGAAGTGCCACACCAAGCATATCCCCCTAATACATGGGAAAGTTTGGATCCACATCTCGGGCCCAACCCTCCAGTCCCCCAATGATGTCCTTGGCTGAAGTGAAACCCATCTTGTGAAGATACTGAACAGCCCTCTGAGAATCATTACCCCTTCTACACAGTACATATAATTGGGCACCTGAACCAGAATTTGTTTTATTCCCCTCTTCCTCTAAAGCTGAAGAGATTTCAGGCAACCTAGCCTCCAAACTTCGGAAAGGGATATTCAAAGACCCAGGCAGAGAAACAATCTTGAAATGGTGTTCCGGACGAACATCAACCAAGAGATGCGCTTCACCTTTAACAATTTTCTCCTTAAACTCCTTGGTACTTATTCTGGAATCTGCCTGAAGTAGGTTTAATTTCAAAGGTGACTGCAAATTTGAAGACCCTTATTAATATTGCTCACAGAAAACCAGTCATTGTCTCTTTGATAAACAAATTTTAAATCTCAATTATTGTGCATTCATTATATTCTATGAGTTAAATCAAACCTCATCGATACAAAATATTCAGTCAAAAGGGAAGGAAAGTCATAATAAGCATAGTACCGGAGATAGTGGAGTCTCAGTAAATTTCTCATAATCAAATTCCTGAAACTGTTGCCTGGTGAATGTAGCATTTTCACCACAGGCTTCACATTGGAACGACCTTCCTCGAATCTTGACCTGCATTGAAGAATAAATATCAGACCTGATTCATATGAATACACATCACGAAAAGAAAGAGAAACCGAAAAAAAAAAAAAAAGAAAGTCGATTTTCAAGTAAGAACAAATTGACGCCACTTAGCAGCAAACCAGATCAATGCAACATATTTACAAAGCCACTCAACTTTAAACATTTTCCATAGATACTTTCAACAACCAAAAGTTTCATCTTGTTTGATTAATTTTCAGCCTGTCGCACAAGATTTGATCTTTTCCATATCCTGATTGCATACGGGAAAAAAAAAAACATACAATTCTAATCCGTGCCGACAATGCATCAAATAGAAGCATCCTTCCTGAGAGGGGTTCACCAATTGCACTTGCAATCTTAATAGCCTCTAGAGCTTGGAGACAGCCGATTACACCAGGAACTGAAATAAATAATGTAAGAATCAAGGATCTCAAAAAAGTTCAAATAGAAATCAAACAACGAATGCAAGACATCGAAGCTTTTAAAACTCATACATTTCCTTGTCTTCCTCGTGCACTAATGCGACAAGTTTGGAACTATCTGTGTCATTAATACTTTTCTCTCCTAGTTGTTGGAAGAATCCACTTGTAGTTGTATACTTATGCCTAATTCTTTGGTAAACTCAATCAACTTCTAAGACATAGTTTGAGCCTCTTCTTCATTTAAGGATAGAAGATATTAATATTGAATCTGTAAAATAATGTCTGGACTTTATACTTTTTAGAACAATTAAGTGACTCACCAACTCCCAGAACACCACTATCAGCACATCTTTGGCATGCTGTTGAAGGTGGCGGAGTCGGAAACAAGCATCGGTAGCATGGACCACCATTGTAATTGTACACTGTAAGCTGCATAATATATACGGAGGAGCTGTTATTGAAAATTTTGAGAATCAGAGGATAATTACAATTTAAAGCACAACCCTTATTCAGAAATAAACACATTTTGGGTTGAAACAGAATATAAAGCTTGCTGCATACGTACCTGACCTTCCAGTCCCAGTGCAGCACCCGACACAAGAGGCTGCATGCATAGACATTTTACCAATTAGTACTTTAGGAAAGTAACTAGGAGAACTTAGATTCTTCTGTCAAGTTACAAAAGCAGCTTAGATAAAGCAATAATGCTAAATTTCACAAGAAAAAATGAGCTTCTGCATATTGCAAAACAGATTTATTTCAATATCAGAAACATCAAGAGAAATTCAGTTATTCAAGAATAAAGCAGTTTTCACTACAAATGTTCCTCAAATTCTCTTTCACACTTGTATAAGGCACCTACTACCAAAAGTTATAGATACCAATAAACCCACACATAAGGCAGCTCTCCCGGTTACCTACCTTCCAGCCCTAGGTAGTAGGTCCAATTCAAGTCAATAATGTAAAGCACAGAATCAAATAAGTTGTTATCTGTTCGATCAATCCTAATTGCTAATACACAATCATAAATCAACAAGGCCTACAAGATCATCAAAAGGAGGAAAATTTACCTTCCCTAATACAACACAACAATCACTAATCATGTAACGGCTTGGAGCATTGTCAGTTGCATCTACTACTATATCATATCTGGGAAATATCGTTAATTAGGGAAATCACAACTTTCAGGTGCTTGAAATATGTGCATTTTTTATTTTAAAAAAAAAAGAAAAGAAAATAAACAAAGGGAGAAAGTGAGATTCAAAGGATAATAATGAAAAGAAAAAGAAACAATTCAAACCCATATATAAAGGATACTGGCTCAGAATTTCCAAAGCATTTGATGTGCGTAAAGCTTCTTGGTGTTCCACAATCTTAATCGTAGAGTTGATCCTGAATAGCAAAGACGAAATCAGAGAACATGCAGGAAAATATGTACAGTAAACTCTAAAGAAATCCTGCAGAAAATTTATTGTAAAGAAATTTGGCAGAAGATGAAAAGGCCTTCACTCAAATGTAACATATAAAACATAGGAAAACATACGAGCGACAAGCAGCAGCAGCCGATTTTACTTTTGGCTGACCAATATATTCTTCGGTATGAATAATCTAAGGGATAAAACACAAAATAGAAGTTAGCTTTTTCACGCTTGGTAATCCGAGGGGGCAGAGACAATTAAAAAGTAACTAATGGCAAAAGCTATATTGTGCTATACTGGTAACGCTTTAGTAGCATAAATAAATCTTGTCACTTTAATAAATAATGAATCTGAACTCTTCATTTATGTAAACAGCTACAAAAGAAAGTGAAGATGTCTCTATCCAAATGACCAAGAAAGCATTCACATAATGACAGTAAACACTGCTTTCTCTTCCGATATAATTAATTACAACAGTTCTAGCAGGCACCAAATTTATACCTGCCTGTGCATATTATTAAGCTCAACCACATCATGATCAACAATTCCCAAACGGCCTACAAAAAATCCCATAAAGAAATCAGTGCCTAATAACCCGAAAAGATTCAAATTGCAACAACTATGGACAAAGCACTAAATTAATGCCAGTATATGTCTATATACCAAAAGGGTCTTACTTCACTAACTCCCTAGAGTGAGAAATCTTACCAACACCACAAGCTGCGAGATATAACAGCGCAGGGGAGCCCAACCCGCCAGCTCCAACTACTAATATCGATGACTTTAACAAATTCGACTGCCCTACAACAAAATTCAAAAATACCCATTTAGAAATTACATACAAAAAAGCCAAAAAAACAAGACTCTTTGATTGGTTTATGTGGTGAATTAGTAAATTATCAATGATTGGAAATACACTACTGCTTAAGAATAAACTTTAATCAAAACACAGGCACTTTTGTATATTATCAGATAAATTCATGGTATACAGTATACACACACATCTATACATATACGTATATCGAAATTTTGTATGTATTGATGAATATGATATGAGCAGTAACCTTGAACTCCAAAAGAAGGAAGCAAGAGGTGCCGACTGTATCGATAAATATTATCGGGCGATAAACCGTGACCGAAACCCGAATCAAAACCCGAAATTGGAGGACAAGAGCCGTTCAAGACGGCGTCGTTTCCATGACTAGGGTTTATCTCGCGAAGCTGAGCTTCCAGAGCCGATATCCGGCGGTCTATGTCGCTTCTCGTGGCTTTCAGAGTTTCTATCTGGCGGAGAATTTGAGAGGCGTCTCCACCGTTGGACTCCATGGACTCGCAGAGTGAGCTGATAGGAGAGACTGCAATGGAGTTTCGAAGAAAAACCCTAACCCAAAACGACAGTCGCAGCAGGTGAGGATTTCAGCGTTTTGTATCTTCGCTGCACTTTGACTACGTCACGGTTTGACTCTTGAAGGTCTAAAAAAGTAATAAAAATTGTCGTTTTTATAACTAAACAAATAAACCTTTTTTAATTTTAAAAAAAAACGACAAACCTTCACGACAAAAATATAGCCTCTTTATGCAATTATAACAAAAAAAGGGCGCGTCTACAAAAAAAAAATAGTATGATAAACTTTATAACTTATACTATGGATACCAACTATAATCTAAAATCTCTTTATATACTTGAAAAATTAATTTAATTGTATCATTGTGATTTGTGATTGGTATAATATAGTGTATTATAAATGATACCAAGACCACTTTCTAATTTGAATAAACCAATTCAAATAATACAATAGTGTGATTGTAAGGATAGCCTAATAGCCTAATAGTAATCACATGTAAATGGTAAGCATAGCTTAATAGTAATCATACGTGAACTGTAAATGTTTTTTTCCAAATTAGAAATAAAATAAAAAGATAATATCACTTTTATACTTTTTATTTTGACATTTTGTTTAATTTGTATCTTATGTTTTAATTATTATCAATATTGACCCTTAGATTTAATATTTGTAACAAATTTATACTATGACACTAATTTAAAGTAATTTATTTACAAAGATGATTTAATAAACTTATTCTCGGATTAATTTTAATTTTATATAAAATATAAAATATAATTTAAACAAAGCGCCAAAATATAAAGTATAAAAGTGATATTATCCTAAAATAAAATACTCTTAACTATTATTGTTGTTTTCATATACAATGTGTTAGGAGTTACAGTTCACATGTCATTTTTACTGTATGGAACTGTGTTATACAACTTTTTCCAGTATTTTGACAATAACCTTAAATTTTCTCCCCTCAAGAGACACTTCAAAAAGTTATTTACTTCATAAAACTTTATAATTGACTACAATTATTTGTCTCTTTTTTATTTTTCTTTTTTTTTTTCTTTTTTTATGGGTCTGTCCTCTTTCTACATGAGAAGGAAGTATAGTTTATTATGGTAGCCAGACACTAAAATACAAAATTAACACTTTGTGAGGAAAAAGCAATACATGTAAGCAAAGCCTTTAGCCTTGCATGGCATTACCGAAATGGCAAATCTACACAACAACACGTAGGTTTCCGAGCAAATCCCACGTGTACTGCACTGCCCTTTGTCCATGTCAATTCAGTTGTGTATATATGTCATTCAATATTCGTCTTAGCTCTCTCAACTTCCCCCATCTGAATTTTGAAACCAATTCTGGTGTTGGTTCATCAAAGATGAGTAGCTTTGTCTTTCTTCTCAATAGTAACTTCTCAAAAATGTCCTTAGTCAGGCCGTTAAGTACCCCATGTCTCAACAATCCCATCAAGGTACTCATAAGTTATACCAATAATAGTAATGCTGAACTAGCTAAGCAGCCATATCTCATTAATTTCCTTCTTGGTTTGTCTTATATAAGAATTAGTTTAAATCAGTTTTACATAGAAAGAGCAGGTATATATATCTTGTAGTTCTTTTTCTTTTCATCTATTTTTCTTTTTGCTTCAACTCTTGAATTTCTTATTCTTCTTCTTGAGAGTTGGGATATATATTAGTAGCAGTAGCTGGACAATTTTAACGGACCAATTCTGAGACTAAAAGTACTTACGATATAGTACCAATAGTTGAAATTGAATAATTGAATGTAAACTATAGTAAAAGCGCGCCCTTGGTATGATTCTACTNTAATAGTATAGTTGTGTGAATGATATATTTTGTATGGTTTTTACGCCTAGCTTAGCTAACAATCTTATATATGTGAAATTTTGGAAGTTTGTGTGTAAATGAAGACGCCCTTTCGCGTAAATTAGAAACTGTATTTTTAAGTTCTCTAAAATCATATATATGTGACGTATGTATATCAGTACATGTTTGTACAGAAATACAACCAAGCAAGCAAAGGGCATGATACTAGGCATGAGATTAAGGAAGAGAGAGCACCTTCAACCGCTGAGGTAATAAAAAAGATGGCTGAGGAGAAGCTCCGGGAGGCTGAACAAGGTGTGGCGAGTCAGGTCTCTGATAAGACATATGATGCAACCGAAGAGGCCACTTTGGGTGAAGCTAAGCTTAACACTGTCAAGAACAGATACAAGGAGCGCGAACCAGGTGCTGACTTCCGCCGGAGAGGGGATGATGATCGTGATGATAAGAAGTGATCATGATAATCAGTAGAAAAAAAATTCATTCGACTTGAATCATACTTAGCTGTAATTCCAATACATCAGAGAGAAGAAAGTGATGAATTGTCACACTAAGTAGTTTGAAATGAGTGTTTACCATGAAACTGGGGTTTTAATGTGTACCTTTGTGATTGTAAGAAGAAAATTTTTACAAGAACAGGTGATAGTTTCTTCTTAAGTTTATTCGGTGTAACCAATGTTGACATATGTTATCGTAAATTGATATTCATATGTTTCAAAATTTTGTCGTTATTGCCTTATTGGTATGGCTTGCATGCTTAATGTTGCACAACTAGAAGTTCAAGTAAATAGGACTCTCTGTTTAGGGAATCTGTCTTCTCATTTTTGGTTTCTTTGATCAAAGAGAAAATTTACTACACCGATTCATTGCTTCTTGTTGGATGCAAATTGTTCCAAGTTCAAAACCAGAATACCTTTTAGTAGATAAATACAATTGCCAAGGCATGAATATAAGAGAAACGACCAATAAGACAATTACTACCAATGGAACAACCAAATAACAGTTCCATTCTACAGACAGAGCAATAATGCTACAAATACTTCTTTTTGTTCTTGTCTCTTTTTTTTTTTTTTTTTCCTTTTTTTTTCTTTCTCCTTCTCTTTCTTTATTGAACTCCTTAACAATTAATTAAATATAAAATAAAGGGTTTCACAAAGCGGACAAAGCTGAAAAGGAGGGAAACGGAACTACATGGAGTTACTTCGATCATGAAAAGAGTTCAACAGAGAACTTCATTGCACGAATGCATGTCACATATCACTGGTTGGAGGGGAAGGCGGCGGCGGTGGCATTGGTGGAAGCGGCGGCTTTGGTGGAAGAGGTGGCTTTGGAGGGAAAGGCGGCTTTGGAGGGAACGGTGGCTTGGGTGGAAGTGGAGGCAGTGGAGGGAGTGGCGGCTTAGGTGGTAGTGGAGGAAAAGGTGGAAATGGCCATGGAGGCGGTGGCTGAGCATAGCCACACAAGCCAAATATGCAAGGAACTCCAAAAGGGCACCTGTTTCCACATCTACCACAGTTTAAAGGACTCAAATTCGTATTCCTGCATAGTCCAGTGCAACATTGCCATGTGAAAGGGCATCTAATTCCACACAACCCGCAGTTGTAAACGTCGGAAGTGACATCGACACAAACATTTTTACAGCATCTTCTTCTTGGTGGCCATTCTCCTTGGTTGCATATCCATGGCCGTTTCCAGCAACCGGGGTCTCGAGGTTTATTTGTTTTCTTTAGCCATGGCGATGAGGGTGAGCCAGCCATGGTGTCATTTGGTTGCAACCCATTATAAGCTGGTGGCTTTGAATCTCCTTCTACTGATATCACAAACAATAGGAGTTGAAGTAGTAATGAGATGGTAATTTGGGCATTGGCTAGCATCTTTCTAAGATGCACAAGGAGTCTCAAAGGCACTTTCCATAATATATATAGAGGTGACTAGGAGTTCATTTAGATTTGATGTGTAGTTCATGCTTTTCTTACGTGGGTTACTATAAGGACTCGTGTTGTGGAAGGTAAAGATGGTGTTTTAGTAACTTCTAATTACGTGAAGGGGAGGGGTTGTTATTGTGCTTTGAGGGCCTTTTCGCTTTACTAAATCATAAGTGATTATATGTGATTAATAGCGTGATCAAGAAATGGTAAGCTTATTTTTAGTACAATTTTGTCTTGGCCTCAAATGTTGGACCTAAACTTCATCATCCTGCATCTACAGTGGTGAGAAACTTTTCACCGTATTATGGTCCAAAAAGGGGAGTAGAGAACATTCTACATGATCAATGAGATTTGAGACCATAATAAAGTAAAGAGAGTGCTGAAAAATCAACCACATCACATGGTTCGGCAAGTTTTGCTAAACTCTCTTAGCTATGGATTGAAACTAGCAAGCATGAATCTGGGGGGTTATGAATCAATTCATAACAGAGAGCACAGATGGGGAAACCATTAATTGTGTGTTGGGTTATGAATCAATTCATTTCATGCCTTAAAACAGATGGCAGGGATGGGAAAACCATTGACTTAGTATCAATACAGAAACCATAAACTTAATACCAATTTTGGGGGGCTATGAATCAACTCATAACCTAACATATGGCAGAAATGACGAAATCATTAACTTGACAATATGGAAAACATAAAATTAATACCAATTTTCGGGGGTAATGAATCAATCCATAATTCTGAGAAGATGACAGAAAATGAAAATAATAAACTTGGATACTAATTCTAAAACGCTAGACAAATATTTCAATGAGAAATTTTTATGATGAAAAATAAGACTCACTCTTTAATGTTTTCAAAACTAACCATAATTGTCACATCACATGTGCAAAATTATTTGGATACCTTATTTCTTCAACAAATTTCAAACTACACCGATCCCGATCCCGATCCCGATCCAAGCCGCGGCGTCTCCGCTCGACTAGGGTCGAAAAATTTCGACCGTGGTTCGAACTTGTTCGGCCACCTCTCCCGGTTGTTCCAATTATTTTTCAACCAATGGCCGAAAAATTTCAACCCCGATAGAACATTTTCAACTGGGATCGAAGACACTGGTCGAAATTTTCGATCAGCACTCGACTGACATTCGACCGTAGTCGAAATATTTCAATCCTAGTCGAACATAATCGGCTGTCCTCCCGGTGCCGCCTCTATCATTTTTTATTTTTTTGACTTGGTCGAAAATTTCATGAGTAATTTTGAAACTCCAAAATATTCATTAAATGACATGGCAATAAAAATCTTACTTTTATAATAATTTAGAAGTTATCCCTTTTTCCATCACATGTATTAAAAGATGGTCAAAATTGATAATCTCCATATTTCAATCTTACCATAAGGAAATGTCTGACCTAGCAACTGTCAAACTACAAAATCCATTGTAATGCCTGATCGCATAACGCAATCAAGCAAAAAAGCAGCGTTACGAAGGTAGAACTGCACAAGTTATATTGGCTTTCAAATTTTCTAACTCAAATTATAAATAAGGAAATACTATTTGAGTATTTGTTCTTCAATATGTTAACACTCGTTCAACGATGTAGGCACTGGGCATCATATATCACAATTCAACATATCAGAAATCCTTCAAGTGTAGTAAAGGTTGCAAATCAAAGTTTCCAAACAAGAATTGTTTCACAAATGCATAACACAAAATTCTGAAACTTTATATGACCTTTACGTAATAACTGAGACCCAGCAAAAGTCACTAGCAATATGAGAACAAAATGAAAACCTTTCTTCAAAATAAACCATCTAGTACATCAAAACAAGAGGTGCTGAATTCATTCATTGCTTTCAAAAGGTTCATGTTTATTTCCAAACATAAGCATTTGAAGAAACCAAACTAAAACTCTTCGAGAAAAATAGAGTCTATGTTTAAGTCAACTTTCAGGATTCTCAGCAGCAGTTTCCTTCTTGTAACGCTGCCTAAACTTGGCAATCTGCCCGATGTTCTCAGTCATTTGGCGTTTCGCCTTCAAGTGGTAGACTTTACCAACATGGTGTATTTTGGTCATAGAAATGTGCAGCAATCTGCCACTCTGCGTTACATAGGATATCCATTGCATCTGAGGATGTAACCCTTTCCTCATTGTCCTTAAATCTACAAACATAACATTTTGTAAATAACAAGCAGTTCATAAATAATTCTTTCTCCTAATAATCAATAACCAGAAGTAAATAAATGCGGAAAACCAGGCATTCTGGGAATTTTATCGAACGTCTCTAATCGATAATCTTCAACCCCACCTCCCAAAAAAAAATGGAACTTTCACTTGGGAAATCAAACACCTATTACTGCACCTTCTAAAAAAAAAAAGAGACACGGACCAGGAACGCATTCTCAAGTTAAACACAAGCAACTGCATTTGGGAATATAGTTGAATATCTTGTACTCCAATCACTTCGCCCCAGAAAAAAATAAAAATAATAATAATAATAATCACTTGGGAATTTTATCGAACAACAATTAGTGCACTTTCTTCACCACGAAAAATAAATAAAAGAACAAGCACACAAGCCCAGGATCGCATTCTAACAGAACACTCGATCTTTTCATCTGGGAATTTTATCGAACACCTATACTCCAATATCTTCAACAACAAAATATAAAACTAAAAAGTTCACTTGGGAATTTTATCGAACACCTATATTGCACTTCCTTCACCGAAAAGAACACATACAAACCCAGGGAAGCATTGCAGCAAAATTCAATAATATATTCCCAGGTGTAAGTTTCATCTCTAATACGAACCTGAAATGTTGACCAAAAAAATATTGAAAGGAGAAACTTTCAGGTCGCCAACGTAGAAATCTAATGATTCTTTAAGCTTTTCTTCTCCAAAACAGAGAAAAGAAAGGGCCCAACTCAACGAAATCTAAAGAGCATTCATTTTTTTGAACTTTTTTTTTCTTCGAATGAAAAATGTTTATTCAGTAAAACCCAGATAAATACATATCGAAGAAAAAGAAACAGGAAAACTTTTAAGGGAAGAGAGAAGCTTACAGTGATAATTGAAGCCAATCGAAGAAGAAGAAGAAGAAGACCGAGCTTTCCCACGCTCTCTCAGGACAGACCGAGTTTGCCAAACAGCTTTTTTGAGCCTTGGAATTCTAGTTTCCTTTTTTTCTTTTCTTTTTCTTTTTTTCTTTTTCTTTTCCAAATTATATTTGGCCCTGCCAAAAAATAAATAATACCCTACTTACCATCTTTTTGTAATTTTAATCATGTATTTTGATCTAATAATATTATAACTTTATATTTAAAATTTTTACAAATATCTACTTTTCGTATTCAAGTTGACCTGAAAATTTTGCACTAAATACAAAATTTGAATTAAGAATATCTTATTTCTGCTAACATACAATTATAATCTAGTGAAAATAACTTAACCAAATTTGTATATAGAAAGTAAAAATCTGTAGATATTTCTAATGTGGAGCCGTGCAGGTATAATTTTGAAAAGCTAAAAAATATGATTAAAATTGCATAAATATCTCATTTGAAAAGATTGGTATGTAAAAAAAATATATACATATACAATGGAGGAAAAAAAATCTAAAATTTCGTAGTGGTAATAGTATGCCAAAAAAAATGTTAAATGCAAAAAAAAAACCATATTTATAAAGTTTTCATTTTAAAACTTTCTTTTACAAATATAAAATACATAAATAAAGTCATAATTATGAAATTGATATTCCTTACTTATCTATGCTTTAATTCTAATTATTTAAGAAATAAAGTTTGATAGAAAAAAAAAAAGCACTAGTATTTACCTAAAATTGTCCAATGCACTTCGAAACACCAAAAAGAAAAAATAATAAAGACTGAAACACCAAAACGAAAAAAAATAATAATAAAGACTGTAATATGAAAAATATAATAAAGAATAAATACCATAAGAAAAATAGCCAAAGAGAAACAATAGAAATATAACATACTATTTTCATATATTTTTACAAGCTACACACTTCTCTATTTATATGCCAATACTTATGAATATGAGGTAAATATAAAGCCATGAGTTACATGAGTTACAATGAAGTTAATATATGAATTATAACACCATAAAGTAAATGACTTGAATAAGGAGTTTTTTTTTTAATCAAAAGCGAATCTGTTATTATTAATTAGTAGAATCTTTTACAATAACAAACTCTATCGGAAGAGGAGATTCTTCCAACCAAATAAGCTCATCTCTTACTCTTAAGGCGAACCTAGCTAAACCATGTGCAGCTTTGTTAGCTTCACGAAACACATATTTAATTGCGACACTAAGAAAAAAAGAAAATAAGCCAAACACATCCAACAGTAGGTCGCTAAACTTAGAATGGCAAAATAAACCATTATTAAGAGTTTGTATTACTGTCAATGCATCTAATTCCAGAAACTGGAGATTTAGACCAACATCCCTAGCCTATAGGAGATAGAGATCGCTAGGGCTTTTACTTCGGCATTCTTTGCAGATAATGTGCCAGTTACTTTTTTCGCCAATGCTGCCATGACTTCGCCATTTGCATTGCGAATAATAGTACCAGCACCCACTAAATGTGACTGAGCATTGATGGTTGTATCCACATTCATCTTGAAGCAGCCATTTGAGGGGAGTTAAACATGGCTTTAAGAGGGGTGTTATCTAACTCAATATTCATATATATAGGTTATGGAATACCAAAGGTGGCATCCACCATTTATTGGTTTTATAACACTTCTCCTATGATGCCACCACACACAAATATGCATTATGAAAAACCTTACTAGGAAAAACTCTTTGGGAAAAAAACTTAGTGAAGGGAAAGAGAGTACAGTATTCTTATATTTGATATTCTCTTTAAAATTGCCTCATTAAAAATCTTGATTGGGAAAACTCAATACGATAAAACCTCAATCAAGATAAAAAAAAGTACAGTCTGCAATACATTATATAATTAATTCTCCCTCAAATAGGTATACCAACTCAAATAATTCAAAAAAGATCTTTAAGTTACCGCATTCTAATCTTGTAAATCAACTTCTCAAATATTATTATAGGAAGTGACTTCATTAGTAAATCTGCTAAGTTATCATTTGAACAAATTTGCACCACATCTACTTCACTCTTCTTTTGGAATTCATGTGTAAAAAAAAAAATTTCAGTGAGATGTGCTTAGTTCTGTCACTTTTGATATAACCTTCTCTTATTTGGGCAATACAGGCTGCATTATCTTCGAATAAATTTGTTAGATTTTCATTAATTGTAGGCAGCCCACATGAAATTTGGATATGTTATACTAGTGATCTCAACCATACACATTATTTACTTACTTTATGAAGTACGATGATTTTTGCATGATTCGAGGAAGTAGCTGTAATAGTTTGCTTTGTTGAACGCCAAGATATAGTTGTACCACCATATGTGAATAAATACCCTGTTTGTGATCTTGCTTTATGTGGATCAGATAGGTAACTAGTATCTGCATAATTAATTAGTTCCGACTTTGCTTGTTTTGAATAAAACAAACCTTTATCAGTTGTACCACGAAGATAACGAAATATTTGTTTGATCCCATTTTAATGTCTACGTGTTAGAGAAGAACTATATCTTGCTAATAGATTAACTGAAAATGCTATATTTGGTTGTGTACAATTAGCGAGATACATTAATAACCCAATTGCACTTAGATGTGGTAGTTTCAGACCAAGATTTTCTTCATTATTTTCTTGCGGATGAAAAGGGTCTTTCTCAACATTAAGAGATAGTACAACCATCGGAGTACTTATTGGATAAGTTTTATCTATATTGAAACGTTTTAGAATCTTCTCTATGTAAGATGATTGATGTACAAAAATTCCTTCTAATAAATGCTCAATTTGTAAGCTAAGATAAAATTTTATCTTTAAGGATTGTATGTGTTATTATACGGTCTGCTAGACATAGATCCACTCTATCAATTTTTACGCCAAGTGATTGAATAGATAAGTCCATATTTTTTCATGGAAATAAAGAAAAGATATAAGAAAAATAAGATAATATAAATAAGATAATAGATGAATGTATTTCTTTTAAAATTAAGTACATACTGAAAATACCATACTAAAATTAAAAATCACAAACCATAATGCAAATCATACTAGAATTTAAAAAACTACATACTGTAACTTTCAACACACTCAAACAACACATAATACACACTTAAAACTCCTAGAAATAACTTAGTGCAATATCACATGGTCTTCTTGTTTCTGTCAGTAAGGTTATCATGATTCTCAAAGTAGTCCTCTATACCAAAGTTATTGAAATCCATAAAATAATTAGGATCCATAGGTTCTTCAAGATCCATAGTTTCATTAAGATCCATAAAATTTGTTTCTATAGTTTTTCCTTTTCCTTTCGATGAGGCCCGATAGAGATCAACAAGATGCTTTGGTGTATGACATGTACGAGACCAATGTCCTCTCATTCCACATCTAAAACACATGTTTTCTTTGTTCTTGGAAGCTTTGGCATTGGAGCCATGCCCTTTCTCTTGCTTTTCCTCTACATAGTTTTTCTTAGAATTTGGAGAGTTCCCATTATGACCACCATGATGCCAAGTATTATTATGACCACGTCATCGGCCACGACCACGACTATGACTACGACCATGATTTTGACCACAATTATGATCACGTCCATTAAAAGATATTGCATTCACTTCAGAGAATGATTTAGTTCCATCCACTTCAGGAAATAGCTTAAAACTGACAGCATTCACATCTGGGAATAGAGTTGAACCGATTGGACGTGACTGGTAGTTTTTCATTAGTAATTCATTATTTTGCTCTGCCACTAGAAGACAAGATATCAATTTTGAATATTTTTTGAAACCTCGTTCTCTGTATTATTGCTGCAGGAGCATATTTGAGGCATGAAAGGTTGAAAAAAAATTTTCTAACATGTCTTCATCAGTAATCTTCTCCTCACAGAATTTCAATTAAAAGCTAATTTTAAATATTGCAGAGTTATATTCACTAACAGTTTTAAAATCTTGCAAGCACAAGTGCATCCAATCATAGCGAGCTTTTAGGAGTATTACAGTCTTTTGGTAGTCATATCTTTCCTTTAAATTTAGCCAAAGGATTAGTGGATTAGTTACCGTAAGGTATTCAGATTTCAATCCTTCATGAAGATGACGTTGAAGGAATATCATCGCTTTTGCGCGATCCTATTCGGATGTTTCATTCCTTTCTTTGATCGTTTCTCCAAGGTTCATAGCATCAAGAATCCATGCTAAATAATGTTTTCACACAGTACCAAGAGCTACAAACTCTAGTTTTGCCAAGTTTTCCATAATATAAGCTATTATAAGAAGTAATAAGACAAATTAAGATAACAAATATAAAATAAAATTGATTACTTTGTACATGAGAAACAAACAGATAAAAATTAATAAATAAAAATTATAACTTATAATCTTATCATGTAGATCACATAAAAATATAGAAATACATATAATTGTTGTAATAGTAAGCTAACGTTAAATTAAGAAAAAGAAACATAAATTTAAATATGAAATTTATTACTGACCATTCTATGTAAATCTATTATTCATAAGTTATACAATTTTATACTAGTTATTATAAGCTATTGTAGTCATAAAAATACATATAAATTATACTAATATTATGATCTTAAAATTAAAAACACGTGCAATATATGATTGATAACTATATAAAAGATAAATATATATAATAGCTATCTAGAGAAAATTTATGTTCCAACATAAGAATTATAAAAATTATCATATTAAGATTGTAAATAACAACTTTGTTAAAACCATGATCCAGCCATGATCCAACAAGTAATAATAACTTATCTTCTGAAAAATTTACCTCACATAAAGAAAACAATTGTAAGAGACTAGTCGTGCTGACAACGTAATATGAAAAATATCGTAAAGAACAAATACCATAAGAAAAATAGGCAAAAGAGAAATAATAGAAATATAGCATATTATTTTCATATATTTTCACGAGCTACACACTTCTCTATTTATAGGTCAATGCTCATGAATACGAGGTAAACATAAAGTCATGAGTTACATATGTTATAATAAAGTTACTATATGAATTATAACACTATTAAGTAAATGACTTGAATAAGAGGGTTAAAGATGGCTTCAAGAGGGGTATTATCCAACTCAATATTCATATATATAGGTTATGGAATACTAAAGGTGACATCCACTATTTATTAGTTTTATAACAGACTGAAAATTATTAAAGAGAAAATTGAACAAATTTCCATATAATACTAATACAAATAAGAGCAAACTTAATTAAAACATAAGGACACATAGATGCTAAATCTTGGATGACTTAGTTATTATTTACTGAAAGTAAAAACAAGTTTCCAATCAAAGCATTTATCTCAAAAGGTTTCCACCTAAAAAAAAAAGGTAAAAGCTTCAAATGCTAAAATGAAATGAAAAATTTTCCATTTAATAACTTTTCACAATGAAAATGCAAAATTAACAACTATTATGATTTTAATTTTAAAAAGTATTATGATTTTAATTTTAAAAATATAAAAATACGTACCATAAATACGTATTTAATTTGAGTTTGCTTTGTTGTCCTAATTTTATGGATATTTGCAGATTTTAAATAGTAAGATCTAGGAAAGTCTTGTGGGGAATAAGGAAAGTCTTTTCCATTTTCATTTATTTCTCAGTTTTGATTTTAAGAATTAAATAAATCAAATAGAGTTAAAATTTAAATTAGTTCTTAAACGGATAAAAATGTCAATTTATATCTTATATAGGATATTGTTACAAGGAAAAAAATTTAGTGGAGCAAAGTAGAATTTTTACTATTTTACTTTTACATATGCAATAACAAAATTATAAAAAGTTACGTGTGGGTCATGGACCCCACGTGTCCCCTCCCATGTATATCTATATGAGCAATATTATGAGTAACACTATTTTTCAACACTGTAAGAAAATTCTGTTACTGAATGATTATAATTAATAAACTGAGTCTCATATTGATATTACTTTTAAGTATAATTATAATCAACGAATAACAGAATAATACATCTTTTAGTATTACTATATATATGGAACATAATCTAGTAAATTTTTTTTTTAACTTGTTTATAGGTATCTTTTTAAGTCATTGGATTATTATCTAATAGCTACTATGATTTGAGTAGTTGAAAATAATAGGGCGCGTCTACAGTAGGGGCGCCCCTACGTAGGGCCCTGTCTATTCACCGTTGGATGGGAATCTGTATATAAATAGATTCTCCACAGATTCCCGTTATTCCCCACAGATTCTCATCCAACGATAATTAAGGCATGACCCTACGTAGGGACGCCCCTACCGTAGCCATCCCCTAATAATAAATATATATTATTTAATGTTGTTTCTCTGTCTATCGTTTACCATAAAAAGACGTGTTTAATGCTTTAATTAGTGCGTATGGGTTTGGTTTAAATTGTTACAACAATATTTACCCATGGATGGTTACAATAGTTTAAGCCGTTAGATCTAACATCCTACAGTGGTGATTAGTTTGGTGGTAAGCCAAAAAAATTTAATGCTATTTATTACCATAAAAAAAAATTTAATGAAACCACTACTTTTTTAAGTACCCATCCATGGTCACAAAAAAATTGTAACCATTGAGAAGTCTTCCATATATATATATATATATATATATATATGGAAGACTTCTCAATGGTTACAATTTTTTTGTGACCATGGATGGGTACTTAAAAAAGTAGTGGTTTCATTAAATTTTTTTTTATGGTAATAAATAGCATTAAATTTTTTTAGCCAACTACCAAACTAATCATCACCGTAGGATTTTAGATCTAACGGCTTAAACCATTGTAATCATTCATGGGTAAATATTGTTGTAACCATTTAAACCAAACCTATATATATATGGGCACCAATCCAGTAGGTATTTTTTTTTTACCTATACAGAGGTATCAATTGGGCTAATGAAAAATTTTTTTGCACATTTTTTTATATTAAAAAATAAAAGAGAAAAAAAGCATTAATGATGCACGTCTTTTCATGCATCCCATTTTAGCCGTTAGATCATTGTTAGATGATGATCCAACGGTTAGAAAAAAAAATACCTACACATAGGTAAAAAAAAAAAAAACTACCGGATTGGCAACCATATATATATATATATATTAGACTTAACCTTCAATGAAAATAGTTTTTTGTTTCTTTTCACTTTGGAGGAATTCGAATTTAAATCCTCACATTTAGATTTTTGGTTTTTCGGGACTTACATTTAGATTATTAGACATTATGCATAATGTTAATGCTAACGTTGTATTCAGCACAAAAAATAACAAAATACTAATCTAACAAATTATTTCAATTTTCACTCCAATGCATAGTTTAGAACAATAATATTGAAAAAATATATTTACTATTACTTAGGAATAATCGGTTGTACATTGCAAAATGTAAATTTAGTATTTAAAATTTTATAATATTGCGATTCTGTAATAATAAAGTCAAAATTCATTACATGTCAAAAATCTAACATTGTTAAATTTAGCCAAAAACAAGTGGCATGCATTGAAAAATGACTTCTGTGCTTTACGCTAAAATATGGCATTGACACATAAATATAGCGTCCGCATCATGACAATGACAGTTGAGCCTTGCATGTCAATTTTTTTTTTGGTTTTTTAAAATGTTGGTAAGGACAATTTGGGTTTCTTCCATATTCACATGAAGCTCCCTAACTTTTATATGTTTATGATTCTTCAAGAAAATGTACATATAAATTTCAAAATAAAAAAGGGAGAAGGAGGATGTTGATATGGAAACCAATTGTGAAAGCATAATAGTCTTTTATTTTCTATAAAAAAAAAATAATGCAAAAAAGATCTTATATATCGGACGAAATAACAGGTAAATGTTATAATCAACTAAACTTTATGCGTGAAAACATTTTTGAGTTTGTACTATCCTTTTTCATAATTGATCGTCTATAGCATGCTATTAGAAATCTGCCATCTACCCCAATGTCCTTTTTCATAATTGATCGTCTGTAGCATATACTAGTAGAAATTTGCCATCTGCCCCAATTTGCACAGTACATAGGTACTAAAATTATCATCAATAATTGTACACTGCACAGCAAATTCAAATCTATATCAATACCTATCCACATTAACAGTAAGGCGAATTATTCCCTTCTGCAAGTGATTGCAAACTGCCAAATTCCCAAAGGGTGGGGAAACAAGAACAAGCCAAAACTAAACCAATAATTATGTCCCATACATCACCTTCTATCATCTCACTTCAAAAACTTGCTTATAATTTTTTGTCCTTTTGTTAACAATAAGGGGAAACAAAGTGATTGCTGATTATTAACATATTATTTTTGTAACAACGAAATTTGTTGGCAACAATGAAAATCTGACATACGAATCGTATTTTTATACTATGCTAAATAGCAGTGCCATTTCGCTCTTAGGCGTCTTTCAATTCTACCCTTGGCTTAGCAACTAAGAAAAGAAAAGTGAAACAACCAAACGAAAAGAAATAGTAACTTGCATGAAGATTCAAATACTTAATAACAACGTTTATTCACTCATAATAACAAAGCAGTCTTTGAGTATTTTACAAGATGACACACCAAAGTACACATGGGAACAAGTAAAAGCCACCAAATATGCAGAAAACGCAAAGCAATGTTACAATGACAGTGCAAACTTCATACCCAGTTTGCTTATTTAGGTAATGGGATTGCATCAAGTAAAGGTACACACAGGCAAACCCATACGACTAAGAGCAATGCTAGACGTCGAGAATGGGATTAGTAGTAATCCACTAATCACATTTGTGATTTTACTGCAGAACAAGGCATTCTTGTTTCCCAGCAACAATAGCAGGGTGAGAGCTATTGTTAATGGCCTCCACTTCATCACTGGCTTCAGGTTTGGCTTCCTGCTTCTCGTTTAGAAATTTACTCCCATTATCAACGGAAGCAATGGCTTCGAATATGAGGGCAGTAACTTCTTGGAACCTTTCTTCAGAAAGGGAGACCTCAGCAAGTAGCCTCCAAGCATTTTCCTCAGACGCTTCTTCGTAGTCCTTCTTCCTCTTTAACACCATGTGACCACTGATTTCCCACACAGCAGGATTCACTTGAGTATCCAGAAGCTCAGCACTCACTTCCCCGAGAGCTTGTTTCTCAGCGTAACACTGCTCATTCATGAAGGCGATGAGTATTGCAGCAATTAAGTGATCAAAACTAATATTTGCATATAATAGACTTGAAGTCACATGAAAATGTTTAAGGCCATTAACTAATTACCTGTGGCAAGAGAAAGATCCGATTTCCACAATCAGCAATGAGGACATTGTATGGTATGTTGTTGTCTTGAAGACAAATGCTGGCATCGGAGACTGCGTTAGACAAGTGCTCCATAGTATTTCCACCCTCAAAGACAAGACCCCTGACTGGATAGTTCACTAGCTCAGAGATTTTCACATCACCATCAAGAGTGGTTACTTTTTTGGTGGGAGCCTTCTCAATGGGAAAGGGAACGGCCAAGAAGTAAGCCTGTTCATAAACGCAGCATTTAAATCACTTATAATTAAATTTAACTGGTAGTAAAATATATGCAAGGATCGATACATCAGATATAACTCAAGACACTACGAGCAAGGCAGACAGTTTGAAAATTGAAACCTGGAAGTGAAGGTGATTAATTGTAGCAAATGCACCTAAGCTGTTGTAACCCAGCCGGAAGTAAGGATTCCCAGCTTCAGCAGCCATGTGAAGTGCAAGCAAGAAGCTTTCTCGGTCAATCCTTTGAGGCAAGCAATCAAGAATGCGAGGGATCAACAGCACGTGCCCATATTCAATGGGACTGACCTGTTAGGTAGAGGAAAACAAGCACTAACTTATCAAAATCATGTTCATGTGACTTCTTAATATCAAATAATCAAACAAGAAAATGAGCATACATTGATGGCAACAACACTCGGAGAATTCTCAGCATCAATGGGAGCACTTGGGAAGAACTGGATGTCACCATCTTCGCTTGCTTCAAACTGGAAGAGCACCTCTTCTTGCCCAACTTTGGTGAAGTTGAACTTGTTCTCATCAAAGGGCTGAAGGACCTTATCAACTCGGAATTCAGTTGGCCTCTTCTTCAGATGGCGGCCCTCGTTCAACTGGGCAACAAAACCGTACTGACCCGGAATCACCTAAACAAAATAAAGATTTATTTCATCAAGTTTATATGACTTTATATGCAGCTGGGATTACCAATTCACATGTAACCAAATTGAGGAGAAAAGAAAAGGAACCCAGAACAGACCTTGGTTTCACAGGCGGTGACATCATACCGAAATAGGCCCCTCTGCACGCGATCCTCCCACTACAAGGAAGCATACAAAGAATTTTAACCAACAATAATCGATAACCCACAAAACAACAGAGTTTAAAATTTCAGTCTTCATCTGCTTTAACTAATTTACCTGCCCAAGAACAAGTGAGTCAAGAAAGGCAATCGGAGCCTCTCCACTCTCATGCTGGGGTAAGGCCTTGGGACAAGCAACCTTGTCCAGCTTCTTGTAAGCATATAATGGAAGTTTTGACCCTATACAACAGACAACAAAGCTATAACTCAATCCCACACAAGTAACAAGCACAAATATTTTAAAAAACAAACTTAAAAACAATCCCTTTTCTCTAAAAAGACCATGTGAAATAAGAAAGAATACCTGGAATGCAACAGCTTCTGAGACAGTTTCTACCGCAGCCTCCTACGCGGGCCTCTTCGGCCTCTTCCTTTTGGTAATTCGAAACAACAGTAGGAACCCTCTTAATCCTAAGCATCATCTTGGCTTATATACCAGGAGATTACACACAACCCGACTCAAACAACGACAGAGACTAGCTTAATCAAGGATCTAGTTTTAGTTGCGTGCTCTTATAAGAATATCTTATCTTCTTAGTAGTCTTTAGAATCGAAACAAAAAGAGAGTTAAAAGAAAAACACAACAATCTAATCTAAAAAACTAGGTACGTAGAGAAAGATGATGAACCACCGCCAGCAAGGAATAGGAGGTCAGAAGGGCTACCGCCTTCGGACGGCAAAGCGCCACGCCCGCCGTGCGGCGAAGGGTTGCTCTCGACTACACAACCCCTGCGTCGTACAGCGCGGACATGAATGAGAGGCCGAGAAACTCTGTGTATAGCCGTGATGTCTACAACTTGTCTAACCTGGGTCTTACCCCTCTCAAAAGAAAAACTCTTCTTCTTCTATCTATCTTCCTTCCTTAAGAACCCCAACCAAAAACTCTCTCTTTCTTTCACTTTCCCGAGAAAATAGAAGATACCCAGATGCCGAAACCCAAAAAAAGCGTCGTTTCACACCTACTCCGAGCGATTCAGGTCGAAATCGAAGGTACCCAGATGGGGAATCGAGGTGAAGGAGAAGGAAGCAAGAGCCAAATTGGGCAATTGGGTTATGGTATAGAATGGTAGTTGTGGTGGAGAAAGGGGAGGTAGATGTGGGTATCTTTTATAGATAAGATGTTTGAGGAGGCGTGAATAATTGTGGGGAGGGTTGTTGTGGCTGTAGTTGAGCCTCGGGTGATGGATGGGTCTGCAGCGCTAGAGGGTTTTCGTGGCCTTGGTTCTGCGGAAGAAGACAATTATAATTGAAAGCAAAGAGTGATTGAGACAGTGGCGCGAGAAGGAGAGAGAGTGAGACCCTTTAAAGCTTGGGGCTATGGCCTTATGGCTTTTGGCCCAGTTTCTTTTTCACCTGTACCGCCCAATTTGAGTTGTCGAGAAAGGGGGACCACTCGATGTACGGACGGGAGGAGATACCAGTATATCACCAATAGATCCCCTCCTCAACGATCCTTCCTCAACTTGGATTTATATAATTACTTATTGGGACCGCTTTTGATTATTTTGAAAAAATTTCAATATAAGAAAAGAGTTTTCTTACAAGTGTTTATAAAAAACACACTCCCAAAGAAAATAGTTTCTCAAGAGTGAGCTTTTTGCTAAATGTGTATGCAGCATATGCATGCACGGATGTTTGGTGATGTTTGCTAATTGCGATGTTATAGTAATTTTAACCGCGTTAATGGCACAAATGGTCCATGAAGTATCAAATAAGTGGCAATTTAGTTTTCAAAATTTCAGTTCTAGTCATGAAGTATCAAATAAGTGGCAATTTAGTTTTCAAAATTTCAGTTCTAGTAATTAAGCGCTTAAATTTTTTGATTTGAGTCAATTTAGTTCATGCACTGATTAAATTGTAATTTGCTATGAAATTTTTTTACCAAAAACATACGTAGTGTCATCTGAAAGTGTATTTAAAAGGTAATTTTGGAGTTTTAAGAATAAAAATGAACAATCACAAAATAATTTTTTCTAAATTTATAATTCCAAGAATCCTAAGAAATGCAAATAATACATTTTTTATTCTTTCAAAATCATTTTATTCAGTTTATTTTCCTTTAAATACTCTTTCAGATGCTACAACGTGCTCTTCATGTATGCTTTTGGTCAGAAATTTAACAGAATGTTTGTTGGGAATCTGACCGACCCAGATTCGCCACTCTCATTATCTCACTTCAACAAATATCAGAATAACAGAGAAATAAAAATATAGAATAGAAACAATCACCACAATATAAGAATTTAAGTGAAAACTCTCAAATCAAGAGAAAAACCACTGCCCTCAGAAAAGAATTCCACTATATGAAAAATTTCTACAATCATATAGATTTCCATCTTTTCTACCCAATACACCCAGCACTCTCACAAATATTCTCTCACTCACACCTTTTACCACCACTCTTTGAACATTCCTCTTACATAAAGAAAACACTCTCCTTGAAAGAAACACAAAGAGACTAAAAAAGGAATTTCTCCAGAAGAGGAAAATACTTGAAATGCTATATATTGAGTTGATTAGTAACCATAACCTCTTTATATAGGGCTCAAACCTCTCTTCCTCTCCATCTTCTATCGATGTGTGACTTTAGCTTCTTTCATATTTTTTTAATATTTAGCCAAATTCCTACAATTGCTGCAAATCAAAAAAATTAGGAACTTAATTGTCATAATTGAAACTTTGAAAACTAAATTGCCACAAATTAGATAGCTACTCCAGGGATCATTTGTGCCATAAACCCTTGTTTTACTACACATGTTATGTGTCATTTTCTTGTTCATAAGACTAGGTGGATGTCTCTCTTATAACCTGGAAATGTTAGTCTAAATCTTAAATTTTGAGAGTCTTTAAATGCATTAACGGTGGTTTAAGCTCAAAGTGTTTGTTGTTGTATACATTAATTTATTTTCTTTGTTTTATATATGGTCAACCATTTGCTCGTGATTTGGCTAGAATTGTCTTGGAGGATTAGCTTACTCTTTTTTTTATTCTCTCACTTCTTGTATCTCTTTTTTTTTTTTTTTTTTTTTTTGCTGGAGTACTTCTTGTATCTTATTTAATAGAAGAATTATTGTTCTTTCATCCATTATTTTAAAGATTACTTTTTGTAATAGTATTTTTGTTTATCTAGAAAAAGTTCACTGTTTTCCCCCTCATGTGCTTGGAAACAAAATGTTTTTTTTTTCTCTCTCTCAACATCCTGTTATTTTTAAAATGTTTTATGAAAAATTTGGCATTGACCAATCATATTCTACTTTTCCATTAAGTAATCGGACCTTTTTTCTGCGGTACACAACAGAAGAGTCCAAATCCGGAAATTTCCTAATTCCCAAGCCCATCTCCTGAAATATCTATCAAGGGGTGAGCTTTTGGCCAAGTCCCCACCATCCCAACCACTTGCGTGGCAGACTCCCGTTGGGTCACAAAAATAAATAAATAAATAAATACATAAAATGAAATAGTGTTGTGCGATTAGTCCGAAAATGTGGGACCCACTACAGTCTATTGTGTGTCTTTTAATTTTATCTTAAACGAGTAAAACGTTGGTCGCTTAATCTGCCCCATCGACTAAATTGGAGACCCATAAAACAATGTCAATGGTCAATGTCTTTTTCATTAGAGTAATGGAAAATACTACTTTTCTAAAACTGTGATCGAAAAAAAAAAGAAAAAAAAGCATGTAGGGGGACAAAGTGGGAATTGCAAAAGGGAGAAGAATCAGAATCTGAGTTGAGGGATGATTTGGTGTGATGCACCTCCAATGTCCACTCTACAAAGCCCCCCACACTTTGTCCACTCTGATTGTGTTTTTAGCACCTCGTGTAATGATACATAGACCATAGTCCCATTAATTTTGACCTATAATTTTGCTACCAACAATATCCCCGCGGTGGTACCCTCAGAAAGCTTATAACAATGGATGAGTATGACTTCTTTTTTTTTTAAAAAAAAAAAACGAGAATGGATTATTATGATTGAGAAATGCACAAGTTTAGTATATTTATATTTATAAAAAATAATATAAAATGTTTTTCGTGACGTGGAATAGGAATGACATTTATTTTCAAAGTTTAAGTTTGGGTTGGAAGAAAATGAATCAAAAAGTGCCGTTGGTTTTCTCATTTGGGTTCAGGTTTGGGTCTAGATGCAAATATTTATTCTGAAAAAAAATTTATAGAAAATGAGAGTCCTACTCTAATTTTCATTTTGTGTTCAAGTTTGAGCAAGAATTAGCTAAACTAGGCACCAATTAAATATGAGTAATTTGATTAGTTGGCTTTAGTCGAGTTTGATTATACTATACTCGGTTCGGATCGGTGGTTATTCGGGTTTACAAGTATTTTGTTCACCTATAATTATAAACATCTTTTAGTGGTTTTAGGTTTTCCAACATCATAGTATAATTTAACATATGTATATGTATATATTAATATGCAAACAAGGTGTTAAATTTGTAAAAAACGATCAAACTATAATGTTTAGTGTTATCCACTGTCTATGAATGTGGACGTGGTTATGGTTTAATTATATAGCTGCAGCTATCGCAACAATTTGAGTTTAGAACGTTATTAAAACTGTATAAAAATCTTGTAAAAATTCATATGTATTTGTCTCAAATTGTTAAGGTTTTTTACCTTGAAAAAAAAATTCTTTTATTTAGATTCACCAAGCCATTTTCGCATAAGTTATAATCCACATCTATCGTGTTTATTTCCATATTTTATTATCAATACCATATAAAGATGCTTAAAAAAAAGTACGTAAATATTTGGAAAAAAAAGACTAAAATAAATAGCATTTTTTATGCATAGAGGTCGGCTGTTGGCTGCGGGTAATAAACTAATAATGTATGAATTAGTCAATTATTGGTTGTTTTACCTTCCTATTTCTGCTTGGACGAAACCAAATTAAAGACGCATTTTAATTAAAATGCTTAAATTAACGGAAAAACAATTACAATCCTACATAATATTGCATTTAATATGTATATAAATTTAATTACTTTTTTTTGTTTTTCACGTGACACATTGTCGTAATGACCATTATTTATCTGACTTAATTCATAATTAGCCATGTCATTTGCCTAAGCAAACAAAATTAGTTGGATTTGGACACCTTGCTTCTTGAGGAGAAAAACGAATATTTAAATAATTTCATTTTCAATTCACGAATTGGAAAAAGATATGTCATTTGTCAAACTCCGTAATGACATATGCTAATGACGATAGCCAAGTACAACACGAATATAAAATTTAATTGTGGATCATAAAAATCTTCTACTTTTTTGTCGTAATTAGTTTAATATTGATCAAGCATAATGGGTACTCACCTAACTTGTACAAAATTTGATAATGTTGAATTGTCGATAACAATTGAGCGTAGACATATAGTGAGATACCTTTTTCCCCACCTTTTAATTCTATATGAAGATTGGAGTGGGTTTTTTATGGGTTTTTTATCCTTTTTTTTTTTTTTTTCCCACTATAAAGGGATGTTTGGATTTTAATCGTACCAAGTTTAAAATAAAATAAATAGCAAGAAAATTTCCGAAAAATGTTAGCATTAATTGTGTTGTATCTCGACCGTCTACTCCTTTACATCCAATATGAGGCATACAAGAATGAATAGTGCGTTCTATGGTTAGGGGTGTCAATTTGTGTCATGTCATGTTTAACCTAATTAAATTATGTCATTAACAGGTTAACCTACGTATCACCTGTTTAATGAAAATGACGTGCAGATTGATGGGTCAAAACGTATATAAATAGTATAATTGTTAGTTTTTTCGATTTTTTTAATTAAGTTTTACTGTAGTAAGAGAAACTAGTTCATTAGCTTTATGTTTTTTATTTTATCTTCAAGAAATTCATGAAAAAATATTTTTTTGAAAATAATTATTTAATATAATTTATCAAAAAATTACTTAATCGTGTCAATTCGAGTCAATTTCGTGTCAAGCAGATTCAGCTAATCGTGCAGGTTTCGAGTCGTGTTATCGTGTCATGACCTATACTGTCACCCCTATCTATGGTCAAAAGAACTGGACTTGCACTCTCCAATGTTCTATCATGGATAATGATACCAAAAAGTTATAAAAATATTATTAATAATGTGACGTTATTTTTAATGGCATAATTTTAATATGTGAAATGATATGATCTCATTTTCAGAAAAAGTTTAGATGTCATATTATTAGTGTAAATTTTTAATGTCCATAATATTCTTCACAAGAATAATTCTAAGTATCTTAAAATTTATATCAAATTTTTAATATCAATAAATATGACATGTAGATTGTTATTATTTATTTTGTGAATGTGATTAATTTATTTACAGTAAGTTCTAATATACTAATTAAATAATAATAATTCATATTTCACGTATGTTTCTATTAAAAATTTGATATAAATCTTGTCACATCTAATATCATCTTTCAACACAATATATANAAATAAAAATTTTACACACACATAAAGGAAGCTTCCCATTAGATTTCCAATTTAAAAGGTATTGTGATCGTGGTATGACGAGGGTCATTTTACTTATTTATTTAAGGGTGGGGGAATAGTTTGTACAAATTTTTTCAAGTGAAAAATTTGTACAAACTATTCCAAGTGAAAAATAAAAATTTTGCACACACATAAAGGAAGCTTCCTATTGGGTTTTCAATTTAAAAGGTATTATGATTGTGGTGTGATGAGGGTCTTTTTATTGGAATAGTTTGTACAAATTAATACTTGTAAGAATCCTTTTTGCTTTGGGTACTTGTGAGAATCTTGGAGAATTTTGTTCCAACAACACAGTACCTAACATACTACATAGGTGAAAAAAATATTATTAACCATACTCATACATGCATGAGATGACATGTATTCTCATATTTTTTATGCAGAAAGGTGGATTTGAGTTGAAAATCTATTTTTCAAGGGAATCGTTTGTACTAATTGGTATTTGTAAGATTCTTTTTCTTGAAGTGGATATTTGTGAAAATCTTGAAAGCTTTTTGCTCCAATAACATATTACATGGTAAAAATGGATTATATTTGGTATGATTGGAAATCTTATCGAATTACCTTTCCAATGGTATATAATTTTTTAAAAATAGACTAATAAATAGAGAGTTATAACCATTTGAAGTTAGTACTACGAGTCTAGAAAAATCTAAAACTTTCAGCACTTTTAGTAAAATATGGCAGCGATTTTTCAGGCTTTATAGGGTTCATATGTGAGGCCCATAATTGCATTCTTGGTACTATTTGGACCCTTATTACTTGTAAAATTTGTCTCATAAGTCTGGTGATTTTTAGAGATAGGTCAGAATTATTATGAATCATGAAAAATTAAGATTACTCGAAAAAAAGTAGAGTTGACTATAGAAGATTCATAGGCAGCAACTAGTCATTGTTCTTAGTGTAATTAGAGTGTGATTTCAATGATTTGATACTTATATGTAGTTTATATAATAATAGGTGCTTGAACAATTATATTGATCATTTTAGTTAAATAGGCAAAGCGAACGAGATAAGTAACATTTGGTCTTCTCTAGTAATATTTTGTACAAAAACTAAATATCTTATTGTTTCTAATAAACTCGTGTTTATAAAGTATTTTATTAAAAAATATGATTTCAAGTGAAAATATACTTTTTGCAAATAAGTTTTTGTATTAAAAGAAAATTGTTTTACTGAAACAATTACTTTATCTAAAAAGTATTTTGATTCTATTTGATAATTATGTTACACAAAAATATGGATCAAGTATATGACATTATTATTGAACATTATTAAATGAAAACTGTTTAAAAATGATTACAATGATATAATGAGAAAAGTGAAATTATTTTTGACCTATTATTATATATGAATGTATTTTGAAACTCAATTCAATGATTATGCAATGTGGACCCATTCCATATGGGTTATATGTGGACTGTACGTATTGGATGTGGACCTAGCTACAGAGGTTAAATGTAGTAAATGTGGACCTAGCTACAGGGGTCAAATATAGTTTTTATGGACCTAGCTACAGGGGTTAAATGTAGTAAATGTAGACCTAGTCACAGGGATTAAGTGCGACCATAGTCGCCTCTAAACTGTTGAGAAGTAATTTGAAAGTATTATTAAATATAGAATGAGAATGAAACGACATAATTTAAAAACTTACTTTATGTTTTTGTGAAAGTGACTTTCCAAACAATCTTATTTGATTATCTTGAAAATTATTACATTCTGAAATTGATTTTGTTTATAAATATATCATTTAACCTTTTCAAATGATATATACTTGATCCAGCTAGTTAAGGTTACTAGTTATTTACTAGGCTTCTAGCTCACTCTTTTATTTTTTCCCCCCAAGTTTTAAAGATTATCAGTTAAGAGGTTCACTAAGGGAGAACTTGTCTAAATAATTGTGATGCATTTGAGTTTATGAGTTAAAGAAGTAAAGTCATTCATTTTTATTGGAAAAACGTGAAGACTAGAAAGGTCGATTAATACCAACGTATTATATTATAATTTGTATTTTGTATAGTCGATTTTTAATATTTGGAGATTTCTAATAATTACTGATATTTATTGGAGTTTAATTATTCTTTATTATTGTGGAATGTAGATTGATGCCTTGCATATTTATAAAACTTTAGCTTATAAGTATGCGGTGCATGTACTCTAAAGTGGGGTGTGACAACTCATCACATAATTTGCGATACCAATAAAAATGTCAATTAAAAAAATTCTAAAAAAGTCATTTTATGCCAAATTAGTACTACTCAGATCAATTTCCCTATGATTTTACCACGTTGAATATTTTGTCTAAGTTCTCTAATTGTTCAAGTATAAGATAAAAAGGCACTACTTGTATGGTCTTTTTTTTTTTTGCCCAATTAAAATTCATCATGCATATTTTTTCACAGTAAAAGATAAAAAGAGAAATAGCATTAAATAATATGTCTTTATTGCTATTGTTTTTCTATCCAACTATTTAATTCATTGTAGTCCTTAGATAAAAATCCAACGGCTAAAAAAAATACCTACTAGATAACGATCCTAAGATAAAATATATATATATATATATATATATATATATATATATATATATATATATATATATATATAATTTGAGATTAAGCCAACTAAAAAATTAACTCCAGAAGTTATATCATTACCCAAAAAAAAAAAACCTCCAAAAGCTATATCAATAGTTTTTGTTATATTTACATTTAACAAATTGTAAGTTGTATGTAGCCTTAGACCATTTCTAATGCATTATACTAAAAAAGGGTATGCTAATGCTAAAAGAAATACTATTTTTTATTTTAAACATTAATTTATGTATAAATATATTTTTTCTACTATTAACTCTTATTATTTTACTATTCAATTACTCATCATAAAAATTAACTTGATCTACCAATTTACAATTACTCATATTCTACATAAATGAGCATACTCGTCAATGCAAAAAAAAAAAAAAAAGTAAATAAAATTTTGTTCTCCTATTAATTATAATTGATTGCAATTAAGTAAGGATAAACTTATAAATAAAATTTAATGAAATATATATATATATATATATATATATACATATTGAATTTTGTTGTGAAATATATAAATATTTTACATTTAAAATAGTGACAATATTATAAATAACATCACATGCTAAAATTTAGTATATGTTATTCATTGTACTATCTTTGGTATAACAAGTAGCACATGTTAAAACTTTTGTCAAATAAAGCATACCATTAAAGAGCTATTCTTCAGCCAAATGTTAAAATTTAGTATTGGCATGACACTTAACATGTATGCTCATAAAACATGTTGTTTGACTTCTCTCTTTCTCCCTATTTGAGAGAGTAGGTTCAAACTCATAACCCTTCATCATCATGTTATAAAAAAGTGTGTGCGATTATTATCAGAGCATCGATGAAATAACTAAACGATTTTATGACCAAAGTTTGTTGAAGTCCTTAAATAACATAATAAAAAAAAAAGAAAAAGCAAGAGTTTGTTGTTGTTATGTCAACAATATATCCTCTTCGTATGACTTTATTTTCATATATAGTTACTTATAAAGCGATATATCCTTTATTGTTTTTGAAATTTTATCGTATTTTAAATCAAAAAAACGACATTTATCCTCCATTGATAGGCTATAAGCTTGTTGTTGTTTAATGAGTATACAACATGCATGTCGTTGATATAAATTTAAAAAATAAAAAATAAAAAATGGTAAACCTAAATAATAAAAAATACATATTTTAAATTAGTCATCATGAAAAATAAAAATAAAAATAAAACTGTATTTGGCTTTTCGAAAATAATGAAAAATGCTAAATTACCCGTGAATATATCTCAATACTAAAAAAAAATTAATATATCTCATACTGAAAACAAATCAATCTATTTTTTTTAATCAATGTTTGCGTTTTTTAATTTTGATTTTTTAAACAAAATGGCATATTTATAATTTGGTTTAGGCTTGTGTCGTTAAATAATATGTATAATTTGGTAAACTTTAGTATCTAGGTCCTTTTGTTAAGAATATATAACGTTAGTTACATATACAAAATTTTCTCCAATTTCACGATTACATAGAATGTGATTTGACGACAGTGAAATGTGAAAGTTCAAAAAACATTCTACAATAAAAATTCCTTACCAGGAGCAATATTATGCATTATCAACAGAGATGACCGTTTATCTTTAAGAAAAAAATGACCACTCTCATGATTTTCATCTCAAATCACTTTTCCGTGTAAAATTTGACAATTCACATCATCACATGCATGCATGTATAATAATTTCAATCAAACTAGTAAAGTTTCCTGAAAATCTAGTCGTAACCTCTGCTATATTTTTACATCTTAGCTCAAAACTCAAAAATTCATAATTTTCTATTTACCCAACCAAATCATTCAAAATTTGTCTTACTTAAATTCTAATATCAATAAGCTTCATCCTCTATCAAATTCACTCCCATAGTTTGTAAATCATTATTGGAAAATTCAAAAATTTACCCTAGATTTTTAATCTTAATCCCGAAATCAAACTAAAACATAAAACTTAATTGATTAAGAGTTTATTACCTTAGGAATGAATGTCAATAACCTATGACAATGCTCTCTTCTTCTTCCTTAAAACTATGTGGCTACCTCTCTGCTTTTCCCATAAAGCGTACGTATAAAACTGAGTAGATTATTAAACTCTTAAGGTTTCTTAAACTGTCTCTAATTGAATTATCAAATTGACCCTTAATAAACACCTATAGGTAAAGGCTAATTAGATATAAATAAATCTCTTTTTTTTAGTACAGGTCATCAGATTAGTGGTCACACAATTTATGACTATAAAATTATGACTTTTCTAAGACTAATCAATAGTTACAAACTGTGTGACTCTCCGTCACACAGGATTACAAAATAATAAAGCACTACTAAAAAAATCATTTTTCAAAACGCTACTAAAAATATATTTTTAGTCAAAATTACTACTATTTATATCAATTTCCCAAAATCATACACGTATGAAAACTCAACAGTCAAAGATTGAAACAAAAACACAGTCTTTGAACTAGTGGAATAGTAACTCTCAAACTATAAACGACATGTCGTTTAGTACGAAAAGCAACAGCTAACTTTACAATATACCCCTCGAAAAAAAAAACCTACGATATACAAATTGTCGTTTCTCAGGTTACTCGACAACGGAATCGAACGAAAACGGGACGTCGTTCATGATTGAACGACTTTCAAATTGATAGAGCAACGCGTTTGCATTAATTAAATTTATTTTTTTTGAAAAAAAAAAGGAAAAAGAAAAAAATCAAGGTCCAAGCAAAGGAGCCAATCAAATCCAAGAGCAATTTAAAAAAAAAAAAATATTTTTTAAAAGAAAAAACCAATGAAAACGAAAATGTGGTTGAGAACCTAATCGCCAAGTTCAACTTCCATGAATCAGAATCAGAATCAAAATCCAGTGTTTTCGAAACCCCATTTTGCGTTCCTTTTGGATCTAAATCTAAGCTCACAGCTCGCTTGGAGTTTTGGGAGGGATTCATTCAATCATGGACGAGGTGATCACAGCCGCTGATGCATCGTCAAGCTTCGGATCCACCACATCTCAGCCGTCGATATTCCCTTCTAACCTTCCTCTGCTCTCGGCTTTCCTCGCTTTCGCTCTCGCTCAGTTTCTCAAGCTCTTCACGACCTGGTAACTTGCTATCCTTTCCTAATTATTGAGACCTGGTTTTTTTTTATATTGATATCTCATATGGTTTGTGGCTATATGGTTTGAATTTTCTTCCCTTTTGATGCATTTTCTAGGCGACCAAACGGTTAAAAATTTGATTTTGCTTGATGGGTATTAAAGGGTTTCTATGTTTTTATGAGATTGAGTAATTTTTTGATTCAAATTTGACCCCTATGTAGAATTAGCTTTTGTTTTAGTTTGTTGCCAGGTTCATGTGAATCAACAATGTTGTCGTTCATCGATTGAGAACACTGTTTTGTATTTGGAACGGTTACGGTTTTGTGTTCTGTGGTCCTTGTACTTTGAAGCTAAAAAGAGTTGTTGTAATTCTTAGAGCATTGGTATAGCTGTAAAATGTTGGGTATATCATATGCAAACTAAGCTTCTATCTTGGTGTCTGTGGTCTCCACAATATTGAAGTCGTAAAACAAATCTCATTATATATTTATTCTTGCAAGTTTTTTGCATGTCTTTGAATATTGTCTCCTAGACATGCAGGTACAAGGAGAAGAGATGGGATTCGAGGAGGATGCTCGGGTCAGGAGGAATGCCCTCATCACATTCAGCTACTGTGACAGCACTAGCAGTTGCCATTGGTTTACAAGACGGAACTGGCGGACCAGCATTTGCCATCGCTGTGGTTTTGGCATGTGTTGTATGTAACTGTTAACCAGGTCTCCTTCATTCTTTCATGTTAGCATGGTCGATTGTATTTTAGTAGGAAATACTCTAGCTGATGTTGAAATATCTTCACTTAACATTTCAGCATGTAAGTGGTGGGGGTTCTCTTGTTATCAAATTTATTATTTTTCTCTTATCGTGATTGGAGATGTTGGATATTGTCAATATCTTTTCATTCATGATCTTAATAAATAATAACCTAAATCTTCTTTTGATTGGGGTCTAGCATCTAGCTTTGGGATACATGTGTCAGTTGAGTCGGTTCAGTGGGCAAAAGAAATTAAATCCAAAAGGTGATATCTAAAATGTTTTCGTTTATCTGAGCAATTCATGGTGGTTGCATGGTGCCTGAGAACGAGATTAATCTCATTTAAAATGTAACATCGTCTTTTGGTATTAACTTATAAGTTACTTGGGGTTATTTGATTATATGCTAGTTACACACTATCTTTTTGTCACTCAAGTGCTTAATTATTTTTCATGTGATGAATCGAAGGTTTTCTACTTTATAACAAGCCATTAATCTAACTCATTTCGAATTAAAACAGTAGTTAGCAGGCCTGCATACACTAGCTTTGCTTTTGGTTTGAATTTTTTTGTCGTTGTATTATTCGTTTTTCTAGTCCTACAATTGTTTACATATTTAATAACTTTTCATGAGTTAAGTTAAAATTTTCCTCATTTGTTTTTTCATTTGCAGGTAATGTATGATGCTTCCGGTGTAAGACTCCATGCTGGTCGCCAAGCTGAAGTAAGTTTTTTTCTTTGTTTCATAACTTCTTTATTGCTTATGGATTATTGCATTTCAAAATAATTGAGGAGTTTGTTGAATGGACTTGGGAATATTTGGGCATATTAAACAGTTGTTGTTCGGGTTCCAGCTCACTTGTGCTATGTTTTGCTTGTTTTAGTTGAGATGGTTCTCACTGTTACTTAGCTATCCTTTTCCTTTTCTTAGATCTTGTTGTGATAAATGACTCCCTGACATTTTAGATTCACGATGTTTGTTTGTGCTGAAGAGAACAATACATGTGAATTTTGTTCTGTAAAAGTTATTAATTTTGCTGATATCATGTTTTTGTTGCTCATTGCAGTTATTGAACCAAATAGTATGCGAGCTACCTGCGGAACATCCTGTCTCTAATGTTAGACCCTTACGAGACTCGCTTGGTCATACTCCACTGCAGGTTATTAAAGTTACTCCTTTGTATTCGTAAAAATGTGTACTGGTGGCTCTCTATAACTTCTTAGTGGATCTATCTACTTGTTTGGATCTATTGTTCCATCATCTTATCAGGGAGTGGATCAAAGTTTTATCCTGATAAAAGTTTTCCTTTTTGATCGGGGCTATATATGTTCAGTGATGTTATGATATGGAGAATGCCACCTTTAGTGGTTTTACACATCAGGACTACAGCATAGATGGATATGCTCAGGGATAGATTTTAGTTGCTGCCTGGTCTGATATACTCCTAATGAGCATAATACTGTTTCACTGAAAAGAAAGTCACATGTTCGTGTGTGCGTATGTATTACATATGTTTGTATACGGAGTGTATTGCATATGAAGCAGGGTTATAAATTTACCATGCAAAAATCTTTTTATGGAGCCTCATTATAGGCTCACTTTTATCGTGTTATAATGGAAATATTGCTGCTTGTTTGGAAACTTATAAGGAATTATTATTGCCTGTTTTGGATGAGAGAGAGAAATGGGCTATTGGTGTTTTGAAGGTGTTGCAAAGAATAACATTTAATGAAAATTGAACTCGCTTGCTGCAGGTTGTTGCAGGTGCTATTTTGGGATTTATAGTAGCATTGCTCATGAAGAGTTCTAGTTAGCCGATGGGATATAGGGCAGGGCCACTCTTTCACCTTGCTAGTGGATAATACGTCTCAGACTGCTCCAAGAATCTGTAAAGAACCAGATTGAAGAAATATAGACTAGTTCATAACCAAATTGAAGAGAGAGAGAGGCAAAAAAAAAGAAGTGAAAGTTTGTGTTACAATTTCTTTTATGCACTTTGCCAACCAATATGTACAAACAATTCCCCACAATTTGGCACTTTAACTTCAAGCTCATGGATCTTTCTAAACCCCTGCAGACTTCTTGTCCTTACTAATCTTGGTTTTGACGTGTTTTAGTTCCCCAATTAACGTCAAATATTGGGCAGTACGAAATTTGATTAAAAGACACGTCTAAATTACGCTACAGATAATACTGCAAGAAGTACTACCGAAAAATTAATGAAGCTAAGAAATGAGTATGGATGTAAAATTTACCCTTCATGTTCACCATGACTCAAAACATAAACACAACTTTTATTGGAGCAGTTCCAAAGAATTTCCGATAAACATAGATATATGATGGAAGATGTCACACATCATTGGCGGTAATTTTTTAGCTAACTGAACTTCTTTCAAACTATCTATTTAAAGACATCTCTATTTGTTGAATTTACCAACTACTTGTCTTTTGACTGAAAATTATTAAAAAGCCAACAAAAAGACGGGATAACTCAACACTTGGGTGCCTATCTTTTCCCGGCGGGCTCCAAATCCAGCTCCTGAAGGTTCATCAGGAGATCCTCCGATCTCAGGAAAGCTTTATTGGCTGAATTGGAGATAGTGTGAGCAATTTCTCTTGCAGCTTCAATCTTCCTTAGGGTGATGAATGCCGGATTGTTGGCAATAGCTTGACCAATCAGTTGAGCACTTGTGGCCTCACCCTGGTAAGCAGATGGAAAGTTGTATTGAAACAATAATTCAGTGGGAAAAACTACTCAAACTTAATGTAAACAAAGAGGTTAAAGAAGATAAAATTTCCATCGCAGAAAGAGAACTGAGCCCTTGTTTTTCCATCTCACCTGAGCTCTGATAATAGCACTTTTCTTGTCTTGCTCAGCCTTTTCCACCACAAATTTAGCCCTCTCAGCTTCTTGGGCAGCCACTTGTTTGGCCTCAATTGCATTCGTAAACTCCCTCCCAAATGTTAGAGTTGTGATCGACACATCATCCAGTGCGATGTTGAAGTTGGCTGCCCTCTCAGTCAAAATCTTCCGGATCTCCCTACTGACAGCCTAGAAAGTATTTAGAATAAGGTCAATCAACAGGTAATGGCACATGGAATTTACCTTCTCTAGGATCCTATTATGTGGTATAACAAAGCAGAATAGAAAAATTGCTTTCATGACAGACAAAAAGCATGGATCCTTCGAATAATGGGATTATTGAATATGAGCGAACAATGGAATCGTTTCTACACAAATGAGGAACAATGGAAAATCTGTAGACAAAGAAATCTTCAAAACGATCTTATCAAGTGGCTAAGATATCCCAAGGCATAAACTTCAATCATTTGTAATTCCAAATTTACTAGGCATAAGACATTGCAAGTCACCTCTCTTTGGGTAATGAGCTGGCTAGCATTATACTGCGCAACCACAGCTTTCAAAGTTTCATGTATAATAGAAGGCAGCACCCTCTCATTATAATTCTCGCCAAGGGTTCGATAAACTGTAGGTAACTGATCTGGCATGGGACGGTTCAGAACTCGAAGCCCTATTTTCACCTATAAAGCAAATCCAAGGTCAATATACACATAGAAACCAAAAATATATAAACATTAAAATTACAGAGAATAAAAATTCAATAACACAAGTTGCCTCCAGAAGAATGAAATTTCATGTCTTGATCTGTATGAAAATACGCACCAGCCAGATTAAGAACATTTTTATAAGAAGAAATACCTATGCACCACTAAGCTGTTTAGGAAAAAAAAAGTTTACTTATTTGTAGATACTGCAGTTAGCANTCTTAGCAAACAATAAACATTGAATAAGAAACATAAGTACCATTTGAAGGTCACGACTTCCAGAAGTACTCTCAACCAGATGGGGTCGTGCACGAACATCATAGATAATAGGTCTCTCAAACCATGGAATTATAAAGTGAGTTCCTTCAGGATAGACCTGCACAATCAACATGTAAGTACTAAGTACTCTGTGTGTATTAAAATCTTGAAGTGAAGATAAAACTACCATACATATAAAATGCAATAAAGGAAACACATATTTGGTGATGAAATGCAAAAGAAACATAAAGTTAAGACCATGTTACGCTGTTAAACAGCTTACTACAACGAAGCTACACTAAGAACAACATGCACAAATGTTATTGCCCCAGCACTGAAAATGTGATTCAAGTGGCAAGCAACATTGCAAGAGTTTAATCCTTCAAATTTTTGGCCACAACTAGGGAAACATCTGCTTGATGCTGTTAACACAAAATCTTGTGGGTATAAAGACCTTCTTCTATCCATCTAGAATAGCTTTTGGACAAGATGGTATTGTAATGGAAAGAAAAGCAACTTTTAAAAACATTTTCATCTAGATGAATTAAGGACGATCCGGCAATTAACCTTGTCTTTGACACCAACAATGCGATTGAACACAATAGCTCTATGACCTCCTTCAACGTTGTAGAGACTGTTTGCAGCTGCATACAGACCAATCCCACTGATAATTCCAACCCTAAGCAAAGCAGGAAGTGCACCACCACCAGGCATTTTCGGAACTTTAACGTTGTTAAAAACCATGTTCCTAGAAGCTGGACAACACTGCGAGAAAAAATAAAATAAACAAAATATTAAAATAAAAATAAAAATAAAAAAAGCTATCAACTTCTATTTCCATAAATTTTCAACATGAGAGGGACGGCACAATGTAAATTATTTAAAATATAACAACAAATGCTATCAAATCCAATCCATTACATTTTACTTAAAATTAATTCCCCCAAATCATACAAACAAAAGCTATAAAATTCCAGTCCAAATTTCCAATGCATTATTCTAAAAATTACATCAAACAAATCTCATCAAAGTTATACAACAAAGTCAAAATGCCTCTCATCTGAGATCAATCCTGGTTTCTGAGTCGTTTCCTGCTAATCTACGGGACTATAAGCAAGACCCAGGTCAGATTGTTCCACAAGAAAGAATACCCAAAAGAGCTTACATCCAAATTAACCCCAAAGAAAAAAAAAATAGATTAAAAAATCCAAAAAATATCATCTTGGATCGCAATTGTTAATATCATTTTTCTATTTTTCCAAATTTTTCTTAACAACAAAACCTTTATAAGGTATAAAAAATGAAGGAAAATACTGAAAAAGGAACAAGCTTTAAACCTGAAAAACGAAGGAAATTCAAATAAACGATTTGGGTACCTTTTGTCTTTGAGCTCTGAAATGATACAGTCAAGGGTTTATGCTAAACCCTATAAGGTCATAAAAGGGTTTTAGGTTTTATAAGAGAAGTGAATAACGAGGCTGAGGGGACACGAAACTCTCGGAAAGGAAAGGAGAACGTGATTTGTTTATGGGCTTTTTGTTTTTGGTTACTCTTTCATAACTCTTCTCGAAAGTGGACTTGGGCTGCACTACACGGCCCAAGAATTGATCCGCTTTCACTAGAGCAACTCAGAGAAACGATGTCGTTTTTGGGCTCTTTAGATTAGAAAAGGAATAATTCGAAATCATACATTTGGTTGAATATTGAAATTAATATTTGAATGAATGTGTTTGGTTAGTACTTGGAATGGAACAATAACTATTTGAAAAAATATCCCTACTTTATGTTTTATAATACAAAAAATATGTATTTAGATTTCTTATCATTTAATAATAACAAAATAATTACTATATATGAATTATAAAAATATAAATTGATTCAAAATATTTTTTATACAGATTAAATTATAACATTAGACATTTACACAATAGTAGCTGTCAAAAGTTTTGAGAATATTTTAGAAAAATAATATGTTAAAAATTTAAAGAATAATTTAAGGGATAACATTAGAAAATAATGTTCTAAATAATTTAGTTATGGTTTAGAAAAGCTATTTAAGTGGTCCACTTTAGGAATATATATTTTATCATCTTAGTGGAATAATTATTCCATAAGTATAGCTATTCTTGTACATTTGTGTCAAACCAAAAATAGGGATAAAGATTTGTAGGAATAGTCATTCCATTCCAACGATCATTCCATCATACCAAACACCACATATAACAAGTTTTTTATGTTCCAATAAGTATAATAAAACCTCTATAAAATAATAGAGTTAGGACTAGGAAAAATTATTATTTTAGTGAGATTATTTATTTATCGATAAATGACTAATTTATTAATTTATCGATAAATAAATATTTATTAATTTAAAAGAGTAGTATGAGTTTAATACTTGTATTTTTTCCCTTAAAATACATGTATGACTTATAATAATAAAAATTAGATATTAAAGTTAATGTGTGCATGTAAAGTAACCTAAAAGTTTAATATATATATATGCATAAAAATTAAATATATTATTTGAATATAAATACAATTCTAAAAGTTAATTTTCAGTTTATATCAAAGTTAAGAAGTACATATACATAAGACAAATGTAACTTTAAAATTTAATACTTATAATATAGTATTTCAAGATGTTTCTTATATATTGAACATAACATCTATAAATGGTCATTAGTTTTACTTTTAGAATCTAAATCATTATAAATAGATTTTAAATCATATATCGAATATATTGTATGCATTGCAAACATTAGAAATGAGACCTGAGTTAAATTTAAGTACAAATAATAAGCAAATAACTTTGGATGTATTTAAATAAGAATATAATTAAAAATAAAAGTCACCTAGAAAAATGTCATTAATACTGTGAATGTTTTTGTGTTATTTCTTTTATATATCTAATCAATTATTAATTTAAATGTTTGATGAGCCCTAAAGAAACTACAAAAAAATTATTTTCTTATGCATTTAGCGAGAATATTAATTTAATACATTGGTATTAGTTGGAGTCGAAAGATTTTATTATTTAACCAAAGTTATTAATTTATCAAAAATTCATTTATCAAGGTTTTACTATATTACTTTAAGTATTTAAAATAACTAAACTAATCCCATGAACAACTTTAAAACTTGTAAAATTGAATGCTATTATTGACTACTCAATTAAAAGGAAAGTAGTAAATTTAAGTAAAAATAAATGCAAGTAAAAGAATAATTAATTTTTTCCCAAAAAATGGGTCATTAGTTTTCTCGGTTTCTTAGAAATATTTTTTGGGTTATGATTTGGAAAACCAAAATATTGTCCAAATTTTTTTGAAAATTGCTATATTTAGAATTTAGGTGATTTGATGAGTCACCTATCGGTGATTATTAGATGTCAGGTTAAATGGCTAATTATGGTGACCAACACTCATCTAATGGGTAACTCCAAGAGAAAAGGACACGGATAGGACTAATTTAGGTCATGGTAGACATTTTTAGGACATGCAAGTTTTTTAGACATAGATAGGACCAACTTTTTAAGTTAATGGAGAGGCAAAAAAAAGGTTTCCAATATCGCCCCTAGCTGATAAGTGGACGTTGGTGTGAAAATTTAATGCATTAAATGCACTTTCTCTCTCTCTTTTTTTCTATTTTCGTTCTTTCCCTCCTATAATTGTTTCTCTCTCTCATCTTTTCATAGCTATGTTCTTCCTCTCTTCTTCTCTATTTATTTTTTTTCTTTTATGATCAAAGCATTTTTAATTCGAAAAAAGAGCAAAGTTTGTTACTTATATCTTATTTGGGAGCTTTGGCATTTGAAAGCTTGGATCTTATAAGGTAAATATATACTTTATTTCATGAAATGTTTCATAATGAGCATTCAACATTGAAAGAGGTCTATAATAGTGATCTGGAAAATATTATACTGAAATATTCATGTATTTTTGCTGAACTATTCATCTTCTTCGTGCAATGGTGATCTATACGTCCCAGATCAAGTAGTTCATGACTTCAGGACAAGAACTACTTGACCATAAGTCAAGTACTACTACTACTTGACTAGCCCTTGACCCTAAGTCACGTGGGTCAAGTAGTACTTGACCTAGAGTCAAGAACTACTTGACTTGAAATAGCAGATAAAAAAAATATAAATGAGAACTTAGATAGACTCTTCTTTTTCGGCAATGGGGATATAGATGACGACTTTCTCATTCTTCCTATCAACGTCGTGGATGTAGATTTCGTAGACTCTTTCTATCCCTTCGACTGACCTGGTTTTTGTTATTCTAAGACTTTCCGTGTTCCTTTAGATAAGAAGAATCAACTGAAATACTTAAATACAGACTTTGGTGAATGGTTTTTTGAGTTTAAGGGTGGTTTTCTATGGTTTCGTATTCGAATATTAGGAACTTTGCATATTTAATGAAAAATAAAATACAGTCTCAGATAAAAATTAAAAAGACAAATATTAAGTTAAATCAACCAAATGAACTTATCAAATAGACAACAGGTCAAGATTTACTTGACCTAAAGTTGAGTACAATATGACCCCAATTAAATAAATGATTCGTGACCTTATGTTATTAAAAATTTGCCATGAGGTCAAAATTCACTTGACCCCAGATCAAGAAGTATATGACCTTAGGTTAAGTGGATCTTGACTTTTATGGAACTTGACTTCTCCTGAAGCTAAATGGGCTTTACAGAGAAGTGTGTGGGGTGCTGTCATGTCAGTCAATGATCATGTCAGCTTTTCTGTGGTGTTGGCTGAGTGTTTAATCAGGGTTTTTTTAGTCTTTTAACTCGTGAAAATCCCAATTTTTAGTCCTAGAAAACTTATTATTAGAGGTGGTCTTAAAATTGTCCAAAGTGGCTCAAACTAGTCCTATTCGCGTCCTTTTCTCTAACTCTAGTGGGTGTTAGATTTTACAAAAATCCAGAAAGTATTTAGGGAAATTATCACTAAAATACCATTTGTTTTGAAAAATGTGAAAAAAAAACTTTGTATTTTTAGAAATTCAAAATAAGTACCTCTATTTAACGAAAATTGTCACTAAAATACCCTTTGTTTTGAAAAAATGTGAAAAAAAACCTTGTATTTTTAGAAATTCAAAATAAGTACTTTCTATTTAATAAAAATTATCACTAAAATACCCTATGTTTTAAAAAAATGTGAAAAAAACCCATTGTATTATTAAAAATTCAAAATAAATATCTTCTATTTGAGAAATTTTTAAAAATTTTAGATTTTTGTTCTATATTTGTGCTAGAACAATGGATAGAAGATTTTTTTAAAAAGGTTTTAGACCATATGTATTTTCTCTCCCTTAATTTTCAAGTGTGGCATGTTTCTTAAAATAATATAATATGAGTAAAATGTTAATTTTACTAATTATTTTGAAACCTTTGACTGGTCAAAGATAGCAAATGATATGATAATTCAAATAGGAAATATTTATTTTGAATTTGTAACAATACAAAGGTTTTTTTCACACTTTTTTGAAACAGATGATATTTTAGTGATAATTTTCGTTAAATAGAATGTACTTATTTTAAATTTCTAAAAACACAAGGTTTCTTTTTACATTTTTTTTTAAATAGAGGGTATTTTAGTGATAATTACCCAAGTATTTATGTATTGTCTCCAAATATTGGATGTGTAAAATTTCTCTCCAACAAAGGCTCTTAGCAAAATAGTCGAATTTTGCGCATTTTTAAAATAATGAGTTTTTTCTATATCTTTTTCTTTTTCTTTTTTCCACAAAAACTATAACACAGCACAAAATAGATATACCAAGTGTAAAATCTGATTTACCTCCTATAAAATCTTAAATAATTAATATATATTTAGCATATCAATTGATAAATCCGTAGTAAAAATTGAAATACTTAACCTAGATACGTATAAAATCTCTCTTATAAACTTATAATATACTGTTCTAACACTTTATATCAACATATTTGATATGTGATTACTAAAATATCTCATAATGACTATTCATGAGTGGTTCAATTTTTAGGGTGAAATCACATATTTCAAAAGAAATATTGGACTTTTAACTCCATTGCAAGACTTGAATCACCTTGATGTCATCTTACAAAGTTGTTGTAACCTTTACATTGTCTCCATGCTACCTATGCAACACGATGTTGATCCTTGTTGATGCATAACCTTATATGTGATACAAAATACACAGACTCATGTCAAGTAATAATGACATGGATGAGAACCCTGTAAATCCACGTAACAAATATACAAGTTGATCCCTGTAGCTAGTGACCTCTAGACTACAGATTGGTGGCTCTTCGTAGGGGCCAAAGTCCCTTTAAACTCTATATGATCAGATTCTAGGTCTATTTAACCTCTATCTGATTAGTCACTTGGGTTCACTTAACAGTGCCCATAAAAAGGGTTAATATGGTTCAGCAGAGTGAAGAAGAAGAATAATTGCGAAGAAGAATAATTGCAATCATTGCAAGTAAGAGTCTGAAAGATGTCCATTCATCATCACTCATCTTATCCACTTACACATAGGATTAGGTTTTCCTTTCAGTCCAAATCCAGTATTCCTTACTTTGATATCTCATTGAAAATATGACTTAGCCTAATGTTACATTTTTACCCTTTACAAATACAATGTTTCCTACGCACCTAGAACAATAACAAACCATCTTAGAGACGTATTAGAGTTCATATGTAAGCAGTGGGATATAGAAGTGTAAAAGAGAATGTTAGCAAGGGACCATATTGGCCATTATTATCAAAAAGGGACATTTACTTGAACGAAGCGTAAAAAAAGGACACATACTCTAATATCTCTTCCAAAAAGCATTGAGGATTTTGGGGCTTATAGAAATGTGACCAAATTTTGGGTCCAATTTCAGTAAATGTCCCTTTGTCAAATATTATAGCAAAATGTCCGGTATATATGCTTATATACCAAGAGTAAAATTTTATATATCAAGTATAAAAAATTATATACCCAGTACATTTCAGTAATTGAAATTGATAGATATGTTTATCTACCAAGTATAAAAATATATATACCTGAATATTTAGCTATAAAATTTTAAAATTAGACATCTACTTAATCAAATTCAAAATACTGGTCATCCACCTAAATTTCTCAGAAGGGATTTATTCGATAACCGGCTAGACTTTTTTCAAAAGTGGGCTTAAATGGCAGAACACGGCCCAAAAACTGATCCCTTTTGGGTCTCTCCATATTGCAACTCAACGAAACGACGTCGCGTTGTAGGTGGCTTCTCTAATACGTCTCCGGACGAGTAACCGCTTTCTTTCTATTCAAGTTTCCCTCCTCTCTCGCTCTCTCTGATCATCAATGGCGGACTCATTGAGCCCTAACCCATCATCAACGACACACAGGCAAAGGCCACCAATGGCCAACCGTCTCCAATCTCCAACAAGCCCTCTCCTAATCCTGAGCTCAAACGTCGACCAATTCGAACGCGCCCAGTCACGCGCTGCACGCGCCGTCTCCAACCGCCGCAAAACGGCCACCGTCAACTTCGCGGCCCCTACTCCTCCTCACCATGGTTGCCTTAGTAGAGAAGAAATCATCGATTTGTTCCATAATTGCATTAAGCTCGCAAGCGAAAATGTCCGTACATGCATGTTGTTTTCTCTTTCTCATTTCTAAATTAAGAACCAGGTTTCTTCTATTGCAATAACATAGTAATTTCCTTCCCCTTAATCCGTAGTCTATAGTGATAATTAATGAGTTTTTGAGTATTTCCTCACTAAGTCTTTGTTTGGTTCTCGAGAAAATGCTTGGAAAGAAAGTAAAAATAGGGAACAGAAAGTGACTTTTAGTAAAGGGCTTACCTTTTTTAACTAAACTCTTTACAATATATAGTTATCGAGCGCGGTTGAGTAATAAAATTCTTTTTCTGTGATTTTGTGCTTCTGGGTTTTGCATAAAAGAACACATTGTCAACTTAAGTCTCAATTTCATTTTTTTTTTCTCTTTGTATAAACTAAAAGGACCCAATTCTTTTCCTCCGTTTTCTCAGCTGCCAAACATACTTGAATCGGTTCTCAGACTATTTCATGTATGAAATTTGTTTGTTTGCTCTGTCTTCGGTTATGTAGAAAATAAACCAGAAGAACACTTGGGAGTTGAAGCTGATCGATCATCTTAGTGAGATTGTTAAGGTTGAAGCCGAAAACGACAAGGAGACTAACTTTCAAAAGGTTTGAAGCACTTGTTTCCAACATGGGTTAGCATTAGATATTGTGAAAGTTCTTCCTAACAGTGTGTCGTTTTTTCTTGTTTTGAGTGGGCAGGCAAGCTGCACACTGGAAGCAGGAATCAAAATTTACTCCGTCAGGGTTGATTCTCTGCATTCTGAAGCCTATAAAGTCCTTGGTGGAATCAACCGAGCTGGTCTTGAAGATGAGCAAGGTTGGTCTCTTTCATCACTGGTAGAGTGCCTATCTGTTCCTCGGATCTTTAGGTTTAGTTATAGTTTTTTTCACTTCAGTTAGTGTCATACTATGATGGTTTGGTGACAGAAACTATTGTGGAGGATGACAATGTAAACAATGCGCAAGCGGAGGACAACTCGAAAAAGGAGTCGGAGAAGAAGGTATTAGACTATCACTTTCTTTTAAGACGGCATTAATGAATTAGAACACAAGGGAAAACTAATGGTAGTGGTTTATGCAGATATCACCTCTGTCAACATTGGAATCTTCTTTTGAAGTTCTTAATGTAAAGAAATTCGATGGTAAATTGACGTCCTTGATCCTGTTTAGTGTGATTTTTGTATCATGTTTTCTAAACCAGTAGTAAGGCCCTTAGCTTAACATTTACGTTCATTTATTTTCTTTCAGTTGCATTTACTGTGGATCCTCTGTATCACCAGACATCTGCACAAATTGATGAAGGTGGAGCCAAGGGCTTGCTGTTGAATAATCTTGTTATATATGGCGGTTGTCAAGTGCTTTTTGATTCTCTTGAGGTACCGGGAAAGTGCAGGTCATGTTTAGTGCAAAATGATGTTTCAACTATGATTGATCTCTCATTTGCCGAAGGTACTTGATTTTTAACGTGTCCAAAGTCTCCCTGTTTATTCTTTTTCATTTTTTCGTTCCTCATTTAAGATTTTGCTTGTTTCTTCTATAGAATCTATTGAGCAGATGGTGATGAATATGAGCATAAAGAGTGAAATTTGTCCGGCTCTTAGGGAAATCATTTACCAATTTGATGCGGATAATCAGTGCTCAAGAGAAGCTTTTAATATAGGCCAGAATTCGGATCCAAGAGCCGATTCGTTCCATGTAAATGAAGATGGTCTTGATATTTCATCTGGGAACCATGATGCTTGGTTTTTAGACAATGACGATGGGGCAACTATTGCTAATGACAACTTTGGTTCTGAAGATTTTTCATTTGAAAATCATCAGGTATTTTTGAGACATGACATACTGAACATTGTAGGGATTTTGTTATCTTCTGCTTATTATGTCCTTTTTTCAATAATTTACAATTATTTATTATTATTATTTTTTTCCGGATAGATCCCTATTAAAACAAGAACTGTATATGCAAATAAGTTTTCTGCGTTTGTGTAGGTAAATGAATTCTATGCCTCACCCGGACCTGATATGGATGATAGATTTCATGAAGTCTCTATGTTCTTGTTTCAACGGTTGGGATTCACTTCAAAGCAAAATGCATGGGCTGGTCCTGATCACTGGAAGTATCAGAGTCCTAAAGGTAGATGTTCGGAACAAAATGGCATTAGTTTGACTGTATATAACCAGTGATTTGTTGTCTTCGGGATCTTATCTGTTGGTACAGAGTATGTTCCTAATACTGAAAGCAGACCAACATTAAGCACTAAGAGATCCAGAAATGGAAAAGATGCAGGGATTGATCTTGAATTCACCGCATTCATTGACAAGGAAATGCCCCATATCTTTGCTCCACCAAGAAATCCAAAGTCTTTACTGCTATCTGTAAATAGATCATTATGTAGTAACACACTTCCAGAGGATTGCCATTATAAATCTGAGGATCTTGTGAAGTTGTTTCTTCTGCCTAATGTTGAGGTAATATACTACATTGGTAACAATGAAATTATTCTAAGCCTCAGATGGGCTATTTGGAATCATATTGAGCTTAGCTCAAGTTATTGAGTCCTGATTCGTAGGCCTCGCTCTTGCTGATGTAGAATAAGCTTTCAACTACTTTGTGATGGTAGAATATAAGTAGCTAAAAATATTAAGTTTGTAGTTGGATTTGAATCTCCTATTTTTAATTCCAGTTTTAAAATGCTCAACTGATTCAGGCCACTTGAATAATGTATAAAGTTTTAACTCTTTTTCTATAGTTTGTTGAAGCTAATGATTGAGTTGTTTTGACTGTAGTGCCTTAGGAAGCGTCGTCAAAACAATACAGGTGCCAGCCGTTTCCTTGAGATATTTTCATATTGGTTAGAATTTTGATACTAAATGTGCACATTATTTCTGAGTTAAGATTCAGGGCTGTATGATTTAGAGGTTGACTGATGTGCTAGATTTTGTAACTTTCGTGCCATGGTTCATTGCCCCTATTATGTTTTATATAGTATCTACCGATACTGTGAGACCTTAGATAGTTACACAAGACAAACTACTATAAGTAGATTTTGCTATATTGGTTGTTGAGTCTCATTTGGTATTTCGAGTTCATTCCATTTCCTCGTCTTTTAGTTTGTAAGGATTGGCATGGTTTTTCTGGTGTATGTCGTATTAGCGTGCAACATTGGTATACTCCCAGTCAGGGTGTTTCTTTTGCAATGAGTCTATAATTCAAGGGGAAAACCATTTTCTTGTGTTTGGGTTGTAACATAGGAGGATAATGTTAGATATCCCAACCAATTTATCAAAACTTTTATACAATACATGTGGTAATTGAATTGTCACTATTTAATTGGTATATTGAAACTTACCACAAATAAATTTAATATCATTCACCAAGTGAATGGTGACAACTCACTTTTCACATTTGTTGGTATAAAAATTTTGGTAAACTAGTTAGGATACCTAGCATTATCCAACATAGAATTAGCAAAAGAGAAAAGAAAAGAGAAAATGGGAAGAATTTTGTTTTTGGGCATTATTTAGAATTATCAAAAAACATTGAAAAAGAGAGAAATTTCAAAGTTCAAACAAACATTTTAAGGAATTTTGAAAAATTATTTTCCTTCTTTTCTCTTGCCTTTTCGTTTGCTATTTTTCTCCTCACATGAATTCAGGTTCCAAAGAGGCTGTACAAGTACCATGGTCTGGAACTTATGTGTGTATAGATTTTGTATCAACTGATGATTACTTTGTTTTAAATTTCTAGGAAGTGATTCATGGGAACATAGCAACAATATTGATGAAACATTTCGATCATGGGATAAGGAGAGTGTGCTTGGTGACCGATACAACAATGGAAACCTTTTTCAGGATACTGAAGACTCTGAAGAGCTTGTTTCTCAACCTCGTCAGGTGTGTTGCTATCTATAACTTCTTGTGAAGTTTCTAGTTTAACTTGATACTGGTCAGCAGGTATTCCGATAGTGGGTGTAAAGTTGAAGCCGTAATGCTCTCTTTGCTTCTTTCTTCTTCTGGTTTTTTTATCTTCTATTTATTTTATTTTTACTAAATTTTTTTCACTCTTGGCAGAATACATATATTAATAACTAAAATGAAGCTATTTTCACTTCTGTGATGTCGCAATATAGAAATACGAGTTTCATGTTTAAGGACTATAAATGAGAGAAACAAGTCATGAAAAATTGATCTACATTCGTTTCCCTAAGCTGAACTTCTGAAGTTTCAGGTAAATAAAATTGAAGTTCAGTACGACAGAACTTCAAAACAAGTTGATGTGCATCTATTGAAGAAAGCTCTTTGGGATCAAATCCAAGAAGTTATCAGAGTTCCTGAAATGGTAAGCCTCATCTTTTTACTTCTTCACAATTCACATGTTAAAGCTAAGTATACTTTTATTTAGAACTTTTAACGGTTCGTTTTGTGGGCAATGTGATATGATTAGAAGAGTCAAGAAAGAAAATAGAACCTCATGTGGAAACATAGGATTTTATTTTTGGTTTGGGCTCAATTTCTTTGGGCCTGGGCCAGTTTTGATCTTCATCATATATATTGGCTTTCTAGTTCTGTCACTTCCAATTATAGTATTGGTTACTGCTTATTATTTGATTATTAATCTACCTTGAAACCTTCTCTACTTGTAATGAATTTGTCTCTTGTGTGAAGGACCCGAAACGGACAATATCTTTTAAACATCTCTTGGCCACCTTTCCTTTTGACTGCCAAGAATCAGCGCTTGAGGATTCCTCTCCTCATTTGTTTTTCATCTGTCTTTTGCATTTGGCTAATGAGCATGGTTTAACTATACAAGACTGCCCCAGTTTAGATGATCTTAGCATACATCTTCCCTCATGTCAAAACATCGGAGTTCTCTCACCTTCACCATAACCAAGATGCTGGTAAATTTTGAAAGATGCAAGTTCAATGGTATTGGCTATTCTATTGGTCAAGTTGCTGTCTTCTGGTGCTATTAAGCTTGCTAAATAGGAATGTAGGACTATTGTATATGTCTTGCTTTTCTTGTATTTGTTGCATGATAATCGATGGCTTGGTTGTTGATGTTTTGTGAGCTTTGCTTAAGCAATTCTGGACTCCAAAGAATGTTGCCTTTTGTAAGTATCACTTCATCATATGTAGTAAATAGTATCTGTGTTTACTTGGACACCACTTTGACTGACTTGCTGCCCGAAGTTGGACTAAATCCTTTGGAAATTGGCACTTTGTTAAATCCGTCGTTGTTGAAGTGTTTACTTAGCAATAATATTTATGTACTACTAGCAACATAGGTTAAAGATCTCTTTATTGTGGATCTGGTTGTTTCATTTTGTATATTTTTTTTGTTTGTATTTTTTTTTCCTTGAAGGATGCAAATCATAAAGATGAAAGTGCATTATCAGCTAAGGTCTATGAAAAGGTAGTAAATCATAGAAGTGAAAATGCATTATCTGCTGAGGTTTATAAAAAGGCTACATTGTCATATATTTGGCGATTAGCGATTAAAGGATAAGAGAATATTTGATTGTTTTGTACGTAAAGATATGGTTTTATGATACAGTGCATGTGCATGGTGAACATTACTTTATTTATTAAGAAGGCTATTGTAAGCCTCATATCTGTCTGAAGATAAAAGTAAGTCCTCTAATCTTGTACAGCATGCGGGAAATATATAAAGATAAAATGAGCAAAGACTTGGAAAAGAAGGGAATTATTCTTTGCTCATGGTTGTAGTCATCCAGGTTATATATGTCTCTTTGAAATAGGATATCTGATGTGGGTCCTATATTTTGTTGGTCTATACAATATAATTGACTGTAATAGTAGTTATTATATTGTCAACCATTTAGATAATGTTATATACTTTCTAAGCAGGGAGATAAAGGGAATATAACTTTTGACAAATTGTGGATGAACTCAGCCAAAATTTGGCAAAAAAGGAATTGCTGTATCTTGATCTTGGATACCAATGGGGGCAACTGAAAAAAGTTAAAAAAAGTAGAGCGGTGTATTATCATACTACGTTTTCCTAATCCACTTTTTGGGACCTTTATTTTGAATTTTCCTATAAAGTAAAAGAGCTTGGAAACCTGATGAAAGATGGTTGTTGGCGTAATATACCAAATCCATTCACCAATTATTCTCACCTCGGAAGCTATAACAAAGAGATTTTTCAAGTGAAATGAAAGGCAAGAGGAGAGATTTTTCAAGTGAAATGAAAGGCAAGAGATCTTCCCAACAAAAGTTGGACCATATGGAATTAAATAGAAGAAAAATATGGGAACTGTACTATGGGGCGTCGTATGCATGTTATTATGATCATGGGTGAGACTTTTTTTGTGCCAATCTGTAGGACAAGGTGCAGGGTAAAAGCCCAATCCACGTACAAGAAGAAAGGTCAAGTGACTACTGACTATTGAGCCTTAAAGTGGAAGGGTTGTGTGGGGGACCACTCTCGCACCAAAGCCACTAGGACTGTGGGAATAGGGGTTAATATTCTCTTATGGGGGTCCAAAATCAAAGATCCTAAAACGCTAAGGGCCTTGTTGATGCGCTCCTTGTCGGAAGCAATGTGGGACCCAACTCTTCATCCAGAGCCCCAGAAACTCCATATGGTAGGAAGCCAAAAATCAAGCAACCTTCAAAATCAACATTTCAAGAAGCTAATACATAAAAAAGGAAAAAGAGAAAGAACAGGAGAAAGTGATTCCACCGACCTTATCAAGCATTGTCCAATTATATTCAAATCTCTTCCCCTCTTGCATGTTCTGTTTGTCCACATTCTACTTGGCTTTGCTGCATCTTAATTGCTGACGATGCCAAACGGCTGAAGGGTCCTCACAAATTAGTTACCAAATTCTGTATTTGTAGCCTCTTTTAGGGAAATTCTAGATTAAATAGAGTCCATAATACAATAGAAACTGCACGAAAAGAGCATATATATATATATATGTATATATACATGTATATACATCTCTCTTCAAACCATATAAGTATCTTGTCGAAGCCAAACCATGAATAACAAAACTGCCTAACCCCATAATGAATGTAATTCTGTAATTATGGATCGAACTAATTCTTTTCAACTTTTAACCGTGGATTATAAATAAAACATGCTATGACTAATGTTAGTCATGTGGATTTGTAAATGAATGGTATGAATCATGAGCATAAAGGTTGTGTTGTTCCCATTTATGATATACTTATTTTTATTTTTTAATGTACCTTTTACTTTTGCAATATTTACTCTTGAAGATTAGCATGTCCTAGTTTTAAGGTCATGAATGATCAATTCATAATAAAGGTAGCTATGATAATGCTACATGGGTAAAATGAACAGTTGTGAATTTTCTTTTCATACTCACTGTTGACTGATAAACACTTTCATGCAGCCATCGTCCTAACACACGACAAGTACTCCTACATATCAACCCGCCTCTCTCTCTCTCTCTCTCTCTCTCTCTCTATTTTTCTATAAATATGTCCACATGCTGGCCCTTACTTGTTACTTAATACCTACAAATCCTAGTCCTTTCTCACTCTTCTTGTTCTTCTTTGTTCTTATTCCTTACTACCCCACTGTCTCTTTAGTTACTCATCATCAGAAGAAGCCATGAACAACAAGTTCAAGAAATCACAAGTTCTAATCCTTTCACTCCTAGCGGTTCTTCTTATCATTGCACCTCTTTTATCCTCATCACTAAGGCCTACTTATCTCTACTTCATCACCAACCTCCTTATCCTTGCCCTTGGAGCAGAGGCTGGCCTTCTCTCATTGGTCTTTTCCAAGCCTTCATCAGAAGATAATAATGACAAAACCAAGAATACTTTTCTTGTTCCTCAAAAGCCTGCTGGAGTATTAGCCTCAGAAGCCTCTTCAGAGAAAAGGGTTGTTCTTGCCAATACCAATGTTTGTGATGAAAAGGTTAATGGTTTTGATCAAAGTGCTGAGAAAAAGGTCAAAGTTGTAGAGAAATCTCTTTCTGAGAAGATAATTGGCTCTGCCAAAGCAGATAGAGTCAAAAAATGTCCTTCTATGCCTAGCCTTTTCTTCATAGGAAGTGGTGAGAATGAAGGAGATTTAGATGAAGACTATTATGAAGAGGAAGAAGAAGAATCAGTTGGGGAAATTACTGGCCAGGAGCTGTTTACAAAAGCTGAAACCTTTATAGGGGACTTCTATAAGCAGCTGAAGATGCAGAGGGAGGAGTCATGGAAGAGGATTCATGGTTTTTATCAGAGAGCCTTCTAAGCATTAATATCTTGGCTTGGCCTCTTTATTATCCCCTTTAGCTTAATGGCTCATAATTGCTTTTATTGTTATGCTATTTATCAGTTTAGGCTCATTGGTTTCGGGGTTTATTTGGTTAGCAACCACTCTCTTTTCTTTTCATGGTTCTTTTCTTTCATTATTGGGTTTTGTACAGAAGTTATAATCAATAGAGGTAGCATAATACCTACCTATATTCCCTTTTTAATTCATGCATATAAACTTTGACACGATCACAGTGTCATGGAAAAAGACGTGCATACATAGGTATAGGTGCTTTTTGTTCTCCTGTATTGTCATGTGTTGAATATAAATCTATAAACATAGTTCACTGCTTCTGTCTTTTTTAGTTGGTGTTATAGCTCAGGAAGATAATATTATATAACCTGTGCTTTTGTACATGAATTGTAATAACTGCAACTGAAAAAAAAAACTGACAAAAAAAACATAGCCAAGCCAATTGAGCCATTTTAAGAAGATTAAGAAGAACAGAACCTGAGAAGCTCAAATTATGAAACTCAACATGCATGTTTAATAACAAATAGCTCAACTCCAAGTCCATGAAAAATGACTTCTATAACTTCCGAATTAACTTATTACTATGAAGAGCTGGACTGCCATCTCTTAAACATGTTCTGGACTTGTTAAATTCACTCAAATGTTTATATGAATATTGTCACAAACTGTTGAACCATATCATATATGTGTATGTTATGCTCCCAATATTAAAAGTCATAAGCGAGTTTAAAGAGGGTCTTCTTTCATTTGCTTACCAGATTAACCTTGTTGTAGAACATACACTATTAAAATGAAAAAAAAATTAAATTACCCTTTTGGTGTTGATGTTTCTTGCATCAAAAAATCAACAAAAATCCAGCATAAATATATTCTTTGGTCCAAGCTACAATTAAGGCCATTGACATTAGAGCTTTTGAGAATGATAGAATCGAATATATTACTGACATCATATTACATATGTTTCCACTCAAATGTGAAATTTTTATACGGTGGAAAGATATCATGAGCAGCTTATATGTATGATCTTTCTTTATCTTTTTATTCGAGGTTGACTCCATATGGTTTAGTCCTTTTAATCTATATTTCCTTTCTCTATTTCTCTGGGTCCCTTATGGACACGTCGATCAGATCGACATAGATTTCCTGTAAAAATATATTTTAAAAAAAAAGAAAGAAAAATGGAATTTTATAACTCATTTATTGAAGAATATTTTCTAGGCAGAATCATATAGTTGGTGACAGCCAAAAGTGTACAAAATTTTTGTAACCAAATTCCTATTCTCTTCCCCTCAAAAAGGTTGATAGTAACAATATGGAAAATAGTTTGGATATCTGGCTCTCTCAAAAGAATGTACTACTTTACCTGCTTTAATATGTCTCTCGGGTTAATCTCTTAGAAATGCTCTTGCCTTGCAAATTCACTTACATTGTGTTTTATTTTTTTTCAAGACTATATATACATATTTATATATATATTATTTGCTTAAAATTTGGATTCCCTACTTTTCACTTTTTGTTGCTTTAAACCGTTAAGGTTTTAACCATATATATAGTATAAGAAATAAGAAGAACACACATTTTTCCTTTGCTTTCATTCTTGAAATTTCCTCTTGTATAATATCAAAAGATCCATATCTTCCATTTCATGGTTTATTACAAGTATCCATTTATGATCTTTACCAAAACTCAAACAGGACCACATTTTCCATGTCCTTAGAATTTACCCAGAATGGAAATCCAACTCAGCAAGTACTCCTTAGAACTTATTCAAAAATTGTGTAAAATCAAATGTATATATTCACACTCAATAAAAAATATTAATGAACTGAACTCGGAAACCCTTATCCGAATCTTGGGTTAGATACATGAACCTTAAGCTTGTTATTCTTCAAAAGTTACCAAAGTATGTAAAATATGTATATGTGTATATATATATATATATATATGCATATAGGGCACCAATCTAATAGATATTTTTTACCTATACGTAAGTATAATTTTGGCCAATGAAAATTTATTGTGCATATTTTATTATTGTAAAAAGTAGGAGAGAAATAGCATTAATGATGCGCGTCTTTTCATGCACCTCATTATAGCTATTAGATCACTACTAGCTGATGATCTAATGGCTGAAAAAAACACATGGGTAAAAAAAAATACCTACTAGATTGGCAATAGGTATATATTTTTTTTAACCTATTTGTAGGTATTTTTTTAGCCGTTGGATCAATCATCTAAGGATAATCCAACGGCTATAATGAGGTGCATGAAAAGAAGTGCATCATTAATGCTATTTCTCTCTCTTACTTTTTACAATGAAAAAATATACATAATAAATTTTCATTAGCCAAAATGATATCTATGCATAGGTAAAAAAAAAAATACTTACTAGATTGGTGCCCATATATATATATATATCACGTCATCCAGAGCTACCTAACATATACTATGTATAACTTTATGTATGCATATATGTATACATATATATTTGTATTATATATAGCCCTCGTACTTGCATTTTGACCATATTAATTAAATTTTAGAGGGGTTATGAAACTGTAGCAAATAGATCAGTAAACATGGATTTATTCCAAGTCTTGGAAGATTATATATATACATAGGTTGCCAATCTAGTAAGTATTTTTTTTACCTATGTATAGGTATTTTTTCTAGCCGTTGGATCATCATCTAATTGTGATTCAACGGCTATAATAATGTGCATGAAAAGACATGTATCATTAATGTTATTTCTCTCTTATTTTTTGATATAAAAAAAATGTGCATGATAAATTTTAATTGATCAAAACGATATCTATGTATAAGTTAAAAAAAAAATACCTATAAATTGGTCCCTATATATAAATATATATACATACGTGTGTGTTTTGAAACAAGGGTCATTTTTTTTGGGACAACTTCATATCATTACTTGGTTTGGTGGCTTGTATGAAATATTTTCCACTATTCTACAAGTTTCAACCATTCATTCAGTCACTCACGAAACCGTTTAGCGCATCCTCTTTGGACCTTTTTTCACTCTCATTGTGAATGAAAGTAATCCAAACGTTAAGCACACATTTACTTGAGAGTTAAAATTAGGGGCTTATAGAAATATGACCAAATTTTGGACCTAATTTCAGTAAATGTTCCTTTGTCAAAAGTTATAGCAAAATGTCCGGTATATATGCATATATACTAAGTGTAAAATTTTATATACCAAGTATAAAAAATTATATACCCAGTGCATTTCAGAACAGTAACTAAAATTGGTAGATCTGTGTATCTACCAAGTGTAAAAATATATCTACCTGGACATTTAGCTATAAAATTTTAAAAATGGACATCTACTTAATCAAATTTAAAATTTTGGTCACCCACCTAAATTTCTCTTAAATGTCCAGGTAGATATATTTTTACACTTGGTAGATACACAGATCTACCAATTTTAGTTACTGTTCTGAAATGCACTGGGTATATAGTTTTTTATACTTGGTATATAAAATTTTACACTTGGTATATGCATATATACCGGACATTTTGCTATAACTTTTGACAAAGGGACATTTACTGAAATTAGGTCCAAAATTTCTCTTAAAATGATATGAGAAGTGGTATAAAGGTAACTTGTCCCATTGGAGCACTCGGCCCACTTACGGGGCCCAAGTGACTCAAAAATAAATGACTTCATATCCCATATATAATGCAAGAGGAGAAGCTTGCCGACGTTCTCTAATCACTAGTGGAGGTATTCACACATCTTGGACGCAAACAAGTTGGTTTTGATTAGCCGCTTTCTAGGTGTCGTTTTTTGTTTTTCAGTTGTCGTTTTTTAGAGTACCAGACGATGTTGTCGTTTTAATATTACTGGTTTCCTTTCAAACATCTTTTACTGTGGTTGCCCCAAAAAAGTCATTGTCGTTTATACTCCAAAATCCCAAAAAGAGTCAACATTGTCGTTTTATATTGATGTCGTTTCAACGTATTGTCCGTCGTTAGATTGTTGCGTTTTATTCTTATATTCCCAAAACAAACGTAGTTAATACCCAGAAATAAATAAAAATGCGAAGCAGGCCTTCGCCCTTTTATATCAAATTCGGTAACCAGGGGTAAATCCGGAAACACAAGAAAATGACTCATCCAAGCCTATATATATATATATACAACATTCCTTTTCCCTCATGATCACTATTCACTCGCTATACTACGTACTGGTTTCTCATATATTTCTCTCTCTCTCTCAAGCTTTTATTTGAGTTTTTCTTCAATGTCATCAACATCTTCAGGTCTGTAATAGCGTGGACCTTTCTCTACTCTCTTATTAATTTCGCTCGCTATTTTTATTAGTTTTTCTTTATTTAATTTTATTTCGTGTTTAGGGTTTGTAATGGTTTCTTCTTAATTTTCATGATTTGCTCCTTTTTTTTTTTTTATTGAACTATATTGAAATTTTTATATGGGCGATTACTAGTTTGAGTTGCTTTTTTTTTTTGGGCTGTATTTAATTTAAAATAACAACCTAATCTGTTTTTTTTTTTATTATCTATTTATTAAAAGCCTATTCAATTAAGTTTTCTTTTTTTGTTTTTTTTTTAAAAAAATTCTCTGTATTAATTAATTGCTCGATCTTTTGAGAGTTTTACTTCTTATTATTTTTCATCCTGATTCTTAATTTGTCAAGACTTCTCTTTTTAATTTTAATTTTTTTTTTTTGTAATTCAGTTTTTCCATTTTATTATGTCATGTAAATATTTCGGTCATGAGTGTAGTAATTACTTATTAATTGTTGTGTGTGTGTTTGTTGTTCACATATAGAAGTAGCACCACCAGCAGAGGGATCACAACAATTAGAGCTGGTACAACATATCAGCTCTTGTGTCTTAGAACAGCTCGACTATGACTTGATGGAGTGCCAGGGCTTGGTGCTGGCACCGACCAGAGAACTTGCACTAGAGGCTGAGAAGGTTATCCGCGAGCTTGGAGACTCTCTTGCTGTGAAGGTTCATGCCTGTGTTGATGGAAGAAGTGTTCAAGAAGACGTGAGCACTTTGTCAGGTGGGGTTCATGTTGTTGTTGGCACTCCTATTCGTGTTCTTGACTTGATGACAAGACAGCGTCTTCGTCCCGATTACATCATCATGGTTGTGTTGGCTGAGTTTAGCGAAATGCGTTCAAGAGGTTACAGTGATCAGGTTTATTTTCAAACACCCCGTTTTTTTTCCTTCTTTAAAGTGACTTTTGCGATACTATCAGTTATTCCTTTTGTTCTGCTGAATGAGGTTGAGATTAGATATATATTAATTACGATCTCACTTTTTAAATACTATCTGATATGACAAATGATTTGTTACTATATGCGTAATGAATAACATTCAATCTATTTATAGTAAATTTTAGTTCACCACGTGAATTATAATGACTCAATTGCCATGTTAAGTAATATTAAAAAAGTGATAAATTAAGTAGGATTACTAACACTATCCATATATTATTAAGTTATTGAAATTGAGAGAGCTGCATTGTGTGTTTATGTGTATGCCAACTGTTTTGGACGAGTTTTTACATATCTGGAGTTTTTGTAACCTGTTTGATGCTTTATAAGGCCTAATGGAACGCATGAATGAATGAATGAATGACGAAGAATATCCTGACTTATAGTTTCTTACTATTTATGTAATTGTGATGAAGCTGTGGCTACAAGCTTTTTTCTCCATCGTTATAAATCACATGAAATTCTTATTGCATATGCTTTGTGACATCTTTGTTATTGTTCACTGGTGAAAACACTCGGGCAAGTTCACTAATCCAGAATGGAGTGGAAAAAAGGACTTTTTCGTTTATGGATTCACTTACCAATTAGCTAGTTACACATGAAAGCCTTTTCTACCCAATATTGTTTCTTATTCTCTCCATTCCTTTTCGACTCATTCCCTTTACGGATTGTTAAACGTACGAGATTTAATTTCTTGGGAGTATAGTTGTGATTAATCCTACTTGTTCTCTTCTTGTCAGGTCTACGACATTTTACGTCTTCTACCAAGACCGATCCTGGCAAGGGAATTCTCTGCCACTACGCCACCGGCGGCGGTCACCAGGAATTTTGTGAACAACCCAGTGAGCAATCTTGTAGAGCGTGATGAACTCACCCGTAAGGCTATTAAGCATTACTATGTCAATATTGAGAGGGAAGAATGGAAATTCGAGACGCTTTGCGATTTCTACGAGACCTTAGCCATTGGTACTGATCAGAGGCACGTCATTTTTGTCAACACCAAACACAAGGTCGATTGGCTGACTGACCAGATGAGGGCCCGAGATCACGCAGTTTCTGCCATTCACGAAGACATGGACCAGAACGCCAAAGACGCGATCATGCGAGAATTCCGATCTAGCTCTTGCCCTGTTTTGATCACAACTGATATGCTAGCTCACGGTGATGATGTGCAACAAGCGTCCCTTGTCATAAATTATGATCTCCCAACTCGGCCCGAGTACTATCTCCATCGTGTTGGGCGTATTGGAAGGTTTGGAAGGAAAGGAATGACCATGAACTTCGTAATAAAGGACGATGAGAGGATGATCTCTAGTATCCAAAAGTTTTATAATGTTCAAATCGATGAGCTGCCATCAAATTTTGCTGATCTCCTGTGATGAGATTTTGTCTTTTTATTCCTTTAGTAGGGAAATTTTATATTTGTGTAGAGAAGCCTTAACCTTAATTTGACTAATGCCCCTTTTTTTTCCCCTTTATAAAGTACTTGCATTGTCCTAACATTGCAAGATTTTGTGTTATGGCAGCGGTGACAAGTTTTCTGCCCACTAATATTCAGAATGCATATGTTTTTTTTTTTTTTTTAGTCTCCTTTAATATTTTACTTTTATACTTTCTTTCATGTTTTCTACAAATAGTAAGTTTGACTTAAAAGATGCAAAAATAATTGACATATGTAAGAACCCAAATTTTTTGAGAGTATTTTGGTCTTTTTGCTAGTTAATATAACTCTGCACCTCATTTCTCTCGTTTCTCTCACTGCCTCACCTATCTCTCTTTCTCATCCTTCTTTATTACATGGCCAAAGCTAGGGCAGACAATTCATGTTCATGGGTCGTATTCGCGTCGATGTATATGTATAACAAGTAAATACTCAATCCGAACACGATCCGTTTAATAAATAGGTCATATTGACCCATGACACATGACCTGCGAATTTGACCCGAATACGACCTGTTTAATAAAGGGCCATATAGAACGATGACCAAATTTTGGGCCCAATTTAAGTAAATATCATTTTATCAAATATTACAACAAAATATCCGATATATATGTTTGTATACAAAGTGTAAAATTTTATATACCAAGGGCATTTAGCTATAAATTTAAAAAGTGGATATCTACTTAATTAAATTTAAAATATTAGTCATACACCTAAAATTCTCTTTAATAAACATATCAGAAATTATGTCACGAACACGACTTGTTTATACACGGGTTGACACGACACGATAAGACCCATTTACTAAACAGGTCATTTTTCGTGTTAGCGGGTTCAATCCAAATACGACCCGTTAATTAAACAGGTCAATTGACCCATGACACATGACCTGCGAATACGACCCGTTTAATAAAGGGCCATATAGAACGATGACCAAATTTGGGGCTCAATTTAAGTAAATATCATTTTATCAAATATTACAACAAAATATCCGATATATATGTTTGTATACAAAGTGTAAAATTTTATATACCAAGGACATTTAGCTATAAATTTAAAAAGTGGATATCTACTTAATCAAATTTAAAATATTAGTCATACACCTAAAATTCTCTTTAATAAACATATCAGAAATTATGTCACGAACACGACTCGTTTATACACGGGTTGATATGACACGACAAGACCCATTTACTAAACAGGTCATTTTTCGTGTTAGCGGGTTCAATCCGAATACGACCCGTTAATTAAACAGGTCAATATCTCCAACTCGAACACGACACGAATATGATTAAGCTAAATCCAAACCCGTTAATTTTGTACGGGTTTTGAGTCGTGTCGTGTCACGAATTGCCAATTCTAGCCAAAGGAACCATCGCCGCCACCTTCTTCTTCATCACTCGTTGTTAATTCATCTGTAGACCGCTTGAGCTCGACCAGACGAAGCCATTTCTAGCAGTGACGTGGGCTATAACAAGGTAGAAAGGGATGTTATATTAAAAATCAGAAACAACTAACAATGATCCATTTAAGCTTAAAGCATATTAACAGAGGATTCAATGAACATTACTTCTAATGGTGGGCTGATAGTCTCTACCACCTATTTGCTTCTTCTCCAGTGCCTACAAGCTGCGAAAATGGCGAAGGATGAAGAGGGGTTATGGCATCCAACACTCCTTAGCTCTTCTTTGGTGCTCTGCCGAAAACCCACAAAATGAGCAGCACACAAAACTGGTCGTTGACCAGTTTTGCATGTAAGGGCCAATGGGCCCTGTTATGTGTGTGTGGCAGATCACACCCTTGGCCCAATAGGCAGGCCAAGGTATCCAAAAGAATGTGAAACCATAGGCCTCATTCATATTAAGATGTGTGGTCCATCCCATTATGACCCAATTAGTAATACTATGCAAAGTCAATTATACATACAAATATAGTTGTCCTTAACATGCTTTAATTAAGACATAGTGAGTTAGTAGTGATTGTACTAGTCCACACAAAATATTCCAATAAAGGAGGCAGGCAATATTATATTTAATCTTGAGAAGAACTAGAAAGAAACAGTGAGAGAAACTGAACCTTTTCTAGAGAGAGACACAGAGAGCTCAAAACCTTCGAGACTGGGAGCTAAGCCATGGAGGATTTCAAATCCAAATCATGATCATGAAGGTCTTGGCTGTTCTGTTGGCCAAGTTGCTGTCTTCTGGGGCTACGATGCTGTGCTAAATAGGAAATGTAGGCCTATTGTATGTGTTATGCTTTTCTTATGATGGTTGCATGTTACTCTATAACTTTATTATAGAGTATGTAATTTGTGAGCTTTGCTTAAGCAATTCTGGGCTCCAAAGAATGTGCCTTTTGTAAGTATCACTTCGTCATATGTCGTAGGAACTAGTATATGTGTTTACTTGGACAACATTTTGACTGACTTGTTGCCTGAAGTCGGACTAAATCCTCTGGAAATTGTCATTTTGTTATATCCCTTGTGAATTGTTGTTGAAGTGCTTAGTTAGCAATAATATTTATGTTCTACTAGCAACATAGGTTAAAGCTCTTTATTGTGGACCTGATTGTTTCATTTTGTACTTTATTATGGGGATTATTATTATTATTTTTTTCAAATGTTCCAAACGATGCAAATCATTAAGATGAGCAATATCTGCTAAGGTCTATCAAAAGGTAGTAAATCATAGAAATGGAAATGTATTATCTGTTGAGGTTTATAAAAATGCCTACATTGTTATTGTTTGGCGATTAGTTATTAAAGGATAAGGGAATATTTGTTTTGCTTCTAAAGATATGGTTTATGATACTTTGCATGTGCATGGTGAACGTTGCCCTTTTTAAGAAGGCTATTTCAAATCCTCTTATCTGTCTGAAGAGAAAAGTGAGTCCTTTAATCTTAAACAGCATGTGGAAAACATATCTAGATAAAGATAAAATGAGCAAATGACTTGGAAAAGTTAAGGGAATAATTCTTAGCTCATAGTCCTATATTTTGCGGGATATACCATATATAATTGACTGCTCTAGTGGTCATTTTTTTTTTTTTTTGGTAAATTATTAAGATAATCTTACGTACTTTTTAAGCTGGGAGATAAAGGGGAAATTGCTTTAGACAAATTGCGGATAAACTCAGCCAAAATTTGGCAAAAAAGGAACTGCTATATCTTGATCTTGGATACTAATGAGGGCAACTTAAAAATCTTTAAAAAATGTAGAACGGTGTATTTTAAATTTCGTTTTCCTAATCTACTTTTTGGGAGATTTTTTTTTTGAATTTTCCTTAAAAAAAAAAAAAAAAACTGGAAACCTGAGGAAAGATGGTGGTTGCCTTGTTGGATACCAAATATATTCACCAATTATTCTCAGTTTGGATGCTAATCAAACTCTGATTTTTCAAATGAAATGAAACCTCGAGAGATTATTCAACTTTCCCAACAAATTTGGACAAAATAGAATTAAATGTAGCATAAATATTGGGGCTACACTATAGGACATGGTCAATATGATCGGGTGAGACTTTTGGGCCAATATGTAGGGAAAAGGTGTGGGGTAAAAGCCCAATCCATGTCCACGGAGAAAGCCCAAGTGGGCCCCAAAGTGGAAGGGTGGAGGGGGACCACACTCGCACTAGAGCCACTGGTGCTACGGCAATACATGTAAGAAGTCAGATTCCCTTGTTCAAGGATCCTAAAAGGCTAAGGGCCTTCTTGTTGGGCTCCACGTCAGACCAGCAATGTGGGACCCAACTCTCAATCTGTAGCCCCAAAAACCGCAAGATGCTTATGTGGTAGGAGGCCAAAAATCAAGCAAACCTTCAAAATCACATTTCAAATAAATAAATAAAACGAAAAAAAAAGAGAAAAATTTGAAAAAAGTGATTCCACCGACCTTATCAAAAATTGTCCAATTGTATTCAAATCTCTTCCCCTCTTGCATGTTCTATTTGTCCATATGCTACTTGGCTTTGCTCCATCTTTAATTGCTGAAAATGCCAAATAGTGAAGGGCCCTCATTATTAGTTACCAAATTCTGTATTTGTAGCCTCTTTTAGAGAAAAATCTAGATTAAGTAGAGTCCCTAACACAATAGAAACTATATGAAGAGAGCATATGTATGTATATAAGTTTGTTACCTAAGCCAAATCATGAAAGACAAAGCTGTGACGTAGTAGTGAATGTAATTCTGTAATTATGGCTCGAAGTAATTCTTAACAACTTTTTACCATGGATTACAATTAAAACATGCTGTGACCAATGTTGGTGTGGATTTGAAATGAATTTTATGATGAGAATAAAGGTTGTGTTGTTCTCATATGTGATAAAGCTAGCTACTTTATTTTTTTACGTACCTCTGTTTTACTTTTGCAATATTGCTATTTAAGATTAGCATGTCCTAGCTAGTCTTAAGGTCCAGTTTGATAATGAAGCTATGATCGATATATGCCATGGTAAAAAGAACAGTTGTGAATTTTCTTTTCATGCTCACTGTTGACTGGTAGTACATTTTCATGCAGCCATCGTCCTGATACACGACAAGTCCTACATATCAATGCATCTCTCTCTCTCTCTCTCTCTCTCTCTCTATTTTACTATAAATATGTCCACAAGCCTCTACTTGTTCTTTATATACCACCTACACATCCTAGTCCTTTCTCACTCTTCTTGTTCTTTTTTCTTATTCCTTGCTAACTCACTACCTCTCTAGTTTATACTCATCAAAAGAGAAGCCATGAACACCAAGTTCAACAAATCACAAGTTCTAATCCTTTCACTCCTAGCGGTTCTTCTCATCATTGCACCTCTTTTATCCTCATCACTAAGGCCTACTTATCTCTACTTCATCACCAACCTCCTTATAATTACCCTTGGAGCAGAGGCTGGCCTTCTCTCATTGATCTTTTCCAAGCCCTCATTAGAAGATAACAATAACAAAACCAAGAATACTTTTCCTGTTCCTCAAAAGACTGCTGGAGTATTAGCCTCAGAAGCCTCTTCTGAGAAAAGGGTTGTTCTTTCCAACACCAATGATAGCGATGAAAAGTTTAATGGTTTTGATCAAACTGCTGGGAAAAAGGTCAAAGGTGTAGAGAAATCTCTTTCTGAGAAGATAACTGGCGCTGTTAAAGCAGACAGAGTCAAGAAATGTCCTTCCATGCCTAGCCTTTTCTTCATAGGAGGTGGTGAGAATCAAGGATATTTTGATGAAGACTATTATGAAGAGGAGGAAGAAGAATTAGTTGGGGAAATCACTGGCCAGGAGCTGTTTACGAAAGCCGAGACGTTTATTGGGAACTTCTATAAGCAGCTGAAGATGCAGAGGGAGGAATCATGGAAGAGGATTCATGGTTTTTATCAGAGAGCCTTCTAAGCATAACTCTTGACCTCTTAATTTATAATTTAGCTAGTGGCTCAGAATTAGTACTATTGTTATGCTATTCATCAGTTTAGGCTCATTGGTTTGGGGGATATTTTGTTTGGGAACAGCTCTATTTTCTAGTTATGGTTCTTACCTTTCATTATTGGGTTTTGTACAAAAGTTATAGGCAATTGAGGTATATAGAATAATGCCTACCTATATTCCTGTTTTACTACAGGGCTTAGTCAAGTCAGGCATATAAAATTCACGTACACAGACTTTGACACTATCACAGTGTCATGGAATAGGACATGCATATATAAGTCATAGGTGTTCTTTGTTCTCATGTATTAATTGTCATGTATTACATACAAATCTATAAATATAGTCTGTTTGCCTCTTTATTTTAGTTGGTCTTATAGCTAATGATAAATATTTGATAACTGCTTTTGTATATTTTTAATATTATATTGTAATTGTAATGACTAGGTTGACATAATAACACATCCAACCCATTTGAGCCTTTTTAAGAAGATTACAAGATCAAGAGGACTTGAGAAGCTCAATTTTTGAAAATCAACATGCGTGATATATTGATAGCTCAACTCCAAGTCCATGAACTGACTCCTAGCTATCACTTTCCCAAACATATTATTATGAAGAACAGTAACATGTTCTGGATATGTCATCTTTACTCAGATGTTAATATATATGAATGTCTTAACTGATGAAATATATTATTTATATAGGTATGTTATTCTACCAATATTGAAATTCATAAACAAATGAAAAGAGGGCCTTCTTTCACTTGCTCATCTGATCAACCATATATGGTATAATATAGAATATTAAAATGAAAAAAAATATTTATAAGATTTTTCTGTATGATATTGTTTCCTTGCATCATAAACAACAACAAAAATCCAGCAGAATATTGTTCTTTGGTCCAAGCCACCAAAAATAAGGCCATGCAGATTAGAGCTTTTCAGAATGATAGAATCGAATAGAGTGACATCATATTAATATTTCCCCTCTCTCATGAGTAATTTTTATGGTGGAAATATTATCCTGAGAAACTTATAGTTGTATATCTCTCTTTATCTTTATGTTTGAGGTTGACCCAAAATTGTTTAGTCCTTGTAGTTTATATTTCCCTTTTCCATTCTCTGGATCACATATGAACACGTCGATCGAATCGACGTAGGTTTCTTGTAAAGAAGAAAAAGAAAAAAGAAAAAAAAAATGAAAGAAAGAAAGAAAAAGGGAATTTTGTTAGTCATTTGGCGAAGAATAATCTCTAGGACGAATCATAGCTGGTGACAGGCCAAAGTGCACAAAATTTTTGTAACCAAATTCTGTTCTCTTCCTCTCAAGAAGGTTGATGGTAACAACATGTAATATTATAGTTTAGATATATTTCTGGCTCTCTCAAAAGAATGTACTACTTCACCTGCTCTAATGTGTCTCTTCTCTCGTGGGTTAATTTCTTGGAAATGATCTTTGCCTTGAAGTTCTCCAAGATGTTTTCTTAAGTAAAAAATAATTTCTTATTATTGAAGTTGAGTTGCCTACTTTCACTTTTTGTTGCTTTAAATCTTTAACCATATGTATATAAAGTCTAACAAGTAAGAACACATTTTTCCTTTGCTTTAAGACTTGAAGTTTCCTCTTATATTATCCCAAATGATCCTTATCTTCCGTTTCATGGTTTATTGGTTTCCACTTATGATCTTTACTAAGACTCAAACTATACCACATTTTCCATGTCCTTAGAATTTACCCAGAAAGGAAATCCAACTCAGCAAGTCCTTGGAACTTACTCAAAAAACTATGTAAAATCAAATGTATAAGTTCACACTCAACCAAAAATATTGAACAGAACCCAGAAACCCTATCTGAAACTTTGGTTAGATACATGAACCTTATTTTTGTTGTACTTTGAAAGTTACCAAAGTATATAGCATGCATCATATATATCCGAGCCACCTAACACGTATAATTTTTTTTTTGAAATTGGGATGTTTTATTGCTGTAGATCTGCAATTACATGTTTTGAAATAAAGTATAGATATGAATCACCCCATACTTTATTCTCTAGAGAACGAATTGTAAAAGAAGCTAGATCATGGGCCACCATATTATTAGCACGAGGAATATGCTGACAAGAATTATAACCAGCAAAACTAATAAGAAAAATAATATCTTGAGCAATTAAAGCTACAGCAGAAAAAGGTTGAGGCTGAGAAATTGCATGAATAGCAAGCAATGAATCTGATTCTATTTCGTGCAATGGGCATCCAAAATCAACAGTCAGTCGAATGCCTTCTCTAATTGCAATTAATTCAGCCGTTAAAACATCGAATCCGCCAGTTACCTTCAGCGCCCAACAAGTCAAGATCACACCTTCAGAGTCCCGAATTATTCCACCAATACCAATGGCATCACCTCCCTCAAAAACAGCTGTGTTAATATTAAGTTTTAAATAACCCAAGGCTGATCGCTGCCATTGCGAAGAAACGACAGCTTCTGATTTATGAGTCATATTTTCTGTGCGGTATTTGTTAAGCTGAAATTCTGACAGATAATATTGAAACCAGTCAATAAGAGTAGTAGCATCTCTCAAAGAGTCATTGAATAGCATATTATTCCTCCGGTTCCAAATTGCCCACAGTACAACACAAACTAGCTCAAAAAACTCCTTAGAGAGATGTCGAAATAGAGCAAAAAGAATATCAGCAATAGAAGTAAAACGGTTATAATAGATTAGGTCCCAGCATTTCAGAACAGTCCAAAAAATGGAGAGTTGTTCACAAAAGAAGAAACAATGAGTCACACTTTCCCCCATCAGATTGCAGCAACAACAAAGTGGACTAACATGTATAATTTATATGCATGTATATATGTAGCCCTCATACTTGCATTATTGACCACATTAATTAATTAAATTCTGAAAGGATAAGAGAATGTGACTAATTGAGTGAACATGGAATTATTTCAGTCTTGGAAGGTTCTCATCATAATATAGATATATATATATGTTTTTTTTTTTTTCAAAGAAAGGGTCATTTTTTCTTTGGAACAGTACTTCTGACTTGGTTTCATGGCCTGTATGGAATATTTTACACTATTCTACAGGTTTCAACCGTTCAGTCATTCACTAAACTGTCTTGCACGTCATCTTTTGACCTTTTTTTATCCTTTCGTCCCTTATGAATGAATGAAGGAAAGAAATCCAGACGTGTCAAGCACTGTGTGCATTTGGGTATTTATATGAGAAATTTATATGAGAAGGGTGTAGAGGTCATTTGACCAATTGAGCCATTTGGGCCACTTGATCCCATTTTTATGGAGGAAACTAGATTTTTTATGGTAAAAGTTTAAAAAGAAATTAAAAAATCCCCGATTTTGAAATTGTTTGAAAAATTTTGGATTTAATTAGAAAAATATCATTTTAACAAATATTTAGAAATATATCACTTTTTTTATTAATTAGTGAGATATATTGAGGTAACGTCTCAAACTACTTAAGGTAATTTGATTAGTCACTTCAAGTAACTAGATTGGTTATCCAAAATAACCCAACTGGTTACCTTGAATATCACTGAAAAATACTAATTTTGAAGAAAAAGTGGTATGTTTCTAAATATTTATTAAAAATGATATTTTTCTAAAAAAATTTCAAAAATGATATTTTTCTAAATCAATCTGAGATTTTTTTCAAAAATTAGCCCATGATTTTTCAATTTTTAACTCTATGGGCCTTGATTTCTATAAGAAGCCTCATTTTTATATGTAAGTGAGAAAATGACACTCCGTATGACTTTTTAAAAAATAATATATAATACCAGAAATATGACTTTTCAAAAAGTAATTATTTTCTGTACGTCATTTAGTGGCATTTTTCTAAATATTTTTTGTTATCGGAAACCGAGAAACCAATTTCGTTAGTGAAAACCAATTTCTTTTTTTGTAACTAATAATTAAATACTAGAGAAACTAATTTAATTACTAGAAACTAGAAAACAAAGATTATTAGAAACTAGAGAAAAATTTTACTTCAAACTAATTTGATTCGTTTGAAACTAGAAACCAATTTAGTTACTAGAAACTAAATTTATTTTTTGATTTCTGATAACTAAATTAGTTTCTTGGTTTTAAGAAACCAAATTATTTAGAAAAATGTCACTGAATATTGTGCGGAAAAATAATTATTTTAGGAATGTCGTATTTTTTGTATTATTTTTGAAAACTTAGATATAAGTGTCCAAATCACTGTATAATTAAATCGTTTTGCCCATCTATCGGGCCCAAGTGACACAAAACAGGGTTTTGGACACTTTTAACTATTTTTTCAAAAATAATACCAAAAATACGACCTCCAAACAATAATTAAAATTTCATACGACCTAAAGTGTCATTTTTCTAAATATTAGGTCTGGAAGACGCGGTGACATTTTATGTAAATAAAGCAATCTTACAAAACAACATTATATAAAAAAAGTTTTGCTAAAATTGATTGACACGGTCATTGGTCGAGTGGTTTCCTTACTCTAGTTAAGGCCATTTTTCCCCTTCAAGCCACCATAGTTTCACATCTTGGTCTTTTTGGTTTTTTTTTTTTTTTCCTTTCTATTTTTCCCTTTTATCTTTTATTCTTCTTTTTCATTTTTTTTCTTTTACTGTTTTAATTATTTATCCTTTTTTATTTGCTCCACATTTATTTTATTTAATTCTTTTATTTTCCTTTTAGCTTTTTTTTTTTGTTATTTCTTCATTTTAAATTATTTTTTCCATGTTCTTCCTCCTCTTATAAATAAAAAGAACTACTCTTTTTTTTTCCCCCACTTAGAGACATAAGACACAATTTCTTTTCCATGTAATCTCTAACAAATGTGGAAAATATATATTTTTTCTTTCTTTTTTGTTGGATTTTTTTTTATAAAGAAACTATTATATTTCTATTAGCAATTTCTTTTTGATGTTACTATAGCTTATTGTTACTGGTTGATAGTTTCTTTACATATTGCTATTAGTAGTAACCAATTTCTTAGATAATAATTTCTAAAATTTGTTTCTAGTTTTAAAAAATAATATTACTCCTAAATTGGTTTCAAATTAACATTAAAACTAATACTAGAAGCTAATTTGATTTTAGGGCTCAATAGTAGTCAGTAACCATTCAATTTAAATGAAAAATAACCAATTTAGTTTCTTAGTAACCAGATTAGATTCTCGTTACTAACCAAAGTAGTAACCAACTATTAGAGTGGTTTCTGGTTACTCGTAGAAATCAATTTAGTTTAGTTTTTGGTTTCAAGAGAAGCTAATAACTATTTCCTCAAAAAAAAAAAAAAACTAACTAACCAATTTGATTTCTCGATAACCAGATAATTAGGTTTCTAGTTTTTAGTAATCAAATAAACAAAAATTTTCCTATATGTAAGTAAATCACAGGAAATCACAAATGTTTCTAGAAAACTACATAAACTTCCAAGAAACTAGTTTGGTTTCATTTTAGCAGAATGTCATGTATGTAATGTAAATCAAAAAAAACCACAAAGATTTCCTAGAAACCAGTTTGGTTTTCTTTAACAGAATGTTCTGTATATAAGCAAATCATAGGATAAAGGTTTTCTAGAAACTAGTTTGGCTTCTTTTTAGCAGAGTACCCTATACATAAGTAAATCACAAGAAACTATTTGATTTCCTTTTAACAGAATATCCTGTGTGTAAGTAAATCATAAGAAATCAGTTTGGTTTAAGTGTAGCGGAATGTCCTATATATAAGTAAATCACATAAAACCACAAAGGTTTTCAAGAAACCAGTTTAGTTTTTTTTTAGCAGAATATCATGTAAGTAAATCACAGAAAGCCACAAAGGATTCTAGAAAACTAGTTTGTTTTCTTTTTAGTGAAATACTTTTTATACAAATAAATCACAAGAAATCACAAATATTTTTTAGGAACCAGTTTGGTTTCATCTTAGCAAATGCCCTGAACCAGTTTAGTTTCCTCTTAGCGAAATGCTATGTATATAAGTAAATCACAGGAAATCACAAAGATTTTCTAGAAATCAGTTTGATTTTTTTTTAGCAAAATGTTATGTACATAAGTAAATTACATGAAGCCATAAATGTTTCTTGAAAATCAGTTTGGTTTCATGTTAGTGAAATACCTTATATATAAGTAAATCACATGAAACTACAAAGATTTCCTGAAAACTAATTTGGTTTCCTTTTAGAAGAATATCTTATATGTAAGTAAACCCTTTTGGTTTATACTTGCAAATAAATTTGATTTTTCTTTTTCTTTGTTATTCTAATATAATGTCTTTTATATATATTTTTAAAAATAAATATTTATGTTTCTTTCTTTTTTTTTTCTAAATTTATTTTTTGCCTTTTTTTTAAAGATAAATAAGATAGTACTTTTTTTTTCCTTTCCCCCCTCCCCCTAGTTACTATCGGTAACCATCTTAACAAAATTAGTTTGAAACTAATTTAGTTTCTAGTTTCTACTTCTTAATTAACTGTTAGATTCTAACAACTGCACCTTAGTTTGAAATAATTAGGAAAAGTAGTTTCTAATTTCTAATATTACTTGGTAAATGGTCTTTGGCAACTATAATTATAACTAGAGAAGCTTAAATAGTAGATTGAAAAGGGGAAAAAAATAAAAGCTAAAAAGAAAAGAGTAGTAAAATTCAATGCGAAAAAAAAAAAGAATTTAAAACAAGAATACGAAAAAAAAAATAAATAAAGAAAAAAGAAAGAAGACAAGATGAAATTAAAAGGAGAAAATAAAAAATAAAAATAAATAAAGCAAAGAACAAGAAAGAAAATAAGGTGAAGTTCATGGAAATTCAATGGTGGAATGAAAGTGGGCAAAGAAAAGCTTTAAAAACGACAAATATTAAAAAAAAATAGTAATAAGGTTAAAAAAAAAGCTTTTAAAAAATGAATTTAAAAAGAAAAAATGAACAAAATGAATAAATAAAGGAAAATGACATTAAAAAAAAGTGAGAATAACGCGATTTGAACCCAAATTCAAGTTGTGAGCCTATTCTTGCTTAAATACTAGACCAATAAAAATAAAAATAATAAAATTAATAAAATGAAAATAATAAAGCTTTCTTGGGTGTAGACTGTATAAAATAAAAATAATATTTCCTGGGCCATACGAAAAAGTAATTACATGAGCTAGGTCGTATTTTTGTCATTATTTTTAAAAAGCCGTACTCCATGTCATTTTTCCCACAAAATACAATGGCTTCACGGATATTTTACCCCATGTGCACGAAGAGGAGCTTTCCAATGTTTCACCAGTGGAGGCTTCTTCTACTGGACTCTTTCTTAACAAGTAGGTTTTGATTTAGCAACTTTCCAGTTGTCGTTTTTGAGGTTGTCATTGCTTTTCCAGTTCAAGTTTTTTAGTTGTTTTTCAGAGTACTAGACATTTCTGTCGTTTATTTGTGTGCTGTCGTTTTTATGTGCTTGATCGACTCGTTCAAAATGCCTTTCACGTTTTTCCATGTTGTTTTAAAAGTTATTGTCGTTACAATAATAAAAAAAAAAGGGTCCTTGTAGTTTATTCTTATATCGTCGTCTTTTGCAGCTAATATCGAGACGGATGTCGTTGTCGTTTTTTAGTCCACATCGTTCCAAATACTATTCCCTCTTTATGCAGTTTCTTTTTCTCTCTTTTTTTCCCTTAAATTTTCCGTGTTAACATGTATATGTTCTCGTTTTACTCCGAAAATCGTTTCGAAGTTTTGGTTGGTTAGTGTCATTTTCTGATGGTACGCGGTTAATAAATGTGATGTCGTTTTTATGATTATACATCATTTATATAGTTGTTGGTTATTGGTATTTTAACACCAATGTGGTTTATTCATGTTTTTGTTCGTCGTTTGTTAATGTGTTGTTTCTACACGTTCTTGTCGTTTTTCTTGTTGATGTCTGTTTATTTTCATTATTACTTGTCGTTTTTGCACATTATTAAAAGCTTCACACAATTTTTTTTTTTCCAAAAATAGATAATATCACTTTTATACCTTGTATTTTGACATTTTGTTTAGTTTGTACATTGTGTTTTAGTTATTATCAACATTGACTCTTAGATTTAATATTTTTTACAAATTTATACCATAATACAAATTTAGAGCAGTTAATTTACCAAGATGATTTAATAAACTTATTCTCGGATAAGTTTTTATATGGTTTATTTTCAATTTTAAATAAAATATTAGTGAATTAACTGTTCTAAATTGGTATTGGAATATAAATTTGTAACAAATTTCAAATCTAAATGTCAATATTGATAATAACTAAAACATAAAAATGTCAATATTGATAATAACCAAAACATAATGTACAATTTAAACATAGTGTCAAGATATAAGATATAAGAATGATATTATTCCTTTAAAAAAAATACCAAAGTCGTGGCCACAATGATAGTAACTTTTGTCCCCTGTTAATTCTCGAAAGTACCACGTTATACTTGTTTCTCATAATATTATTCTCTAACTCTCCGAGATCGACTCTACAACTTTGTTAAATCTCTTCAATAAAAGGAGACCAAGAAAACCCAAAGAGAAGAATCAGACAACTACTCAAGATTGGAAAGATACGTGATACTTCAAACCCAACGAAACCCGTAGAGAAGATTTTTGGCAACTAAAATTTAATCTCTTAACAAGAAACAAGTATTCCATCTTCTTCATTTTCTTTTCTTAAACTAAAATTGTTTTTATATGATGCATTTTCTTTACGGACAAGCTAATCCACCTACAGCATATGATGATAATTTTTACAAGTTACGGGATTTTATCATAGAACACTCAATTAGCGTACTCAAAGTTGTTGTCGTTAATTTCGTGTGCTGTCGTTTTAGTGAACTGGTTTCGTTTAAGTCATTGTCGTTTACACGAAAAGTAGACATTGTCTTTATACGTTGGTGTCGTTTCTGACATTATTGTCGTTCTGACGCTTCCCTTGATTGTTGATTTCCTTAATTACCTGTCTTTTGCCGTTTATTCTTAATCGATATTATCGTCGTTTTTCAATTCACACCTTCCAACTTCCAAACATTATTCCCCGTTTTATGATGTAGTTTCTTTACTTCCTTTATTTTTTCTTCCTTTTTTTTTTCGTATCGATGTGAGTGTTCTCGTTTTACTCTCAGAGTCGTTTTGAACCGAATGTCGGTTTTGGTTAATGTCAATTTCTAATGGTTTGCCGTTTCTAACGTTGATGTCGTTTTTAATTGGAGATGTCCTTGTAGTAGTTGTTATTTCAACACCTATGTCGTTTTTTCATGTTTCTCCGATCACGTCTATCGTTTGTTAATGTAGCCTTTCTGCATTTTTGTCATTTTTCTTGTTGATGATGTTTTTTATTATCATTATGGTTTTTGTATCTTGATTTCTTTTATTTTATTTTTTGTCGTTTACATCATTGATGTCGTTTGTGAGACAAAATGAAAGTGAAACAGTGGACAGCGGAGTCCACACTTTCACCCTCCTCTATTCTTCTTTCCTCTTTTACTAGTATTATTAATATATTGGCCTATGATGCGTTGATGCCATGACACTTCTCTTTCGGCAAAAAAGGAAAAAAAAAAACAAAAAAAAAATCAAAAAAAAAAAAAAGGGAAACAAAGAATCCGCCTCTTTTTATATATACATGGTTCCCAATCTAGTAGATTTTTTTTACATATTTATAAGTATTTTTTTTAGTCGTTAGATCATAATTTAATAGTTATTATAATTAGATAGTTGAGAAAAAAAATAATAAAAATAAATACTTATTTTTTTCTCTCTAATTTTTATCATGAAAAGACGTGCATGATTAATTTTAATTAGGCAAATTAATAGTAGGCAAAAAAAAATACCTACTAAATTGGTGCCTATATATATATACACATATACGGGTGAAGTTTTAATGGTTACTGCTATATTTACTCATCGATGGTTACTGTTTTTTTAGCCGTTAGATGAAAATCTAACGGTTTTAATTACATTGGTAGTTGGGCAACAAAATTTATTGTAATTAATTGGCACTGATATTATAAAACTTTTTTAGATTGTCAACTTAGTAGTACCCTAATTTAAATAATAAATTTATTACTACACGCATTTTAATGATGGTTACTCATGGAGACGTAACCATTGAAACCTCCTCCATACATATATATATATATGTTTTCTTTACCAAAAACAAAATTAACAAGAGATAGATATTGAAAGTAAGAAGCCAAATTAAAGTGTCCTAAGAGACAACGATGTTCATTGACGTGTTACCAATCCTCAATATGAACAAAAATTGTCAATTTGAGCTTATCCTAGACGTTGATATATAAAGCTTATAGTAATTTTAATCATTATTATAAATAACCGAGTTATGTAGCTCAAGTTTCCACATCAGAAGTGCTGTTGAAAGTATCTAAAGGCTATATAATATATATCTACAAAACAAAAGAGAAATTTGTCGCTATAAACAAAAACAATCCAAAGTCTTGGTCTTTGAATAGACAATTAACTAAACGCATGTGGTTGGTGAGTTTGAGGCTAGCTGTTCTATATTAAGCAAAACTGATCTTTTCGAAGGTATCTAGATAAAGGTGTTTTAGATAGATGAACGATGGGGCTGTGGTCCAAAATCCAAGTTCTTGGTCCAACTTCAATAATTTGCTTTCTTCTTTTGCTTTCCTCTTTGCTGTAGTTCTACCCCTCTACAACTTTAACCCATTTGATACATGTAACAATACTTTCATACATACATAGTATTTGATTATTCCCAATTTGTTCCCCTTGATTTGACTAAATTGGTTAGAAAAAGTCTCAATTTCATGCTGAGAAGACTAGTTAGAGGTTCTCTCTTTTGGTACATAATAATAAACTGATATGTACAAAAGGGTTTCTTCGTTTACTTATTATTCAGTTCATTTAAGATTGGACTTATCAAAGATCTATATATAGGAGAAGATCGAATTCAGCTCTACACAACCGGATTTGCATGCCACTCTGATCTTCACTCTGATATATGCCTTTCAAGCAAACCAGTTAGAATGGATAACAATGCTTTGACACTATATATACCATCTACTGAGGACCAATTGAAGCAAAGGGTTCAGCCATATGCAAGGAAAGAGGATAACAATGCAATGCAGTTAGTCACACCAGTCCAGATATATCAGAGGAATACTAGCAATGAACTCCCTGGTTGCAATTTCAACCACAGTGTTCCAGCTGTTGTATTCTCCTCCGGTGGCTTCACAGGGAACCTATTCCATGAGTTCAATGAGGTTATCATCCCCTTGTTTATCACCTGTCACCATTTCCGGTCTAACCTGCAGTTCGTCATAACCGATTTTAAGCCCTGGTGGGTCATGAAATACAATCGAATTCTTTCCAGTTTGTCTCAGTATCAAGTAATAAATCCCGCAGAAAATGGAAGTGTACATTGTTTTCCTCGAGTTGTTGTAGGACTAAAGTACCATGACAACCTTGCCTTAAACTCTACAGAAATTCCAGGAGGTTACTCCGTGTTTGACTTCAAGCACTTCTTGAGAGATGCATACAAGCTCAAACAGAGACATGTCCCTGTGCTGATTCTTATATCTCGTTCCGAATCAAGAAGGTTTCTGAATGAAAATGAAATGGAGGAAATGATGGAAGAGTTGAGATTTCAAGTAATTGTTGTAATGCCTAATTCGTGTCAAATTTGGACAAGTTTTCAAGCTTGTTGAACTCATGCAGTGTCATGGTTGGAGCCCATGGTGCTGGCCTTACAAATGCAGTGTTCTTACCGGCTGGGGCGGTGGTGGTGCAAGTGGTGCCACTGGGGCTCGATTGGGCTTCCAGAACCTACTATGGAGGACCTGTAGCTGAAATGGAGGTGAAACATCTGGAGTACAAGATTGAACCAGAGGAGAGTTCACTCTTGACTGTATATGGTCCAGATCATCCAGTCATCACAGATCCCATGTCTATACTTTTGGAGGGATATGAAGCTGCTAAAGCTGTTTATATTGATGAGCAGAATCTGAAGATTAATTTGGTTAAGTTTAGGGAGACACAGGTTGAGGCAATAAAACTTCTTGGACGCTCAACTCCTTTGATTTGAAGATACATTTAATTGGAAATGATACTCATTATTCCACATTCTAGACCTTTTAACTACATAAGAATGTAACAAGAACTTAAAAACAAGAAGGTATTTTAAAGGAGTACTAATTCAAAATACTACCGTTGTTGAGTTGAGAGTTTCGGGGACAAAAAGGAATTTAAATTAAAAGTGAAATAAGAATCAATAACTTGTACACTGATATCCAACTATTACTCCTTCAACTTACACATGGTATCAAACAGATTAAGTTATCAGCCAGAGACTAGATCAAGAACAAATCTGTACAAGCTCATATTTGATACCATTTACAGGGTTTCACATCTTGAACTAAAGAAAAGCCAATCCAATGTGACAGTGACATATTATTCTCAGTAGCATCAGATAATGGGATTCTGGCACGGATGAAATCATCATCAAAAGGGTCAGAATCGTGTGCATACTTTCACTCTCACCGGTATAACTCCCACAAAGGGTTACAAAACACATCTATGGATAAGCAAGAAAGCCTCTTGTATGTAGATCTTGGTTAGTTTGCTTTCTGTAGTACCCAAATCGTTAGTCATTAATGCTGGTACTTTTGTCCTTGGCTGCAATTAGTTAATGGAAAAATTGGAGATTTGAAACTGTGAAGCAGCATCAAAGGAAATCGGATTCCTGCAAGGCACGGATCATCAAGGAAGCTGCAGAATTATCTGCATCTCTTACTCTGGATTTATCATCTCCCATCATAAAGAGTTTACCATTTGCAGTTGATATTTGAACAGAGGACACAAATGTTCTTTCATGTGCAGGTCCTTCCTCTTTCTCAATTCTGCAATTTACAGTAAAAATACACATGGACTCAGTATCTTGAAAGGAGCCCTCAAATTATTCTAAAAATAAAAACGAAAATGATGTTTTACAGGCGAGTCATGAAAATTTAACATGCATGGCAAGGGTAAGCAAATACCATCTCCAAGACAAAAGGGTGTGCTAATGCTACCTTTAGCATACTATAGTGTCAAAAATACTGTGTGTGAAAATACTAAAGGTAGCACACACTTTTTGGGTTGTGTTCCAAGGACTATATGCTAAAAAAGTTTATATCTTTTGTTTATAAACATTATTTTTATTAACAAAATGTCTTTTTTTCCTATAAACAATAATTATTCTACCATCCAACAATTTAACATTTAACTTCTACTTCACTACCAATTACAATCACTCATACATTATTTAGACGAGAAAATGTGAATACAATCTCTCATATTCTATTAATGACAATCACTCACATTCAATAAAATGAGTATGAACAAGTGTAAAATTTTAGTGCTAATCTTTTACTTTGAAACTTGTATTTGTCTCTTTAATGAAACTCACTTGCCTCTATCAAGGGTTTCATATAATACATATATATATAATATCAAACAAGTACAATCAATATTGAAATTGAACAAGATAATGAAAATATTGCAAATTTTGAAGCACAAGAAAATTGAGCACGTGTTATTTTTGGCATTAAAGAGAAAGTACGTACTAAATTTTTGCATTTAGCACTGATTGCAGACACATGTTTTGCACAAATGCTAAAACTCTGGATGGGCATAACATAGAATATGCATTAAAAGCTCCAAGCACGAACCTATTTTATCAAACTATACCAATCAATTCCAAACAAGTAAGGACCATAAGCTCCCAAAGGATGAATGGAAAGCCACACACAACAACAACAACAACAACCAAAAGAAAAAAAAATTACAGTTACCATCTTGAGCTTACTTATGCAGAAGTGCATCATGTGCTGATGAAAGCATGGTTTGAAATTCATAAAAGTTAAAAAATGAAGTAAAAATGTCTTACTTGTAAACTGGTTTGGGCCACTTCTTCTTGCCACAAAGCTCATGTAACTTCTGTTTTGCACCTTCAATCTCAAAAGACTCACTAATCCCATCCATGATTTGGGACAGCCCATTAGTAATAGGCAATGATTTCGAAAGCTTACACAAAGCCAACTTAGCAGCATTTAGCTTGGCAATTTCCTTGTGCTCAGAAGAACCCGATGCAACAAATTTTCCATCTACATATACACTTGCAACATTTTTGGACTCATCTCTCCAATGCCTTATATCAACTTGCTTACCATGCTTTTGGCAAAGCTCAAACAGCATGGTCACTGGTTGGGGTTGTTGCATCAAGTCTTCAAGTGTCACCATTGGCTCCAAAAGACCCCTGAAGATCTACAAATATACAATAAAACCAATTTTCTTACATACGCATCTTCCAAAAACTTATAATCACATCTAGAAAACAATCCAAAAGCGAAACCAAGCAAGATATTCGTATTAATAATCTGAAACGATTTAATAAAAGATCAAAGAAAAAATGCTCTAGCACACACCACCCAGAGTCTCTGAAGATCAAAATTGACATCGACGTATATAGCAGCAGCAATAGACTCCACTATATCAGCAAGAACTTTAGGTGCTTTTATTGATCCTCCATGTGCAACCGCATCTTCTTCATTATATACAGATTCAGCAAATTCCCTAACCTGTAAAACAGTAAAAGTCAAAGAAGCCAACAAATAACCAAATCTATTAAAACCCATAATAGGAAACAAACTCCTCTTTCTTTATCTATAAAACCAAGAAATTGGACATGCATGATGCAAACGCAAAAACACACTCCCCTGTTTTCCTCTCTTGAGCTAACTTCTCACTAAATTCAAGCACAAAAAAGCTTTCTCAGAAGCTCAAAGTGACCTAAAAATGTGTTCTTTACTTCCTCTTTAAAACCCATTTAAAAAAAAGAAGTAATCAACAAATAATCCAATTCATTAAAACCCATAAAAGCAAATACAGTCCTCTCTCTGTCTCTAAAACCCAGAAAATAGTCATGCATGCAAACCCAAATGGCCATTCCTCCGTTCGAAGTGAGCTAAAATTTCACCAAATTTAAGTACATAACAACTCTCTCTCAAGCTCGAAGTGCCCCCACGAAAAAAAAAAAAAAAAAAAAAAAAACCTGAAAATTAAATAAAATAAGAAAAACCCAATAAATAAATAAATAAATCCAATACCCCAAAAAAATCAATCAAAAATAGTCACCTTTTCGTCAAGAGCCGGAGCATTACGGCGGACGAAGCGGTAGAGGCCATGTCGCACGGCCACGCGTGCGAGCTTCTCGGTGCTGATGTTGGCGGAGCGGAGCAAGGAGAGGTCGCCCGGGTCGATGTTGGGGTAGGCGAGGAAGATGTGGTTGCTGACGGCGAGCCCGAGCGTGGAGTCGCCCAGGAATTCGAGCCGCTGGTACGACGCCGAGTCCGAGACCGACGAGTGGGTCAGCGCCTCCTCCAGAAGCCTCCTGTTCCTGAACCCGTACCCTATGATCCGCTCCACCGCCCCGACCGCCGCCTCCATTTCCGCCGACGGCCGCGGCGGAGGACGCGGGGCCACCGCCACGTCGGGCGGTACGGAACTCCAGTCTGGCGGCGCGTGGAACTCCACGCAGCTTTTGCTGCTGCTGTAAGTGGTGGTGGTGCTCCCACCCATATAGAAAAACACGGCGGGATCGATGGGGTTCATTGAGTTAGAGAGAGTCTCTGTACTGTTCTGGGAAAGTAGAGTGTTGAAAGAGAAGGAGGGTCGTACTGAACTCAGGCGAACATCTCCAACTCGTAACGCTAAAATATTATAACTTTCACACTGAAATAATGTAATTTTCACATCTTATATATATATAAGATGAACTCAACTCATTATACAAAAGTTACTCTAAAAGAATATATTTTTTCTATTCTTCAACAATTAATTTATTTTACAACATATTACGTCTATATATTACTTGATACATTATTATAAATTATTAGAAAAAAAAATTCTAAAAAATTAACAATACTAAAAATTAATAAATTATTTTTAATTAATTAAATATTATATTTAATAAAATATTAAGAAAAAAAACACAACATTTAATACCACAAATAAGACAAAAAAGAATTAATGTTGATGTTGTTTTAGTTTTTTGCTGCAGTTCTTGTTTTTATTGTTTTAATTTATGCCTTATTTGTTAAAATTTTGGAAACTTAGTTATGTTGTATTTGCTAAAATATTGTTGGAATTTTAATTTATATTGGCATTTAGTGTTAATATCCTGCATATTATGAAGTTTTTAGATCATAGATTTTAATGAGTAATTATATTTTAATAATTATTAATACTTGTATTATTTAGTTTAAATTATAATCAAATTAAATTAAATATGAAATAAATTAAATAATTATAGATAATAAAGGTTAATAAAAAAAATATATTGGGATTAAATTTGTAAGAAGTCATAAAGGTGGGGCCTATTAGGGAAATAAAAAAGTTTGAATAATATTACATCAAATTTGGTGTAATACTATTCATTACACCAAATTTGGTGTAAAAGATAGTATTGCATTGGAGAGGATTTTTAACACCAAAATGGTGTTTTGCACCTAATTGGCGCAACGTTGGAAATACCCTAAGACACTGCTCTCTTTCTTTCTCTCTCTCTCTCTCTCTCTCTATACATATATGTATATAAATGTGTAAAAATAGATTTACTGTTGTCATGAATATGATGAATGACAGACTGATTTAAATGAAACTAAAAACCCGTTTTTAAATGAAACTAAAAACCCGTTTTTCGTACATAATACATTACTCAATCTGGAAATTTTTTTTTAAAATCGGTAACAGAATTAAGAAATTAATCCTATAGGATTCTTTTTGATTAAGAAAAAAAGGTGGAGGAGGCGACGAGCGTGCTATCCTCCTAGGAGTGACTATAAGAGAATGTTCGCCAAGATCCTACAAACGGGTCGTCACTACCGGATAGTAGAGTGTGTCACATGAACCCCATTCGAATAACTAAATTCTATATCAAATCCACCCTAAGATTCATCACATAACTCTTTGGTAACTTTTAGATACTTGGAAAATTTGCTAAAATGGCTTATCTATTTAGTGATTTTACTAAATAAAAGGCTTTAGTATTTTAATTTATGAAATAACTAATGACATTGTTAATGAGCAAGTATCCTATTAGTTTTTGTTAAACCAATAATACTAGAGACACAAAATATACACATAAGATATACACATAATAATATGTTATTAATTTTAATTATCCATGATTTTTTAATTGAAGCCACTACGTATATAAGCGGCTGAAAATATATGTCACATTATTGTGTGTATATTTTGAATGTATAATATATGTGTTCCTAGCATTACTCTTTGTTGAGTATCATCGAGTCGTTATTGAGTCCTAACTCGATAACATTGTTGTCATATATTATGGAGCAATATCGAGTGGTACTTAACAATAGTATTCCTAGCATTACTCTTTGTTGAGTATCATCGAGTCATTGAGTCCTAACTCGATAACATTGTTGTCATATATTATGGAGCAATATCGAGTGGTACTTAACAATAGTGTCGAATTGTACTTGGTATAAGGCATCTTAGTCTTTAAAATAAATTCATAAGTTATTTCGCAATGATAATATTGAGAAAGGGAAAATTCTAGAATAGGATGTTCAAACTTTTCCTCATCATGAGTATAAAATTGGTGCAATTTGATTGGTATATGGTCATTCTCTGGCCCACATGAAAATGGTTGTTTTTTTTTTAAAAGGGGAATGAAAATGGTTGTTACTAATACAGCACACACTATATTATAACCCATGCAATGAAAATTCTGATTTGTGTACTTCAATCTTCCTTTATTTCTCATATAATTCAACATTCTCAACGAAAAAAAAAAAAAAATTGTAGTGAGTTTTGAGGAAATAAAATCTATTTTTTTCTCCTTTAATAACTATCTATATTTTATACAGTTAGTAGGACTGGGAATGGAGTTTTTTCTTTTTTCTTTTTTTTTTTTCCTTTCTTGAAAAGAAAAACCATGTCCTGCTTCATTTTCTTTGGAAACATAGACATCAAATCTGAGTTCACTAGCTTTATCAAAGGTGAGAAAGATCCAGGAAAAAATAAGCCAACGCAAATCGATGTGCATGAAATTGACGATGCAATTGTTTTTAACCTCAATGTCCTCCTTTTTCTTCCCTTTTTATGCTTTTATTCACAGTAAAACAAAAACTCAAATCCAAATAAAATCACCCCACTACCGTATCTTTTCCATTTTTTTTTTGAGACGGCTATAGTAGGGGCGCCCCTACGTAAGGCCCATATTTATACACCGTTTGATGGGAATCTGTTTATACACAGATTCCCATCAAACGGTGTATAAACAGGATTTTATGTAAGGACGCCCCTACTGTAGATGCGCCCTCTTTCTTTTATTATTATGTACTATTCATTATTTTCTTTTCCATTTTCTTTCTTTTTTAAAAAAATTCATTTTTCCCCATTTATTTATTTTCTTGCTTTTATTCTTTTTCCCGTTCACTTCTAATATTGTTTTTTTTTTTCAAAAAAAAAAAAACTAACTTTTTTGCTGAATTTTTCTTAAATTTATAAAGAATGAGGAAAGCATCTTTTTCCTTCTAGAATAAGTTTTTTTTCCTTTCGGTTGGATTTATTGTGGAACTTTATTATTTTTATTATAATAGAAATGAGAAGTACTTAGATTACTAACGATAATTTTCTAGGCCAACTTGTTACCTAGGATAACCAACAATATCAGAAAACAAGTACTTTGTAATCTATGGTAACAACTTGGGTTACTAGTTACTGCTAGTTACTAGTTTCCATACTTTAGCCACTTACGAGACTGATGATTGGTTATTGGTAACAAATCTACTTTATGATTTCCAAACTAGTAGTAAGCTATAAAACTAGTAGTTACCTCCTACAAGACTAGATACTAGTTATAGTAATTAAATCTAGTTACCAATCACTGTTCTAGTTTATGGTTTCCAATTGGATTAATCTAATTATTAGTTGGTTTATTTACTATAAGATTGGTTACTGGTTACAGGTAACTAACTATCTCAGTAAATGATTGTTTTTTAACCTAGGGTAACTACTTAATTACTAGTTTCTAAATTATGGCCACTTATAATACTGGTGACTGATTAATTTAGTTTCTAATTTCCAAACTGTTAGCTAGTTACAAAACTAGGGACTAGTGGTTATAGTTATAGGACTGGTTACTGGTTACTGGTAACTAGTCTTGTTACTGGTAACCAATCTTGTTACTAGTTGCTAGTATGATTATTAATTCTTATACAAGACCACTATGTTCACTGGTTACATCGTTATTATTAAATTAGTTAATGATAACCAACTACCTCACAAAACGAGTACTTTGTAACCTTTATAGCAACTATTAAGATTACTAGTTACTAGCTAATAAACAATCTAGTTAACAGCTAGTAGCGAGTAACTAATCTAGTTATTAGTTGCAGCCACTTATGAGAATAGTGACTGGCCAAACTAATTTCTAACTTCCAAATTAGTAGCTATTTAAAAAACTAGTGAATGCTAGTAATCAGTAACCAGTCTAGTTACTAGTTACCATTTTGGTTACTGGTTTCCATATAAGACTAATATGATTACTGGTTTTCATATAAGTCTAATCTGATTACTGATTTCTAGTTACAAGACTAGTTATTGGTTACTATTCTGATTACAGGTTTTTATACAAGACCACTCTAGTTACTGGTTACTCTGGTTACTATTAGATTAGTTAATGATAACCAATTACCTCAAGAAACGAGTATTTTGTAACCTATATAGTAACCATTTAGGTTACTAGTTACTAGCCAGTAATCAATCTAGTTATTGGTTTCTAGATTGCAGCCACTTACAAAATGGGAACTGACTAAACTAGTTTCTATTTCCAAAATGGCAGCTAATTATAAAACTAATGACTACATGTAACCAGTACCCAGTCTAGTTGCTAGTTACCACTTTTGATTACCGACTTCCATACAAGACTAGTCTGATTACTGGTTACTAGTTATCAATCAACCAATTACTAGTAACCAGTAACCAAACTGATTAATGATTAAAAAAAAAAAATCTTTACTGGTTGCATATATTGGTAACCAGATTGGTTACAAGTTGGTAACCAAACTGGTTACTACTTTCTAGATTATAGTTAGTTACTGGTAACCACTTTCCAGATTATGGTTAATTACTGATATTCAGTAACCAAATTGATTAATGATTAAAAAAAAAAAAATCTTTACTGGTTGCATGTATTGGTAACTAGATTGGTTACAAATTAGTAACCAAACTAGTTGCCACTTTCCAGATTATGGTTACTAGATTGATATGAGCAAAAAAAAAAAGAAGTTACCAGATTGATTTTCACAAATAAAATATCATTGATAATCATCACATATCAAGAATCCTATGATTCAGTTTCCTAACAAATTCAAGAAAATATTAGAAATTTAGAGCAATTTTAATTCTCTCTTGAAGAGTAAGAAAAAAAAAAGAGATGAAATTCTAAGAAAAAAAAATAACAGAGGAGATCTTAATATTTGTCCATTTAAGCTCCAATAACTTCGGGAGGTGCTTTAGCCACTATCTCTTTAGTTGGTCTCTCCATCATCCTCTAAATAGTCATCGTGGGCCTACTTTGTAAAACCCACTACTTTGTACGTTGACGGATATGCACCGATGGCTTCATCAAGGATGTGCACATCGTACGGATGTGCAGATGTATTATCAACAGGTTGCATCGGCAATCTAGTCCAGGATGAGGCTAAGGAAAATTCGAAATTGGTCGACTAGGAATGGAGGTGGTGCCCAAAAAGACGGGAGTGCGAAACTGAGAAGAAGGCACAGAGATAGAAACTCCATAGTCAAATTGTGGTATTTTTCAACGAAACACCGTACGAAAAAGAATAAAAAGAGTTGTATTGTATATTTGATATATTTTATTAAAATACCATGTAGTCGCTAATTTCCTCTTTTTTTTTTTCTTTTCTTCTAAAAATCCAAGTTCTAAATGGGGGTGCGTCTACAGTAGGGGCGTCCCTACGTAAGGCCCTGTTTATACACCGTTTGATGGGAATCTGTGTATAAACAAATTTCCTACAGATTCCCATCAAACGGTGTATAAACAAGGGCCTTACGTAGGGGTGCCCCTACTATAGCCGTCTCCTCTAAATGGATGTTTGGAGAGAAAAAGTCAAACTCATATGCTAGTATTCCGTAAACTCATATGCGTTGATCATAAACTTGTTTAGGGCAAATGAAAGCCAACAACGAAAAAGAATCTGGAAGTCAAGTGTAACGTAATGCGGATGAAGGTGAAGAGGAACAAGGACATGAAATTAAGGGACTGTGAGACTCTGTTTTTCATTCCGTACAGCTCTCATTATTCAACAATTTATCCAATATGCTGTACCCTCTTTCTATTTTGGCCCACTGGCTTTTATCCCGTCCGCCAGATCTAAATCTAATGGTAAATATTTGTAACTTCATCATGAGAAATTTTTTTTAATACCCTAGGCTAGACGCCTAATTACTAGATAAGCTGATTAGAATAGGCTCATTTGTAAAGAAGCTGGATATTTTTTTATGTCAAATCATTTACTTATGGATCCCTTTGCAAGCTGATCACACAAGAGCATCTCGAACCAAATCGCTGAAATAGAGATTCCTCAACCAAGCACTATTTACTGCACCAAAATGAAGCACAATTACAGTGTCGCACTATTAATGGCCTGGCACTATAGCAATAGCACAGTGCACTAATTTTTTTTCTTTTTTGTCAAAATTTCAGAAGTGAATTTTCACATATATTCTAAATTACTATTTGAGTAAAAAAAGTAGAATTGGGTAAAAAAAAATTAAGAGAATATTCCTTTTTTGTGTAGAGAATATTCTTTTTGGTGTAGTATTTAGAATAATAGGTTGGAGATGGAAAAAATATATAGCAAAATTGTTCCATTTTAGAGATTTGATTGCTCCAAAATAGAGTTTTGGGTTGGATATGGCTTAAGAACGTAAAGTTAGAGAAATGACCGTTTTTTTTTTTCTTTAAAAGAAATCGTCAATAAGGTTATTTTGCCTTTTCTTCTTTTTTTTTTTTTAAGAAAAAAAACTCGTTTTTTTTTTTTTTTTTTTAAATCCTCCATATTTACCAGTTCAAAGTTTTTTTTTTTTTTTTTGAGCTTTAAGTGTTTTTTTTTTTTTATGAGTTATAAGTAATTTTATGATTAGTTATTTATTTGTATGAATATGGTGTTTTTGTGAATGGTCCTTAATAAGTTGTTAAGGAGACGCTAGTAGTATAGGAGGTAGAGCAGGTTAGATTATTTCCGTGTAGTCTTCTTTGTCATCAATAATATTGTTTGGTATGTTTTGTTATTGGGAAATTATTGATTTTTACAATTTTTAAAGTTCATTATCAATTAAGGGACAAAGTATAAATTATTTATATTTTTTTTATTATATATTCGGAATCCAGACTCAGCTCCATATTCCAGTTACCCAGTAAAAACTTACCATAGTCTAAAAAATTAAATTTGATTTCTAAATATCAAATCCAAGATTAAAAGATCAGATTTGATGATGACGACTCACTTTATATAGTTTTGACTGTGATGAACACTCATGGAAAAGATTGGTGAAAAAGCTTGGAGTAGTCATGGTTCATAAAGAAGAAAATATGGACATTTTAGTTTGAGTAATTTAGGTAAAACTAGATAAGTGCCAAGCCAATAAGGAGGATTTGTTTTGATAAAATTTGTAGATGAGCCCATTTTATCAGCATTTGGGGATTAGTAGTGGCGTAAAAACTATGTTGTTGGAACATTGTCAATTTTAACCACTTTTACCATTATCAATTAATAGAAAAAGTAAAAAATATTTACAAAGCTTTTTTTTTTTTTTTTCTCTTTCCTCCTAAGACTTCGAAATTCCAAAGTTTGTTGTTGGTATATTGCCTTTGCATATGATGTGTTCTAATATTAATGGATCTATATGAGAGCAATACTATGGAGCACCAATGATGTTCATTACCACAATGATGTATCTGTCAGTCACTGAATGATTTTGAATGATTTTGATTAGCCTAGCTGAAATATAATTATGATTAATAAGTGACAACATCATGTAGTACTGGGCACTACTGATATCCCAAAGCATTATTCGTTCTAAAACTGTAAGTTACTCAAAATGAGTTCGATATCAATATTTTCTGAAATTGAAAAAGTCATTTTTCTAAAAAAGAAAAAGTTGCATTAAAACGACTTTTTTAGTATTTTAACTTTGGGTAAGATGCATTAGAGCAAAGTGGTATTCTCTTACCTTTGCTTGTGAGTTATTATGCATCCTAGCATCAATGAATAATGATATAAAATTTTTCAGTACAATAGAAAGATTGCGTATCACCGACGTCCTTTACTATTATCATGTCTTTGTGGGTCCCGCTATGAGTTTAATGGTTGTGTGACTTGTGTCTCATGACTTTTCTTTATAACGCCATCTTAGCCATTATTGATCAAGTTAAATGGTAGTCTCATAACTTTGAGTATGATCCTTTCTTTTTACAAAAAAAAAAAAAAACAACTTTGAGTATGGCGATTGACGAATCTTAGATCGGTATATTTACATGGGTTCCACTGAGTTAAATAGTAGAATCGGAGGTAAAGTGAAATCTGAAATGCATTTGATACCACTACTTTCAACCAAAAAAAAAAAAAAAAAAGAAGAAGAAGAAGAAGTAAGATTAGAATTTTTTTTAATTTTTTTTTTCAGGGAAGATTAGAAAGACTTTAGGTCTTATCGTTTAGAATTAAAATTTAACGAACATTTGCACGTTATAGGGATTTTCCAAAGTGCAGTAGTAATAAAGGTTCGTGTTCTAGCAGATTGACTTTTCATTATACGAATTTTTTAACGTTTGATGTATTATAAGTTCATTAAATAGATTTCCAATAAGATATATTCTAGTCTCCTTTGACAAAATGACAATATAGAAAAATTTTATATGCAAAATGACCTTTTATTTCAGCGTAAAAATAAAATAAAGTTGCCAGTATAAAATCTCAAGTCATTTTGCAAATAAAAATTTTGGCCCTCTCTTCCTCTAAATCATTTTTTAGTACAACATAAATACAACTAGAGGAAGCAAATATATTCAAACCATTTTGTTTTAACCTATGAGGATATGGTGACCAAGAAGCTCTTCTAAAATAAAACAAGGAACAATGTATAGCATTTTAAACAAATTCCCAATTTCAGATCAAAGATCTTGTCCAATTCTTACAAAATTAAATCCAATAAGCCACACATTGGCGGTTGGAACTGAAATAAGTTGCAAAAGAGCTAATAATTACATACATAAAGTTCGAATTTGCCAATTTACACCGAGTATGACAATAAGTTACAAAATGACTCCTGCCTGCACTACCCAATCCAGAATTCTCAACCGGAAAACGTTGGATGTCAAATCTAAAAATCATCGAGTGGGGTCTTTTAGGTCACATCATATGTTCAAATGCTCCTCCGGGTTGAAGTCCCGGAACTCGATTTACCGTGACATTGTGAATCAACTGTTGCAGCCATCTCCTCGTAGTTGGATCTTCCTGAAATAAAAGACGAATTGTTAACATCCAATTGAGATTTAACCAAACAAAAGGGCGCAAAGCTATATCTGAGACCAAAAATAAGATTCATTATTCATTCTCTGATCCGGAGTACTAGAATTAGTAAAAAGATTCAGAAACTGGTTGAATCAAATGAATACACCAATACTGCAGTATTACTCTGGCGGAAATTGAGGACGGTAAGAAATATAATCTAAAATAACAAGCCAACGCAAAGACTACAAAACAGGCTGATGTCTGTTCTCTCTCCTAGAAAAATTGCTAAATTACAACCTATAACTTACGCGAAGGCAACTACTGAAAGTGGCATCTCTCAACATGTCCGGAAGGCAGCTTCTTAACGCTTCACAAGCCCTGCATGACAAAAAGAACAAAGGACAGCCAATCTATTCATCAAAATTTGACAAGAGTAAGTACAAGAAACTGTGAGAGAGAGAGAGAGAGAGAGAGAGAGAGAGGTAGGTGGGGGGATTGGGGAGGAGGAGCTGCTTGCTGTGGGACTTGGTACATTGGGGGAACATAAAGTTAAATCTACTTAACGAACCTTGGGTTTTCCGACAATCGAAGATAACATCGAATAATATGTTTCAATAGACGTGATGAAGGCTGTTCAGCCAGCGCGCCGACCATGTTACCCAGAACTCGTCCTACTGCAAAAAATCTCTCTGCAGTAGTACAGATATAATCCAAGCCCATATCATCCAACAAAATCTTTTGAACAATAAATGTGGCAACCTGCCAGCAGAAAACCTTTTGTCAAACAGTTATAAACATATCACATCTCAGGTAGANATCAAGCAAATAAGTTTCTTTGAAAACCATTATAACACATTCCAATCATGAAGCTCGAATTGCTGGATGGCAGAACAGGACAATGAGCAACATCCTCTTCTAAGTCAAGAACATCATGATAAACAAAATATAAAAAACTTAAATGTAGTGTCACTCAGATCCCCAAACATGAGACTCAACTGTTTTTGATAGTTCACTGCCCATTTCCATGGTTCGCAAACACAGTGGAATTATTTCGGTTGAAAGAAGGAAACTAATGACTTCTGTCTCATCAACCTGAAAAAGGGGTGGAAAAAGTAGATTTATCACAAACAAATTCTTTTTCTGAAAAAAAAAAAAAAGGAAAACAAGGAAACAAAAAACAAAACAAGACAATACAAAACTACACAGTACTATGGCAAGGACCTTGTACCTTCACCAGGGCACCAATGACACCTAAGCTAGTAAGCCTCAAGTACTCAAAAGGTCTTGATTTGCTTGTTGTGTTAAGGAAAGGATACAAATACAAAGGTATATGAGCTGAAATAGAAAGTAGGTCACTTAAAACAGTTCTCAAAATATCAACAAACGAAAATATAAGCATCTTATAGAAAAGCATGGGCAAAATTCGGTTCCGAATCGAATGCCTTCATAACTGAACAAGATCAAAGCCCATTACCATTGAGGAACAACATTCTCGTGTCAGGGTGAGAGGCTACACACTGCAAGAAAAGAACAAGGAACATAGACCATTAGCAATTCTACAACAATTGAAAGCACAAAAACAATTAGAAACTGAAGAAAACTAATTTCACATGCTGAAGCCTATGCAAGTCACATCCCCATCAAGCAAAAAAAAAAATAAAAAGCAACTATATCAAGTTCCATATCAAGATTACGAAAAACAAAAACTTCTTTCATCTTCTGATTCCAAGGGCACTATCCCTCATTTCAGGTGAAGGTGAGGACAACGCATTCCATAATATATTCCAAATGAACCACACCCAAAAATAAAAACAAAAACGAAGGAAGCCAGAGTTCAAATAAATGACACGATATAACCAATTGCACTAAGAAAAAGAGGCAAAATTTGGAAGGTAAACCAATTTACCTGAAGAAGAGCAAGAGCATTGCAAACTCGATTTGATTGAGCAGGAGTTAGATTAGGAGGTGAAAGAACAGGGTAAATTGAAACTATCTCCTGCAATGAAAATAAATAAATGTAGAATACCATAAATGATAATTAAAACAAGGAAAAGGATAGATTACGATGGCAATAAACAGCAGGAAAGATACCTGTAATAGTGCAGCAATAGTACCAAAAGAATTCCACAATAAAGGAGCCAAGTCTTGAAATAGTTCTCTTTTCTGTAGAACAAGGACAAATATAAGCATATCAGACACGTACAAGTAAAACAATAATACCGAAAGAAACTTTTACATGAAAGAAGCCAAGTATTGCAATAATTCCTTGTTATATTACATACAGCAACAAGTTTATAATTGTCGTATACAAGATTACAGCAGCTAAATCACTAACCCTTTGTCAAACATAGGCATATAACCAGGAAAAATATGTCAGCTGTCAGTCAGGGAATAATTCTGAAACAACTGATTTCCCATAACGATTTTCTATTTCTTAAGAAAATAATAAAAAATTCAGTTGTCTTTAAATAACTGCTTTTGGAATCTTAAAACATTTCATTAAAGTATACACTACTGCTCAACAATAAAAAACCGAGAGATAAAATAACAAACCATGAAAAATAAAATGAATACTATGGTCATAACAAATGCATTAAACATTCGAACTTTCTCTTAATGTGTACAGAAATATTTTCAAAAGAAATACAGTTACTATCCTTCCAAGCCTCAAAGCTGACATTTATCTTCAAATTTCAAGCCAAAGAATAAAGAAAATAGCCAAAACCAAAATTGTTTATTAAACTTAAGCTCCTTGACTATGGCCAACTCCCAGAAATTTAGTTCCATAAGAAATGTGTACCACATCTTTAAAGCTACTTGGCCACGTGAAAAAATTACTCAAAACTTTTTTCATTGCAAATCATAACAAGTACCGATCTTACTATGAGCTGATCGCCAAGCAAATAGTTGAACGTTTAAAGGAAGCCACACTTCTTTCACATGAGCTAAACCCTAAGTAATTTGGACCCCAAAATGCTGTCTTTGTCTTATTTAATCTAGCCCATTCTTCAGGTCAATGGAGTAACACATGCCTTATTACATTGTCACCAATAACCTCTGCAGGAGCAGGAGCCTTTCTTAAAATGATGGAAGCGACTTGAATCTCTCAGTATGATTTCATGTTCAATAATCATGGATATATAGGTCATGGCACTGTGGCAATCACCACAAACACGTAAATTCTTGGTGATACGAATAGGTGCACCAGGTGGAGATGTTAGGATGGCAAAGGCAAGAGCCAACTTCTCACTATGTTCAATGAGAAGATCACCTTTCTCCTCATCATCCACATCATGGAGTGCAAAGCTAGTTTCTGGAACATACCCAAGGGCTTTAATGCGTTCTATCAAGCTTGCAAGAATTTCACATATTTGCTGTGATTGAGGATGTCGTCTGTCACCGACAAAGAACGTTGTGGTACCTTCCTTCCCTTGCACCCAACTGCAGCCAGGCCTCTTCTTGACCCCTGTATGTTTCATCAAAGATCTAATCCTGGCAACATCTTTCCAGCGCCTTGCATTGGCATATATGTTTGACAATAAAGTATAGGATCCATCATTCTGCAATTCCAATTCTAACAACCTATTTGCAGCATACTCACCAATCTCAACATTTGAGTGAATCCTACACCCACTAAGTAATGAAAACCAGACTATTGGAATTGGTTCCATAGGCATGTCATTGATAAGCTTCAAAGCTTCACCCAAGCGACCAGCACGGCCCAAGAGGTCAACCATGCAAGCATAGTGTTCAGCCCCAGGAGTAACTGCATAATCCTTGCTCATGTCACTAAAATATTGTATTCCCTCATCAATCAACCCAGAATGGCTACAAGCATAAAGAAGAACAACAAAGGTTACACCATCAGGCATCAAACCTACTCTTCTCATTTCATCAAAGACCTGAAGAGCTTCTTTACCACGACCATGCATGCCATAACCTGCCATAAGTGATGTCCATGAAACAAAATTCCTTAGCTTCATGTTGTCAAACACAACTTGAGCATCCTCAACATCTCCGGATTTGGAATACATATCAATAAGGCAATTAGACACAAACGGTGTCATGGAATCATGTTGGTTTCGAATTACATAGGCATGAATTTGTTTACCAAATCTTAGTGCGCCTAAATGTGCACATGCCATCAAAGCACAAGACATAGTAAAAGCGTTTGGCCTTTTGTAGTTATGCTGACCAAGCATTTGGGAAAGAAGTAGTAGGGCATCATTGGCTTCCCCATGCTGAGCATACCCACCAATCATGACTGTCCAAGTCACCACATTTCTTTCCTTTGGTTCTATTAAATCAAACATCTTTCGTGCCACATTGACACCTTTGCATTTAGCATACATGTCAATTAGACCATTAATAATCATTAAATCCTCCTCTGGATCTTTCCCATTTCGATTTAGAAAACATTTTATGGCATAACAATGAACCTCTTTTCCTTGCAGCAATACTCCCGCAGATGCACAAGCTGAAAGAAGAGACACAAGGGTAACAACATTTGGCTCAGAACCAAATCCTTGCATTTGCCGAAACACATCCAATGCTTCATAAGCTAAACCCCTTTGAGCAAACCCTGCAATTACAGCACTCCATGTCACTACATTCAATTCAATTTTCTCCATCCTCATCTTTTCAAACAGACCAATAGCATCTTCAAATCTACCTACCTGGGAATAACCCGTAACCATAGCATTCCAAGATACCACATCCTTAACCTTCATTTGCTTAAAAACCTTGTTTGCCTCATCCATCATCTCACACTTGGCATACAGGTCCACGATGGCATTACCTACAAATACATCTTCATGTAAACCACTCCGTACAGCAAAACCATGGACCTCCTTACCCCACATTGACAAACCCATGGAACCACAAGCAGGAAGGATATTCACTAGACTAAAAGCATTAGGGCGTACGCTAAGGTCTTCCATCATTCGTTCAAACGTTCTCAGTGCATTCTTTGAATCACCATTCTGGGAATAAGCAGCCACAATTGAGTTCCACGAAACAGTATCACCTATCCCTCTCCTGCACACTTCTTCAAACATTTTGTGGGCATCAACCAGTGCACCACAACGACCATACATTGTGACCACTGCATTAGAAACAAACACATTTTCATCGAACCCATTTACGCATACAGCAGCGTGCACCGAAGCACCTAGCCGGAGCGAGGAAATTTCACCACAAGCTTTGAGAACAAAAGGGAATGTGTAGTGGTCAGGCCTCCACCCAAGTCTCTGCATTCGACGGTACAGTCCGAGCACATCATGTAGCAAACCAGACCGAACTCCACTCCTCATCATTGCATTCCACCAAAAAAGAGACCGGGACGACGGCTCGAGGCGCTGGAGCAGCGTCATAGCATATACGGGAGCATTGCAAGCTATGTACGCACCAATAAGGTCTGTGACAGAGTGTGCTAGGCCTAGAACCAGGATCTTCTGGTGGATAAGCTTGGCCCGGATCAGAGACTTGCATTCTTTCAACAACGAGTTGATTATAACAAGAGGGTCCGAGGTTGGGGCAGTGAAGAAGAAGGCCTTGGGGGTAGTAACGTTAAGAAATTTCACAACTTGGTATCGGCACCGACGAATTATGAAAAGGGCCATGCTAGTTAAGGTCTATCATGTTGAAATTCGTAGGAAAAAGAACAAGGGTATTCACAAGAACCAAACTTTACCACCTAATAAGCAAAACCCAGATGCCAGAAAATGAAACTAATTTATAGCACTACAAAAGTCAAAATCAAGTCTTCAAAAAAAAAAAAAAACAAAATTTAACAAAACCCAGTACGAAAATCTTGTTTCTAATGAAGAAATTCATATAAAATCTATTTTAAAAAAAAAAAAGAAAAAAGAAATGAGAACCTTAGAGAGCTCAAGGAGGGCGTTTTCGCGAAGATCGGGGTTGCTGAGATCAAGCACTAATTGCTCCGCCGAAGCCATTTTGCGTTCCTTATTGGGCTGTGAGTGAGCCCCGGTTGGGCTGGTGTTCGAAGGGCTGGTCGGAGCTCCGAAAGGTGAATTCATAGAGTTTCAGACTCTTATTTAGTATTTATTATTCAGGCACAGACACAGACATAGTCTCACCACCATTGATCCAAAGCTATAACCTTTACTTTTTCTCTTTGTCTAAACTTTGCTTAATGATATGGATTATTTAATTTTTTGGTAGTTTCCATCAGGAGAGAGAGAAAGGGATAAATTTAAGCCCCGTTTGTTTCGCCTATTTGAATGTGTGTATTTGAATGGAAATTGTAGAATGGGTTATAATTGGAATGGAAGACATTTGAATGGAAAAAATAGTGGAATGGGTTATAATTAGAATGGGAGTATTAGAATGGACCATTCAAAAACACCTCTTCCCCTCCATTCTCATCCAAGATACAAAAATTCATTCAAATAGTTGATGTGACTGATGAACCATTTGAATGAAAAAATTAAATTGTTGAAACAAACACTCATTCCAAAAGACCATTTGAATGGAAAATTTAGAATTGTTGAAACAAATACCCATTCAAATGGATTTTCCATTCTAATGGAATGGAATGGGCGAACCAAACGGCCCCATACTTTTTTGAAAGATTAGTTCATTGATTTTGACGTGGCATCCTTACAAGAATGACATGTAGAGAAGAAGGTCACGTGCTCTGCATGCGCGTCGTAGTGGCGTGTAAACGACATGTCGTTTTGCATTTGCTAAAAAATTGTCTTAAAAATAAGGGTAAATTTGCAATACATCGACATATTATGTAATACTCAAACAGACAAAACTTCAAAATTCTCAATCTCCCCTCCACCCTCATCATCACCCTTACCACCTAAAATCCATATATATATATATGGAAGCATTTAAATGTAGAACGTTCTTATTTTATACAAAAATAATAATAATAATAAGAAAATAGAAAAAAGGAAGCCTAAAGAGGGAGATATTCCAGACAAGCCAAAAAATGTTAAGATATGACGGTCTGTGGAGTTTGTTGAGTCATAAACCTCTCTCTCCATTATAAACTAATCTGAATGGGCCTGTGTTGATGCAGCCAGAACAGAACCCATCAATGTGATATTCATTTTCCATTTTGGAGGAATAAGATCCAACCTCCTAAGAAATCCTCCAATAAGTGAAACAAACTATTAAAAGGAGAGCTTTGGTTGAATTGCCTGCAGTGCTTGATTCCCTTCTTGCAAGCTAATTTTTCTCAAAACCCCTTAAGCCAATGCTATGAAGTTGTCTGGATTCTTGGTTATAGCTTTTAGTCTTAAATTTACTTTTTGGACTGCAGCATGGCTCAAATTCTTAGGATACGTGTTAATTTATAGACCTGCCACAATAAGTAAAAAAAATATCATGCAAAGTCCCTAAGAAAGTCAATTTTCACATGTAAAGGGGAGCCAAGTATGGAAGTCATAGATAAATAAACTGAATGGAAAGCAAGGAATGTGGATGAATATGGTGCACGTGCCAGACAAATTGAATACAATGAGTAGCTTTTGTACCTCCAGATTCATGCATAAGAACTGAACTGAAAAATAGTGATGAATTCTTCTTTGAAGGTAAGCTACAATAATTTTATACAACTATGTCGATTGAACATACATTTGTGTCTTGAATGAAAAGTTTTGCGATACCAAGCAGTCAGTTTTCATTGCAAAATATGTTACCGAACAAAATTAATAGCACACTGATAAAAATTAAAAACAACCATTGAGAGAGAAGCAAGCCAACCTGCGCAGTCCTACTAGGTAGAGTCACTTCTAAGCAGCTTCGGAGGCCATCGACCCTGTAAAACAGTACTGTCAGATCAACAAACAGGAGAGAAACAATCTAAAATATAACTCCACCACAGGTTTGGGAGAGGAGAAAAAGATTCAAGAAAGTCCATAGTTACCTTTTGCTAATGGTTTTTCTAAGATATTGGTGATCCTTTACAAGCCCTTGACCTCCATAAGTTATTTCATCTGTATTAAGTATAAGCTGTAGCCACAAAATATCATATAGATTTACTCCACCAATATGCTTAACAGTATGCACATACAAAAATATGATTGATGTCCTAATAACAAACTGTTCTCTTGTTTTGACAGTGTATTTGTGATCAGTCATTAAACACGATACAAAGTAACCGAGTACTAAGATTGAAAAGTTATACGTCTGATCCCAAAAAAGAAAGAAAAAACAAGAAACTATGAGGTTTTTCTTGCTAAGACTTACTTGATATTCTCCAGCCTCTTCTACACCTACTCTGTATCCTTCATATGACTCTGTTGGATGAAAGTTAAATAGGAATAGAAGTGGACCTCTCATGTAAGCTATTACCTGTAAAGCAAACAAATATCTTTGTCACTTAGAGAAAACACTTCTAACCAATTACATTGCTAGTATATCAACACAAGTGTCTAAAATGAGTTTCCTTACCATAGTAGTGTCATTCACATGGTGAATGCTAGGTAAAACTCTGGAAAGTACTCGTTCTTTTTCATCCAATTCCATCAAGTCCTACGAGAAAGAAAAACGTAAATTTGTTACTTTCTTCTTTCTTCTTCAATATTAGAGAAAACATGGAGAAAAAAATACGGTAACGAAGTAAGCAAATTGACACCTTATCAAAGATAAATAAGTTGTGATGAACTCCATCTGCTAAAAGATTCCACTGACGATTGGCTAGCGAAAATGAGAAACTGTTGCTTGGCATTGGGAATTCGACCCTCTGGCACATGAGAAGATCATTAGTAGCATAAACTTAACTGTTCAAGGATATTGTTGGGAAAGCGAGCTCACCTT
>JXTC01000070.1:449651-464416 GCA_002914845.1 Trema orientale
AAGCACGGCCACATATCGTAAACGTAATCAATCTGATCATCTGCCTCAATATGAAAAACCATTATTGAAAAGAAAAAAATAAAATGACGAACAAAGCATAAAACAAAATTCAATGGGACATTTTTACCAGATTACTTATAAACTGCATCTTTTTCTAACTAAGATGCACATGTAAATAGAATTATCCTTGTGAAATCAATCCACTGCCGTAAATCAAGATGTCTTACACTTGATGTTTGACTACATAAACGTAACTGATTTAACCCAGTTGAAGTTGCATATTTTATTGATCTACTAGTAAATCTGATTCCAGTAGGTTTGACCGATGTTTTATCCACAAAGGTTAAGTTGAAAAAGTTAGTTCACCAAAGATTAAGAAGCAAAGACCATAAGAAGAAATCTGGCTAAGTGTGCAAGTGCGTGCTGCCTTGTTACTCTGGCCACATAAATAAATAGAGAAAGCATGCATATTAGCACACTGATTTTCAATAGTGAGAACAAAGCATACCTTGAGTAAAGAACACCCTCTGAGGAATGGTTCATTTGCAATACCAGAATCTTTAGTTATTTGACCAAGTAATATCTCTGCAAATGATTGCCCTCCAGATATTGACTAACATTGAAGATTGGAAGGCAGGACATGATGAAATAATTCAAATAAGAACAAACAAAAAATAATTTTCGAAACTGATATTACTTAAGAGAATTCCAGATTCAAAACTGATATTACTAGAGAATTCCAGATGTGGAAGAAGGGATTAAAAGCAGACGCTACCTGATTATGATTTTCAGCATACACAAGCATCTTATCGGCATATTGTACATTTCCCATTAACGTGCTGACAATCTGATCAAATGAGTTCAGAATCATTGGGCATTAAGTTTAGATGACGATCATTGCGCATTAAGTTTAGATGACGAACATTCATCTGAATTTACAAGGAAACAACTTTAAACCACTTAATGCTGAGATGATTTCGATCGATTATAAGATACAACCTTACTCATGCTCCATTCATGATCAGGAACATTCTGAAGAAAAGATGACCACATCTCTGACACCGAAAGATTGACATAATAATCAAATCCCAATCCACCTTGAGAGGTTGGTTCGCATAGTCCAGGGTAATAAGTTGACTGAAAATCAAATTTAAAATGAGACTTGAAAACAGCCACATAAAAGAAAGTATAAAGCTGAATATTATACTATTAGAAGATAACATGAGAAGGGAGGAATTTATGATCCTGAAATGGAAACAAAGAGGCACAGCAGTGGAAAACAAAGATCAAACTACTCACGTCTTCAGCAATTGTAATTATATTTGGGTGGAGAACATGCAGAATCTCATTAGCCAAAATTAGATATAAGAGGGCATCCTTGTCAACGTATTGATTGCAGTACCTGCAGCATGACAAGATTAAGTTCAATAACATCTTGCTAGCCTTAACTGTGCACGTATGATGCAAAACATTCAATGTAGTTGAAGCCAAAGAAAAATCATTTGGTTGATTATGATACTTAATAGTAATAATAGATCACATAACAACTAATTTAGTTAACATTTCATAGATCTCACTTAAAAGTTATATATCATGACGGAAACAACAAACTTATAAAATGCCTTACTCCTCGATGTCCCCAGAAAAAGAAGCAAAACCATTGTGTGTATACAACATTGACGACAGTGAATGGAACTGGAAACCATCAATTTGATACTCCACAACCCACCTGCTCAAAAACTCATAAAAACGCCAAAGTTATTCACCCAATATGACTTACTGAAACATATCCACATACGAAGCAAGATATATTAAGGCAGAAACAATACTTCTTTTTTCCATTTTTTTTTTCCCCTTTCGATAAGGGGTTGGGATATTCGAACACTAGACCTCAACATTGGAGTTCAGGCTAAGTATGTGATCAAAATTAAGACACATAATACTGCATTAGTTGGAAAAAGAAAGGCTGGCTACAATGAAATCCACTAATTTTGAAAACTGAACTTCAAATGTACCAGTTCAGATTTGAGAGAAGGAAATGTAGTACATCGAGGTCTTCATATTTGAACATCCGGGTACCCCAGTACTTGTGATGTCCTCTTTTACCTACTCAAGAAGAAGAAATTATGAAACATAATATGGTCATATGGGAAAAATAGGACTAACCATCAATTCATCGCACAAATGATGAGAAAACATGTCAATCCTTTAGGTTTTGGAAGGTGCAGACCCAAAGTTCAAGTAGATTAGATAAATAGGAAAGAGAGCAACCTACATTTAAGTGAAACCTACTGCAAGTAAAAGTAAAGGCAAGAATAGTATTAACGCATACCAGTACGAAAGTAGCAGTCATTGGATCCGTCAAACAGAGACAGCCCAACCATCTCATCTGCAGCCGAGTAGGAATGGACTATGTCTAAGAAAACCAGCAGTCCAAGTCCTGTAAAATTGGCAAGGCAGTTAACGGTCTGCAAGTTTATTAACCAGAATTAAATAAACAACTCAAGAAGAAAAGTAAGTTGAACAGGAAAAAAGAAAAATTGGAGATAAGACAGCAAGAAATAGCACTTTTACTGAATGTCTCCTAGTGTGATGCCCAGAATAAAACAGTTGTCTGCTGGGACATGTACCCATAGTCATCAATAGGCATAAATTAATTACATATCTTCCAGTATACGTAATGAGTAAAAAATAATAACTAACGGACGACTCTATCTTGCAGCAACATCTCTTAAAACACTATGAAACCTACAAACAAAAATAAGCAAATCCGAGCATATAGAAAACCAGATAAGCAACATAGTCTTACATTTAGTAGTCATCTGCTAGTTGCTACCACAATTGATATGTGAGGCAATGCAAAGGGATAATTTTATCATGTAACACAGCTTATGTAAAGCAAGAAGTTACTCAGCTATTGCAAATAATCAATGAAATGATTAGTATTCATGAATTAAAGAGATGACACGAAATGAAGAAAGATAACCATGTGCTTCATCAACCAACCGCTTGAAGTCATCAGGAGTTCCAAATCGGCTGCTAACAGCATATAAATTAGTGACCTGCATTGTCATGGAGATGTTGAATATTAATTGAAATCACAAAGTAAATTGCAGCTAGGTCTAATATTTGTCAAATAACATTAAAACAAAATAATTATAAAAAAAGAATGAAAAATGAGCCCGATCACTGAACTCTATCTAAAACGAAAAGGAATATTCCCTTGCTTACCACATAATGCTTTTCATCAATGACGATAGATATGCCAATCATATTTCAGTGCAAAAGATATCACCCCATTCTAGTTTTAGGTTTTAAATTTATACTGTCACAACTTAGAAACACACTAAGGAATAAAGATGCATGCAGCTGAATAAACTTTACAAGATTAATTTCAAACATCAAATTTAAGACAAAATATAGAATGAAAAGAATGTTTGGCTTACTCTATAGCCAACAGTGAAATAATCTTTGTGCTCAACAATTCCAATCAACTGGATTGCATTGTATCCCGCTTTCTTTACATGAGGAAGGACCTGAACCAAATATAGAACACAAAACTTAAAAATTGATAAACATGTCACAATATAGTGAATATAAACATCAAAGCAACAATCAAGGAATTGCCTTTTCAATGAAATCAGTGAAAGAAGATATTTTTGGCTCTGATCCACTTATTCCAACATGACATTCATATATACGCAAGGACTTCGGCACTTTTGGGGGCGTGTTTCTCCATTTGTATGCATCTTCTGGAGGTGGTTCCCAGTGGACTGCAAAAGCTCGTTTTCCTTCTGCATCTGAATGTAATTAATTGCATTCAGATAAAGAAATTTTGGTGCAACACGCCATAATCCTTACGTTATATACAAGGAATTTAATTGTGGATTATAATAAGAGACTACAGAAAAAGGAAAAGGAGAAGCATATATTGCCATAGACACTTCCAAGAGAACCATAAATATGGCTGACGGGGAGAGAGGTGAGCAAAGAAGTCACGGCCAGAGTTGTTTATTGACTCCATGTAGCCTCTCAAAAGTGCATTTCACACCACAAGCTATAAGATATATAACAATCTCACAGATTCTAATTCAGAATCCCATTTCTGATATAAAGTAAAATGGCCAAATTTTACCTAAAAAAATAAAATGGTGGATGAGAAAATAACTTCCATCTAACATAGAAGAAAATTACCTGGTTGAACATAAGCAGCCCAAGCAGGAACTCTTTCCAATGGTCCATCAGAAGTGTTGAAATAGACCCTGTATTTGCTTCCATGAGGAATATTAGGAGTGTACTTTTTCAACCATGCCTTCCTTCCTTTACGTGTCTCAAACCAGTAAGCCAAAGGGGGCTTCTTTGCTCGAAATCTCTCTAGTGATTCAGGATCACCTATGACATTAAAAATATCATACTCCTTCCCACTGTCAATTACATGATAACGTAAATCACTTGGTGGGTCATCCTTATGCTCTTCTTTCCATGCTTTAAATCTTGTTTCTGCATCTGGTATTTCTCCCAATTCTTCTAAGGTTTGAGGTCCATTAGGGCCAAATATTTGTTCATATAACTTTGCTGGTACTTCAAAACGGTGATTTACAAACCGGTCCTCACCAGGTTCCCAATATTCATCATCTGCTTTCTTAAAGATTTCTTCAATTGTGACACCGCTATCGCCTTTATCATAGTCATCTGCATAGTTATACATTTGAAAGTACAGTTCATCTGGTTTCTCTCCCTCCCTCAGTTTATCTTCAAGAATGATGAACCAGTAACCAAAATCATCGTGCCCAAGATGACCTTCTCTTGCACAATTTTCTGTTGGCGACCACCCATTGAAGTCACCAACCAGTGCAGAATAGCGAGCTCCTGTGTTTAACATGCTCTATTTACACATGATCTGGTGGATGGAAATTTCAGATATGGAAGGTGTTTTCCAATACAATTAGGAAAAATAGATATTTAAACAAGTTCCTATCATGAATCAGAAAGTTGACACTAACGGTGAAAAATATATCATGATTTCGATAATTTTGGATTGGACAAGAGAGACCGAAAATGTAGAAGTTAAGAAAATATAAAACATTTGATATTATTACAAGGTAGAAAGTCTCATAAAAATAACTGAATAACTAAATAACTAAATAACTACTGAATAACTAAATAACTAAGTGTGAAAGATCCAGTTTTCCTGCTTACTAGAAATGAAATTGATATCAGACTATCTTCCCAGTTCCCACAAGCTGAATAATCTCGAAGTTATGTTTACAAGCAAAACAGAAAAATATGGGTTAATGTCAAACCTGGAGCCCATTCCATATAATCCACTCGATGCTCCGGATGGCGATGCATACCCAATATCTCAAATCTAGGGAGGAAATTATTAAAAAAAAAATTAATATACCTCACTCAACATAAGCTCAAATACTCTAACCATGAAATTTCAGAAACATACTGAACACCATGATCAGATTATATTAGTAGCAATCCTTGTCACTTCAAAAAATAATGACTCAGAAACAATTCCTACCACTTAACAAGGTTTTAAGATTTTACTTAAGAGGACTACAGAACAGATGTATGTATACATATACACGGAAAATTTGCATTTTTTTTAGTACTAACCCAGAAGCCATATCCCTGAGATTAAGATGACGTTTCAAGATTTCATCTTTGAGGTCTTTCAATGCCTTGTGTCTGCGAAAATTGATCAAGAGTAACATGTAAGACACTCGTTCATACTCTCCAAATAAATTCAAAGTGCTCAGAAACTTAGTGAAACGATTTGAAAATAGTCACATTAGACACCATAACTACAAAATTTTAAATTCTTTGCATCCCAGAAATTCCAGGCTCTATTTCCCACACTTTCCCACCTCCCAAACAAAACCCAGAAAAAATAAAGCCTTCCCAGTACCTGTCACGGAGGAACTGAGCGAACTGTTTATGGGAAATGCCTCGTTTGGTAAGGAACCCAACTGGGTCGATTCCCTTTTCGCCATCTGACTCACTTTTCTTCGTCCTCTTTCTCGTGCTACGTTGTCGTCTCTCGTCTTGTTGCTTCGGTTGCTCTGAGGCCGAGCACACTATCTTTACTTTCTTTGGAAAAGCTACTCTTTTGGGTCCATTTCGACATTGAAAGACCAGCACAGAGCGCTTCGGATACAGAGAAAGTTTAGGTGCGAACGAAAGAGAAGTCATGGTCAAGAAAGTAGAAGAAATTTTTGTTGTTGTAGCTGAAGGTTTATACTTTATAGCCAGCATAGAGTGTGAGAATGAAGGGTTTAAGGATAAGGCAGAGGTTTTTGAGTTGACTCGGAGAAAAACGGACACTACACTCGGTTTGACTCACCACGTGTCAAAACATGGCCGGAATTTAAAAGAAGATAGGCTGTTTTTTTTAAAAAAAAATAAATTAAATTATACTTGCACTAAATGGTAAAAACCAAAAAGGCGGCAATGAGATAAAATAACACCATTAGAAAATTTGGGGCTTATAGAAATATGACTAAATTTTGGGCCCAATTTCAGTAAATGTCCATTTGTCAAATATTATAGCAAAATATTCGGTATATATGCATGTATACCAAGTGTAGAATTTTATATACCAAGTATAAAAAATTATATACCCAGTGCATTTCAGTACAGTAACTAAAATTGGTAGATATGTCCAAGTGTAAAAATATATATACATGAACATTTTGCTATAAAATTTTAAAAGTGGACAACTACTTAATCAAATTTAAAATTTTGGTCATCCACCCAAATTTCTCAAAAAATTTTACGAAAAGTTATTGTAAGGTTTTCAGAGACCCAATTTTAATCAATTAGCAGCTGTAGTAGTTAATTAACTAGTCATTGTATCGAGCTTTGCGCGAGTTGTATTAATATTGCATACATTAAGCTTAATTTATATTTAGGTTCAATGTATTTTAATATTAAAAAATATATTTATCTTTATATTTATTTTAATGAGACGAATATAATACAACCATTTGTTCGATGAACTAAATTTATTATAAGCTATCATTAATATTAAATTAAATACAATATTATATAATACATCTATATATTACAACTAATTATAGCAAAGAAAAATAATGATAGGACTAATAATATCATGAAAAAATTAAGATTTTTCTAAAAATTTTAAAAATAGAATAGTGATCAAAGANTTTGATGAGACGAATGTAGCACAATCATTTGTTCGATTCGATGAACTAAATTTATTATAAGGTATCATTAATATTAAATTAAATATAATATTATAGAATACATATATATATTACAACCAATCATAGCAAAGAAAAATAATGATAGGACCAATCATATCATGAAAAAATTAGAATTTTTCTAAAAAATTTAAAATAGAATGGTGATTAAGGAAACTATCAGAATTTTTACAATTTCTCTCTGCTTCAGGCTTAATATATATATATATATATTTTAAGCATAGACAAACATATTTGTGAAGAACAAGAAGCAAAAGTAAAAATTAAAACAAAAAAAGTTTTTATATGGTTGAACTAAGATTACTCTTGTTAACCAAGTCCAGCAATTATCACATTCACTAAATCAAATCAAGGTCAAATTACACAATATTGACTTTTACATCAAAGAGAAACTTCATTCTATTTTCAATGTTGCCATAAGCTAATCCATCTTGATTGATGAAAATCTGAGGTAGCCAAGTTTTCCACTTGGTTCTACATAAGTTAGGCTCCCCCTTAACTCTTCCACTCGGCTCTGAATAAGTTAGGCCCTCTTTCTTAATTTGGATGGCTAAGAAATCCCTCCCAATAGCAACAACTCAAACTCCCTTCAAGCTCAAACACATCAAGAAAAGAAAGTCCCTCTCTTGACCGAAGCTTTAAATCCCCCAGACTATTAGAGAAGAAACAAAGAAACAAGATAACATGGAGAAGCTCACACGTCTCTCATAGAGTCTTTAATCTCATATCTGGATTTTTGTTTCTAGAGAGCTAAGGAAGAAGAAGAGTAGTACCAAATATATCAATTAAAAAAGCAAAAGATTCTCTCTTAACTGTACAAATCTATGAGATAACAAAAACGGTTATCAGCAAATTTTCTCTCCAAGAGTGCACATACCACAATTCAGCAATGGCCATGATTTTAAAAGGCGCGCGAGGTGTACGTCTTGAGGTGCACCCTGACTCGAGAGGGAAGAAAAATGCCTCTGAAGCTATGCTTTAGTTGATCTCGGTGAGACTTAAGCTTCGTCAACTGAGGCTTAAGTCTCATACAAGTAGCCCTAATTGGGGCTTTTTAAATAAAGTTAGACCAATTTTTTGGACCTAACTAACGTGTATCTTCTTTTTAAATATGTTGGGCCTTTTTAATGTTGTAACTAGTTTAGTTGGGCTTTTTTTGTATTACAAGTAGTTTAGTCGGATAAATCACTAAAACCCAACTTTTTAGACTTAGAACTAAAACCCTTAGAGGAAAAAAAGACTCAGCTCATCACCAAAAATTAAAGCTCCCACAATAGCCGCTCCCTCTCCTAGGGTTTTGAGTTAGAAAATCATTTTTAGACTTCAAAATTCTATTCTTATGCTATTAATATTAGGATTTATGGTTTTGATGACTTTAGTTTGTGGTTTTATGAATTATTTTGCTAGTATTGAATTTTATGATTTTGTTACGTAATTATGTGTCTTTTTGCTATAATGCTATGTAAGACTTTTATTTTTATGAGTTTCCTCTTGCTTTATGATTTTTATGAGGTTTTTTATTACAAGTTGAGGCTTACGCCTCGATTCCTGAATAAGCTTTTTAAAAGCTTGGCAGTGGCTACACTTAAAAAAGTCAACCACAGTCAACCATGGATTTAAAAAATAATTAAGCATTAAATCATAGCGGCAAAAAACAATCTATTCACAGTGCTCACACAAATAGAATATAATGTGCACTTTAGTTAGCCAAAATTAAATACTTTACAAAAATGCACTCTCCTATTCTCTATGAGGACATGTAGATTCTATTATCAAGATTCACATTTTAATAATATAACAAATCATAGATAAATCCACGCATCAAATGATGAAAGCAGTGAGAGTAGAGATTGCAAAATATTTATATTAAAATTAATTTATTACAAACTTATTGGAGATTAATGTCTATTGAAATCCAATACTAAGACAAAATGTAATATAAACAAACAAATGAACATATATATACACATGTATATTTATATGAATAAGGCTAGATATACCAAAATTTGTACAAAATTTTTAATACCAAAATATGTGGCATTTGAGTTGGTACTATTTAATTAGTGTATTAAAACTTACCACAAATAAGTGAATCATATTTACCAATTGAATATTGCAAACTCACATACCACATGTATTGATATTAAAATTTTGGTAAAAATTTTGGTACGCATAGCATTCTCCTATTTATATTAATAAACAGTATTAGCAGCAGAACTAGTTTTTGCATATGTTTCTGGTTGCATTTTTTTTCTATTATTATTTCAATTATATTGATTAAAGGAGTAAAATTTCTCGGCCGTAAAGGAATGAGATACAAATTGCAAGCTTTCTTTGCCAGGCTTATCGAGTAAAACAATATACATAAATTTCAGCGAGGGCAAAGGATTCCATATACATCTCATTGTCTTTTGGCATATTCCCTTGGCCCAAAAATAGTTGATCCAATTCTCACACTTGTGCTGCCCATTTCAATCTGCAGGGTCACAAGTGACAATAGCTATGAGAACCCTGCATTACTGGAAATACAAAGAGGCAACAAGAAGTGAAAAGTCATCACATACCGCTTGCTCAAAGTCACCAGACATGCCCATTGAGAGTTCACACTGCTCTTCAGTCAATCCAAGCGCCTTGCATACCTCAATTTTGCAGTTTGATAGAGTCTGAATAATCATAACATGATTTAGCATAAAACCAAATTAGTCGACAATTCAGAGGCAGAGAAGAATGTGAAATAGATAAATAGAAGTACAGAGCATTTTGGCTCTTCAACATTTGATGGACATGAAAAGGTTCAATTTCTGTTTTGAGAACAAAACTCCAAGTTATAAACTACGAACTAGTGCTCGAACTCTTGGTGTGATTAGAAGAACTGGTTACCCTGAAATTCTCTGGAGTTGAAGTATAGTCCGGCATCCCAATTGTCATCAAACCAGAAAAAAGCAGATTGGGACAGTTCAATTTGACATGTTTTGCGAGCTCAACAACACCAGAAGGCTCAACACCAGATTTTGCTGCCAAAAATGTCAAAACATCTGTAAGTAAATCTGTTGCTTTGAAGTTGATACAAATGCTTGTCAACTGTTTTCAGTAGTCACCCAAAAAAAAAAAAAAAAATAGGTTTCAGTTTGTAGATGTTTCCACATGACAGTATATCTCAACTGGACATAATTTTACGTTTTTTATTTTTTCTTACTTATTCAGTTCTTGAGGCCATAGATGATGTTAGCAAATGGAGACACAACGAAACAAACATAATACATGAAGGACAATGGAATAGGCAAGAACATTTAGCACTATAATTCTAGCTCATCAACATGTTTCTATCAATACAGAAACGTACATCATTTTCAATTTTACTCACATGCTTCTCCACTGGTATTCACTTGGACTAAAACCTTCAAGGGATTCCTTCCAAGGCTTGACACCGCATTGTCAAGATGATTTGCAATCTAAAGATTACAAAGAGATGGCAAGACATTGTCACTGTGAGTGTACTTCTTTATTCCATCTGTTAGAAAAATATACTTATACAAGGAAAAGCTATAGAATTGCCAATTGAAGCTTAAGGTCCAGAGATTATTAGAACTTTTATTTTATCTACTAAGAATAAACATTCAACAACATAAATTCTCACCTTCTCATTATGCACACCCTCAACCACGCTGATATTAGGCACTCCAGCTGCGAAAATGCATAAACTTCCATGGTCACCACCAAAATACTACTCTAATGTACTCAAAGACAATCAGAAACCAAGGATAAGATATGTATCAACATTTTGAGCATTACATAACTCAAACTGAATTCTTGTCCTTTAAAAGAACAAAGCTTTATAGTTGCAAAAAGACAATAGCCCAAATGCACGTAACAGATTTGAGACTTGGAATAATACAACGAAATCATCAAAAGTCTGACTTTAGCTTAATACTGATATTCCAATTAGTAACTTCCATACCCTTTAACTATAAATAAGAGTACTGGTCAAAATTTATCAAAAGATACCAATTTTATTGAAGCTTTTAAGTAACTTTAAGAAAAAAAAGAAACATACCCAGAAGAGATTTTACTTTGTTACTCTGCAAATGCCCAACAAAATGCCACTCTATGTCTCCAGGAAGCTTCAAAATAAAAAATAAAAATAAAAAACCCATTTTAGCAAATACTAAGGTTGACCCTTTTCGATATAATAAAAATAAAACAAAATAAAAAGGACCGTAAAATATAATAAAGATAGGGACCTCACCTGAGGAGCTTTTTCGAGGATTTCCTGGACATAGTTTTCGCCAAAGCGTCGATGGCCAGCATCGTAGACTTGGCGGATGAGAGAAGCGGGCTTGGTCTTTGACACACCCACGACCCGAATCCGCTCCGGGTCGCGACCCGACCGCTCAGCCGCTTGCCGAACCCGGACCATTACCGACCGGAGCGCCACCAAGGCCGCTCCTTCCACCGCCGCAGGAGCAGCCATGCGGAAAGTTCCGGATTTTTATCGCCTTAAACCGTGAAAGGTTGGCTCTTTTCTTCAAGAATGTCCTTACTGGTGGTTGTTGCTCTCTACAACTAAACGAGTGTAAATGGTAAAAACTAAAATGCACAGTGGGAGATGTGACTTGTGAGGTGTATCGCTTCATTCAACAATCTGAGGTGTATCGTTTTATTATATAATTGATTTTCATTTTTTTTTTCGGTTAATAGGAATTTTTTTAGAATATAGGATTTTTTTCTTTTGAAAGCATAAAGCACAACTTTATTAAAACTAGGTTACAATAACCAATCAAGTGACACATACCTTCTTATAATGAGAATCAGGAAATTGATTCAAAAATTTGAAGTTGACAACACATTTGTAGATCTCAAGAGTAACGGTGGTCCCCGACGACGATCTTGGAGAAAAACTTTAAGAGTAAAATAAAACACTTCAAAGGCTCTTTTTGATTTTTCTTAATCTGAATTAGCAACTCTGATTGATTCACCGGAGGAGATTCTGCCAACTATGATTTGTCATAGTAACTCTCTCGATACAGATCTGGAGAACAACCACACAATAGACAAAAAAAAAAAAGCTAAAAAAAACACAAACTACCATATATCTAAATCTGGATGTACTAAACCTACACAAGATCTAGATCTTGGTGGAAAACTATCCTTCCAAAAAGGAGAGTTACAAAAAAATCCAAAAACAGACTAAGAAAATGAGAAAAACCCATACTGGATAGAAGGAAAAACTCCCTTCTCGGTAGGGGGAGGTACCTATGGAAAAGAGAGCTTGAAAGAACTACGGTTGCTGCAAAGGGGGAGACGATAAGTTGCGGAGAGAAGAGAGGAGTAGCCATACCAGATAGAAGGAAAAACTCCCTTCTTGGTAGGGGGAGGCACCTACGGAAAAGAAAGCTTAAAAGATCTGCAATTGCTGCAGAGGGGGAGACGATGAGCTGCGGAGAGAAGAGAGGAGCTCTCACCTTCTCCTCTCTCTAACTTCTCTCTCTTGTTAGATGAATCGTAAAACTTTGAAAGAATATAGGAAATTTTGATAAACGATTAATAAGAAAAAAAAAAAAAAGAAATTAATATGTAAGGCACGTATATAAAACTAAGATTTTTTTTTTTTTTAGTTCTTATTTTTCCGTTCAAAACAGAGAAAGCATTTTTTGTGATGCAGAAGGATTCAATTTGCACAAAGAATTTGTTTATGTTGCAGTTTTGAATTCCAATATTCCACACTAAAAAAAAAAAAGAAAGAAAAAACCTAGTATATAGTATCTTAACTGAAACTCATACTAAAAATTCAATTCAATCATTTGTTAGTTGTTACAGACTATGATTACAATTATAAAAGTAGAGAGTGACATATAAAATGATTTTAGGATTACTTTGTGTGCATAATGTCTCTTTCAAAGTTGGACTTTTCTTTTTAACCTTAAAATAAAGAAGATATACCACTATGGCGATCTCATCTCAAATCCATGACTTTTTGTATTTAGAAGAAGTAAAGCTTACCACCCGCCAAATCCTTGGTGAGATCTCAAATCCATGACTTTTTGTATTAGAAGAAGTAAAGCTTACCAACCGCCAAATCCTTGGTATCAATACTCACTCTTTCGAGTTGTTAGTTATGTGTGTGAATATATATATGGCATCGGTATTTTTTATTTATTTATTCATAAGTATTATTTTGACCAATTAAAATTGATTATGCATGTTTTTTCATGATAAAAAATGAGAGAAAAAATATTAAATAATAGTTTTTTTTTCTCCAACTACTTAAATTATGATAGCCGTTAGAACAATAATCCAACGACGAAAAAAAAATATTTATAAATAAGTTTAAAAAATACTTACTAGATTGGGAACCTATATAAATATATATATATAATGTTTAATTGAAAATGTAAAAATAACACAACAAAATTTTAAGTAACATGTGCTAGAATTGCCTAACACTTAGGGCAAAAACATACATGCATGCAAACTATAGAAAATCACATGATCACATCATGAACGCAGCGGAATAATTAGCGGATTTAGGTTTTAAAATTTTTTACATGAAAACAATTTTCATAACCATATTACATGCACATATCATATACAGGATCATGTATAACATAAATCAAATCTAGATGCATAAACCCTAGAGATGGGATTAAGGTTTACTTCTTGTAGCGTGCTCCTTCTTGATCTCCCTGTTGATGGTGATCAAACCTCCAACCCTAGATCTTCTTGCCTATCCTCTCGCTCTTGGTTGAAGAGGTGAGTGGGCACCAAGTCGAAACCTTCGTCGGAGAACGATCAAGAACACCTTCTTGATCTTATGGAATACCGGGATGTGAGATGAGATCTTGAGATTGCAAGAAACTTTTTCCCTCCTCTCTCTTCAGCCCTTGGCCGAATTCCCTCTCTCTCTTTCCCTCTGTTTTTCGTGTAACACTGTAGTGTTTTTTTTGTGCAGTTTTTTCTCTCATGCATTTTATGTATATGAGTCCAAAAACTGCTAACCCTAGTCCAACTAGGATTGGGCTTGTTCTCCAATTTGGGCTTTGGATGTATTTTTATAAATATGTCCAACCCATGAAACTTATTTATAAAAATACCAACTTCTGTGTAGAATCATTATTTTACACAGTTTCATGAAACTAATTTCACGAATACCACCAACCAATTAATGAGCTTTATTGAGTTAGACAAGGGACCTAATGGATCCAAATAATCTAAGCTCCAATAATATGATAAATACATAATAACTCTTATTATGGTATTTATATAAATATTATTAGTAAAAGGAACACTCCACTAAAGGCCCAATACTGCACTCTTAGATTAAATGTCATGCCTTTTATAGAGATTCAATCAACTAACCTTGATTAACCGATCCATCTAGCATATTCTATACCACACATAGAATCCCTATACAATGCCGTAGTTGGATAGGTGAAATTACCGCAATACCCTTCCAACACCTATTTACCTTTAAGTTACCATCTTTCTATCAAGGAATAATGTTGTCGATAATTTTGTTCTCAATGGCCATTTAGA
>JXTC01000070.1:464709-522565 GCA_002914845.1 Trema orientale
ACTATACAACTAAGATAGTTTAATCTAGCAAATATCATAATTGCATATAAGAGAAAGTTGTTCATACTCAAAGGGTATAATTGGAAATATGCTTTTTAGGACAAAAATCCCAACAACATGTCCATTCCATCAATTGGTACACCGCCACGAAAAAAACTATAAAGCGTTTTATTTTCATTTTTCTTTTTTTCATTCCACAACCAGCACAATGTAATGAGAAAGAGAACCCACAAAAACAAAATCACAAATAAACAAGGCACATTGTATTGATTCATGGTGCAATCTGTTCATTTCGCTAGAAACTCTACTCTGTTTTTAGTGATTGGGTATTCATATAAATAAGCTACTTATTAGGGGTATTAGCCAGACGTGTTGGTTTGTGGAGTTTCTTTTTTATCTTTCTTATCATCTTTTTTAAAGAACTTAGTCCAAGTGAAAATCTCCAAAGCCAATGTGACCGCTGCCAAAACTCCCAGTACCCCAATGTAAGCCCATTTCCAGGTGTGGTCTGGCTTCAATATGGCAATACCACGGAACATGTTTATTGCTATTACTGCCAGCAGGGCATACCCCAGAAAATGATGGTACATGTCCCAATATTTACGATAATCATCATGGGGTTTTGGCCTCAATCGTAATGCCAACATCTGCATAACATAAATGAAAACCAATGTCATTATCATACCACTAAACAACATCAATGTTAGCTCGAACACTAGTGCTCTCGGCTCAACAATGTATTGTATTAGACTATAGAGAAATAATATATGAACACATGAGTTTGCTTCATCCGCCGGTTAATAGATTTAGATTCCACGTGAGTCTCACACTAATCAATGATATTAATCAGAAAAAATCGCGACCAAAATATTTGTATATAATAAATTCTTTTGGTCCGAAAGATCTTTGGCTTTGGGAAAATCCGCTTAGATATCAAATTCTTGCATGAAACACTCTACACTAATTAATGCAACAAATTGATTCTACTATTTTTTTTTCAAATTGATTTTCAATGTTAGTCTCACGTGAGTTATTGTAGGACCCAAATTTCCGAGAACAAATTTGGTGTGTGTTTCTAATAAGGGTATGAGTTCTATGCAAAGCCATAGATAAATGACTTTTGTGAGAGAGAATGTGCGAGAATACACGACCTGCAAAGTTGTGAATGTGAAAATGAATATGGCGAGGAGTCGATGTGTCTTGAAAGAGTAGTGCCTTGAAGCATGTCCGAGCCAGAGTCCAACGGCCCAACCGGCTGTGCCAAGTATGTACCCAAGAATCTGGCAGCCCACATGGCAAAAGTACCACTTTTTCCAATCCACTGGAAATTTCCTGAAGTACCTCGCCAGAATCACCCCAGCGGGCAAGAGCGTCCCCCAACCAATCATGTTCAGAATCCCATGAACCTGATCATATAAAAGCACCAAGATATATATACAAGAAAATGATCACTTGACTTTTTACACTTTAAGAACTATATTATATATAAAGCCAGCACTCAGAACGTGTCTTCTTCGTTTTATTCTTTTTATTTTATTTTTTTTTCACAATGTTTCAGCAAATTTAAGAAAAGGGTCCAAGCTTCTCAAGGCTTGTTATATAGTTTTTCGGTGTGGTTTAAAATGACTCAACACAATTGACTTCAGGGGATTTTCAACCATTGGTTAGGCATGAAAATGTAATGGTTTCAGTTCAAAATATCAAGAATCAGGATGAAGCAAATGGTGGGCAGTGGCTAAAATTTGCTTTTGGATGTTCTGGAGTCAATACCAAGACTACCAATTCAAATTCACAAGGCAAAAGTGGTATCTAATGTTGTAAACCAGCAAAGAAAAGAGCTACATCTAGAATATCTAATAAGAATTAGACAGAAAAAGCAGAAAGGAAATCGAGTGAAAATAACCATTTCCCATTGATCAAAGTCCAAACAATTATAGCATATATAAAAGCTAGATAAGCATAGCATTAAACTCACCATTCTAAGATGACGCCGGTGATGTCCAACGCCCTGACCAACCCCAGAAGTCAAGTTCAAAGTCTCGGTGCTGTCGAAGTTCTGAAGAGTAGGAGGATGCATCTTAGGCTCTAAGCTCTCCTGGTCAGCATCGTACCCAACTTGCCAGACATGGTTCAGTTTCTCAACGTTGTAGAACTTAGTATCAAGAACTAGTGTCCCGGATATTGTTATGTATCCACTTGTGTTTGAAGCACCTGTCATGTTTTCCACTCGGAATTCTATGGTCGAAGGAAAGAGCTGACAGCCAAGCTTGGTGTTGCTGGTGATGTTGTAGGTCCTAACAACCACCGTACCATTTTTTTGTATAACACCTATGATGGCTCTGGTTCCAACCATCTCTGGCCCGTTTCCGGGGTTCACACCCCATGCGATCCACCGGATGTCGTTGCGCTGCCTAACGCCAAATGAGACGTCGATTATGGTACTTCTGTTTTGGCGAACGTTCCAGCCGAATTCGGCTCCTAGAGTGGATAGTTTCTTGCAGCTTGTATTGTTTCCTCTTCCTTCTCTGGTCATGAGATCCCTAAAGGCATCACTACATGAGGACTGAGCAATTGTGAAGAGAAGGGAAAGAATGGCTAATGAGAGGCAGAAAGATTTGGTAGAGGTACACATACTTTAGGCTATCCTGTTGATATGATCAATGTGGCAGATTATGATGTGTACTTATGTATATAACAAAGGGAAAAGTACTCTTAAAGTTTGGATAAAATTAGAAGTAAGCATTATTCTGTTTTGATCAAGTAAGAGTTCTGGAGAAGTTATGCAGAGTTATTTATTCTCTCTTTTTTCTGTTTGGTTTAAATCAAGTCAGGTACTTTTGGGAAAAAAATAAAATAAAAAGGGTTAAAAAGTTGGAAACTTCTTGCTTACCTTGCCGTTGTTTTTGACTGCATGCGTAGAAAAAGTGTCTATTAATTACCATTTTGGTTCTCCATTTTGCATGAAAATGTAAAACCTATGCATGTTACAGCTCAGACAGTGGTGCTTTCTCTAATGCTACAAGAATATTTTTTGAGGGCTAGATACACAACCGTTCAATCAATGATTATGATCTAAAGACGCATCTGTCACTCGTATTTCTCCAACAAAGTTTGGTACTCTCGATCTTTCTTTGCCTTTGCCTTTGTTTTGTATGTAAATGTAGGTTGTTTTGATTTCTTCCACTGTGGAAATTTTAGAGGAAATGGTAGGTAATTTTTCTCTGACATGGCTCCTTACATGTTGGAGATCTGTTGTGAAACAAATAAAATGCCAAAAAGCATATACCACTCGTGAATATAGTCCACAACAACATGAAAATGAACAAGAGCTACTTTTTAAGACTTACCAAAAGGAAAAATTTGCCGTACAAGCTGACAGCTGTGTTATCACACTTCATACAGACTCCAAGAATTTTTATGATAAAAGGCCAAAAAAGTGAATAATGAAAATCTATATACTGACACAGTACAGTTTGTGGTATTTATCAAAGATATATTGGATTATTGGTTCTTAAGGTGCAAGCATTTTATTACAAATAGTGGATAAAACGACTGTATATGAAGATTGAGAAGGGTTCGTGTTTCATGCCGTTTCAGTATATATGCTTTACCCCATAGACCAAGGAACTCCCTTAACCTTTGCTTTTTATGAACTCAGAGCAAGCTAGATTCCCATGCCTTTAACTTTGCTCTTGTGTAAGTTTTCTAAACCTTTTGTCACAATATTATATATGTATGTATTAATTATTATGTTTTATAATACCTGTCACATTCTCTCTTTGAGATATCTTTTTCTTACCCTTCAAACGTTGTCATCAGTGACAACAAAGTCATGGTCATTCTTTTTTAGAAATAAATAATAATAGTAAAATAAGTAAATAAGAGAAAATTATTATAAGTGCCGGCCAATGAGTCTGGCGAGGCAGGAACAGAGTTTTGTGACTAATTAATGCTTTTTAGAGGTAGCGTCCATGAGAAGCCAGTCAATTGCTATTGTGGGAACTATTTGATCAAATTCTTATCGCCTTTGTATCCGTTTATATGTATATTATATTTGCTAAAAAACAATCAAGAACAAGTCCTGATAAATTTTAAGAAACAACTAATTTAACGTATATTGTTACATTTTCCAATTAAGAAAACAATTTTTTTTTTCTTTTTGTGCATAATTTGCATAGACCAAAAGCATTAAAATCCCAAGTGTACCAAATATTACACCATAGCTTTGAACTTGGTTTGGATTCATTAATAGGATACTGAAATTCTGAATTTTGATGTCCATACTCTTTTTATACTTCATTGAATAAAACCATCTTTTAATCTCTTAATTTGGCATTCCTACAATGCTTAAAGAGAGCTAATTAAGAAAATAACTAATAAGAGAAAAAGAAAAGGTGTAATATCAACATCATGGAGTAAAGAAAAGAAAATGAGAGAGTGACTAAGGCCTTTTTTGCTTTTGCTTTTAGTACTCGTGAAAATGAAAAATGGACTTTGGGTAGTCAGTCACTTGTGTTGGTTGTCCTTGCAAGTAGAGATATTAATTGAGCCGGCTCAGGCACATTTAGCTGCTGCATTTTAGTGTCTTGTGTCGTACTTGTACCGTGCCCAATTTCGTGTCGTAATAATCATGTCGTTAACGTGCAATTATCGTGTTTGTCTATTTTCGTGCCTAATTATTTCTATTTTTGATATAATGCTATTGTCGTGCCTAATCGTGTCCGTTTCTGGTATTGAGCTATTTTCTGTGCCAAATCATGCTCATTTATGATATTATGCTATTTTCATGCCTAATCGCGTTCGTTTTCGATATTATGCTATTTAGTTACTATGTTATTTCTATGCCTAATCCTGCTTATTTTTTATTATGTTATTCTTGTATCTAACTTTGCCCATTTTTTATTTTATATATGATTTCAAGCCTAATTATTTCTAATTTTCAAACTCTTATTATTCTTGTTCCATAATCGTGCTCATTATTATTATTTTTTTTTCAAATTTAATTGTTTTAATACTGTTAGGCATATTTCCTTTAAAGTAATTATGAATTATGAATTATTAATTATTATGTAATAGAAAGAAATTATTTAAAAATTGAGATAATTTTTATATTAAAAATAAATCTAAATTGAAAATATTAGAGTGTATTTGAGAAATGATAATTAATTTAAATTTCAATAGTTAAAGTATATTCCAACTAAATTGATGTCTACTCAAATTATATCAAAATGTATAACTCAAAAGTTATGATTGGCATATATCTAAACTGTATTTTTCTTTCTTAAAATTTTAATGATTTTCTATTGGATGCGAGTTTTGCTTTTTTAAATTTTGGAACTTTTTTGGTTTAAAAAATTAGAAATTGTCGTAATATTTATAATATATATTATTTTTACCAAGAAAATAATTTAATTTTTTTTATTTTTTTTACATTTATTGTATGAAAATTATGCCCAAAAAATTAAAATAAATTTAAATAAGTATATTTTTTACAAACTAATTATTTTTCTTAATCATGATTATTATTTGTGTTTATAGTGCCACATATCATGCAGATTTGAGCACGTTTACGTACTGTGCCGTACCGATCTAGGCACGATTATTAATCGTGTCGTGCTGACACATTAATACCAACACATTTTCACACTATTTACTTGCAAGAGACCAAAAGGGCCTAGTAATAGTTGGGACTAGGTATGAGTCATGGTGACAATGACATGGATTTTCATAGGAAAATTAGGCTTGATGTGCGGATTTTCCTCAGGTGCTTTTGGTACTGAATTATTACAAGTCAAAATTCATAGGTCAACATTAAACTACAAAGTACAAACAGTATACGGAGGGGGAAAATTATCAGCTGTGTTAAAGGTTCACATTCCTAGTTCAAATATATACCAAACAAATGGTGGGCGATGAGGAGACCAAAAGCCCATATATATGCGTATATATGGATGTATATATAGATGTAGAATGAAAAATTCAACTAAGAAAAAAAGTATTAAATGCTACATTTTATACAAAAAAGTCTTAAATAAGTCAACAATTTTGCTCAGAATTTCTATGGCTACATATGTCCTCGTACAACTTGGATATATACCAAATCTGGTTATAACTTATAACTAAGTCATGAAATTGGAATTTAAGAAATAATAAAACTAAATCTACCAGATGTGATAAGAGTTACAGATAATTTAATCTTCCAGGCTAAATTATTCCCCTTGAGAGTAATTTCCTAGGAACTAGGAAGCAAACATTACTGCACAAACCATAATTAATTGACTTCTGGCAGCATATATTAAAAAAGTATTACAACATAGTTTAAATAGTGAGATTAAAATATATTTGACTCTGCACTGAGACAATTGATGGAATTCGATATCTTGTTTTCAGAAGCACCATGTACTAACCTTGTATTATATTAACTAAAACATGTGGAGAATATGAATATGCAGAGATGTTTTGACCATATACACCCTGTGAATTAATTTATTGCTATCTAAAAAACACTTTTATTGGGTTAGACTTTTGTATATTATTAATCATAAAATATTCAGTTTTTATAGTCCCTTTTTAAATTTGTTATGTCTCTTTGATCTGAAAGAGAAGCACATGCATGCATGCTTGCCCTTAGGTGGAATAAAAATGTCAGACACTTTTGGTAGCACTTGAATTTGGACTGCCCCACTAAAAAAAGGTAGGCTTGGCTTAAACGTGTCAAACCCACTGCCTAATTAGTCATGAGCCCCTAATATAGTAATATATATAACCCCAACTTCATCAACCATTGATATAACTCTCAACCTCTCCATAAACCCTTAAGAACCTTAAACCCTTCATCTCTCATTGATCAACAATGAAGCTCATTAAGCTCTTCTTCATTCTCATTGTCATTTTCGCGGATTTTGCCATGTGTACTAATGGTGCATTAATACCACGTAATAAACAAGAGCATTCTGATGATCGCCATGACAATTATGGAGAGCTACTTGTTCAAGATCATGATGATCAAGAATCTTCTTCTTCTTCTTCTGATCCAATGTATCAAGTGGAACGTTTCTTTTCGCGAAAGAAGCGAACTCATCGCCGGCCAACGTGCAAGAAGTTTCCGAGGATTTGTCATGCCAAAGGCAGCCCGGGGCCGAGCTGTTGCAAGAAGAAGTGTGTTGATTTGCTTAGGGACCGCCATAACTGCGGCAAGTGTGGGAAGAAATGCAAGTACAATCAGATATGTTGCAATGGCAAGTGTGTCAACCCTTCGTTTAACAAAAAGCACTGTGGTGGATGCAACAATAGGTGCAGCAATGGAGGCCTTTGTGCTTTCGGTCTTTGCAACTATGCATAGGAGCCATGATCATGATCATATCATTATTCGTTATCATTCAATATTGTTTTAATTCTGATGAGATTCAAATTCATTAGAGAATTGTAAGCTTGATTAATCCTGATTCTTATATGTAAGCTTTCTATTACAAAATTAATAGCGTAATTTTACATTTGTTTAATTGGAAAGAGTTCCTTTTCACACTCAAAAAAGTTAAAACCAAGAACGGTAACAAATGGCAGTGCTAAGCGAACATGCGAAAATCATAATTTAGTATATAATGTGTTGACAAATTATATAATCTGCGTGCTATTAAGAAACTCAAGAACCTATAAGAATTTGGATTAATGATCATATAATTACTAAAACAAACTTAGTATCGAACAAATCATTTTAAAATGCATAGTTTCCACGTAGATAGTATTAAAATTAAACTGTACATGCGGTTGTGAATGAATGTGTCCGATGCCTATATCGATAGGATTTTTAATTTCTTCTTCCTAAACTACTAAGATTAGTGTATATTTTTGCTATTTTTAATAGTGAAAGAAATTTCCTTTGCTTTTTCAAGCCAAGTATGTATATTGGATTCTTATTAAAAATATAATTGCCGAGCTAGTACTCATAGAGATATGTACTCATAGATTTTTCACGTCATAGCTTTTTTTTTTTTTTTTCCTTCCTAGCTAGTTTTTGAAAAGATTTATTTTATTTTTTTGGTTCTAAATTTTCTTACAAATTTAATATTTTTGTGAAGCACTTTTATTTGTCTATGGTATGGGGGAAATAGAAAACAATTAGAGCGTAGATGTATGATATCTTGATTTCAATTCTAACTCAGTTTCCTAAAAACAATTTTCCGAAATCATGAAGAATGAGCTACATGTCGCTTCCCGACTTAAAGAGGGTTCCTACAATATAGTAACGCAGGTCGTTTTAGGATGAACAAACTAATGTTTCAGAGAAAGCATTACATATGTTGACGTTTCTGTCAAAGAAACAACGATAAATTGCGAAACGGTGGGCGATTTGAGGAGTTTTTCTCTTCTGCTTTTTGTAGTACTTACTAGTACACGGGTCAAATTCAAAGGTCAATGAACTAGCATATAGAGGAGAAAATCACCTACGTAAGTTAGGTCCACGTTATTCCTAATTCAAATACCAAACAAATGGTTGGTGACGAGGAAACCAAAAGGAGATATAGTCTTATAGATAATGGAATTAATCGAATTTGCAATTTAGACCCATTTTCATTTTAGTCCTAACTTTTAAAAAGATCATGTAAGATACCCAACCTATAAAAGTTTCCCAGCTAATTTGGCTATTTTGTACTATTCGCTACAAACAATATGGAAGAATAGTTCCTATCTTAGCCCTAAAATATTACATAATCCTATTTCGGCCTCCAAAGTTTAAAACATTTATATCTTAATACATGATCCAATACAACTCCTTATTTTTATTATATAGTCACTTTATTGTTAAAAATTAATAAATAAAAAATAGTTTATGCTACTCATAAGACTTTTAACAAAAATATCTTTAAGCACTTTTCAAAACAAAAATGATATAGTAGAAAATTTTTATTTTATTTAATAATATAAATAAAGAAAAATAGTATTTTTAGTACAAAAATTAGTGATTCCCTTGTGGTCATTATTTAGTTTAAAAAAAAATTGGCTCTTTTTAAGACTCATTATACTAGTTTGGTGAGTATTACATTAAGTACATTGCTTTTTTGAGTTTTGGCACAAAAATCTTGAGTTATCTCTTATAATTCTTTTTATATATAAATAATTTAAATATTGGGAAAGCAGTTCCATAAAATTTGCATATATATATATATATATATATATATATATATATATAAAACACAGTATGATAAGTCTAAAGAGGATCCAAAAATTTTTTCAAATTCAATCATGATGATCATAAGAGAATCATTAATTTTTGTACCAAAGTAAAATTTATCTTTTATCTATATATTTAATTAAAATAAAAATTTTCTGCTACCTCATTTTTGTCTTTCAAGCTGCTTAAATGTCTTTGCTTAAAGTCTCATGTGAGTTGCACATACTCTTTTTTTTATTTATTTTTAATAATAAAGTGATTCTTGTAGAGATGAAAATAATACACTTTGATGGATCGAGTGATAAGATAGAGACATTTTAAAGTTTAAGGCTAAATTAGGATTTTATAATAATTCGGTGATAAGATAGGACTTTTCCCATTCATTTATAACGGAAGATTCATGAAAGAGCCAAATTGTGAAACTTTCATAGATCTGGTGTCAAATAGGCCATTTTAAAATTAAAGACCTGTATAAAGTTATTGGGGGCTAAAAATGAGTTTGTTAAAGCAGATCAGCTTCAATATTTGTTTAATGACAAGATGTAAATATATGTGTGTTCAAAAACGCGAACTGGATAAAGGCAGATGGTGATTGCGGTGTTATCAAGCAAAGAAAAATTAATGCACAAAAACAAAGTCATTGGATCAGCAGAGGTTGGATTGCAGCCGCCCTTTGCGCGCATATCTTGTTATTAAGATAGTTAAAAATCTCCAGTTAGTAAAGTTGGATACACTAATGACAGAGGTTCAAGTAAGATTGGCAATTTGTGTCATTTCGTGTCCACTCATTTAACGTCGTACGGGTTTCGTGTTATCCATGGGTTACTTATTTAATGAAAACGTCAATCAGACTGAAGTGTCACAACACTTCTAAGCATTATAATTATTCATTTACTTGATTTTTTTCACTCCAGTTTTACTTTATTAAGGTAAATTAGCTCATTAATTTACTGTTTTTCATTTAAATTACAAGAAATTTATTAAAAAATATTTTCTATGGAGTCACTATTTAATATTTTATAATATATTTTGATAAAAAAGTTAATAAATCGTGTTAATTCGGGCCAATTTCGTGTTAAGTGTGTCAACTAAACGTACGGATTTCGAATCGTGTTGACGGATCGTGTTTAAATTACCAGCCTTAGGTTCAAGTGCTTTTCTAAGAACATTGTGGATATTTAATTATGTGTGTATCTGAGTACATTAATGCACAAGTTTAAGCTAGATTAGATTTATCTTCTTATATTGGAGTCTGTTATTGTAAATAATTTGCTATTTAGCAAATCTTTTTGGTCTCACTTCTCATTGTGTTTATATTTTACAGGATAAATATGATAACTTTACACATGTACTTTAGTTTTCTATATATGAGTACAATGTGGTAATTCTAAAAGTACTCCCACATACCAAATCTTGGTTAGAGAAGCGCACGAGGTTCATAAGGAAACTAGGTAGAAATATAAAAAGCATTAATTATCTTAGTTTAAGGAAGTTTAGATCCCAGATTATTTATTTTGTGAAGAACCTTTATTCACCTGAAAGTTTCCTAGGAAGCAAACTGGTCATTAAACATTAATTGATCCTTCAGGCAGCGCGCTATAATAAACAATATTACATTATGTTACTAGAAATTTATTAAAGTATGTTTTGACTCTGCACTGAGATATTGGATTTTGATCTTCTTTTTAGAACCGAAAATTGTTAAACCTTATATTCAATCAAAATAAGACATGTGGAGAATATGAATAATAATGCAGAGGTGCTTTGACCATTTATATATACCTCACTTATTATTTTACTTACTATTCTAATTAAAAACATACTTTTTATAATTCTGAGTTAGACTTTTTTTTTTGTATCTACTACTCTTAAACTAAACAGTTTCTTTATTCTTTTTATATGTATCTTTTTGATGAAAGAGAAGCACATGCTTGCCCTTAAGGTAGAATAAAATCAAGCAGTTGATTTGGACTCCCCCACTAACAAAAAGTAGGCCTTAAACGTGTCAAAACCACTGCCAACTTAGCTCAATATAAATAGAACCCCATTTTTCATCATCTCCCCAAGCCAAACTCATTCTTTTCATTCATATACAACTCTTAAGCCTCCTTAAACCCTAAAACCCTCTACACCTCTTACTATATAATCGCGAACAATGAAGCTCATAATTAAGTTGTTCTTCATTCTCATAATCGTTTCCACGGAATACGCGATGTGCACCATTATTATTACTAGTACTACTGCTACATTAATACCTAATGAACAAGAAGATTATGATGTTCATGGAGAAGAACCACTTCATGATCAAGAATCTTCCTCTTCTGATCAAATACATCAAGTGAAGCGCTTTTTTTGGCTAAGGAAGCGCACTTATAAGCGGCCGACGTGCAAGAAGTTTCCGAGGATTTGCCTCTCCAAGGGTAGCCCCGGGCCGAGCTGTTGCAAGAAGAAGTGCGTTGATTTGATGAGAGACCGCCACAACTGCGGCAAGTGCGGGAAGAAATGCAAGTACAATCAGTTATGTTGCAATGGCAAGTGTGTCAACCCTTCATTTAATAAAAGTCACTGCGGTGGGTGCAACAAGAGGTGTAGCAATGGAGGCCTTTGTGCTTTTGGCCTTTGCAGCTATGCCTAGCTGGAAAATTAAATCAAGTTTCGAGATTAAAATTCTTTAATTATCTTTCCCCCCAAAAAAAAAAAATAGTCATGCACGGGGAAGTTTATTCTTTTATGCGTTTATTTTTCAACCATTTTGGCCAATATTTGCGGGAGTACTGTTTGATGAATGTCAATATAATTGTTTTAATTGTGTTCTTTATTGAAACATTTTGGTGATCACATATATATTATGTTTCGTCGGTCTTTTTCTTTATCTACCAAATTAAATTTTGGCAAAATAAATATGTTTAGGCAAAATAAATATGGCTAGTAACTGTGCGCTAATAATTAAATAATGTGCTATAACAATATTATTGGATAGACAAAGAATAAGACATAAAAACTAGGCGAAGGATCTGCTTCCTATATTTGCTTTGTGCTTTTGCGCCCATGACTGAGTAATATTGAGCAATCATGCGCGCAACATTAATTGGTGAAAGGCATATATATTATTCTACAATGTGTATAAGTGACAAATTTTTCAATATAGGTCAGGATTCAGTAAAAAGGATTATATATACCATAACGTGCTAAAACTATCTAAGTATAAATTTTATTTTAGCAAGTGTTTAAGAAGTATATACCACCGAATTAATATTAGTTTGATCTGGTTTGGTGAGAACCTGAGCCGAGATTAAGCCAAGACGTGTTATGTATGTTGGAGAGTGTTGTCCCAGAAAAATAAATCAAGTCTACACCCATAGACTATAGTACTCTACATAGCAAAATTTAGCTTAAAAGTGGTGTATAATGACCTACTTACCAATTTTACACAGCAAAATTTAACAAGATTAAGGGTATTTAGCAAAATTTAATGGTATATTATGAAGCAATTTAAAGTGGCTTTGACCCACTACTACTACTTTACATAGCAAAATTTAGATATTAATAGAGGTGCATCGATTTAATTAACATACCAAAAGTACTATCGATTTAAATATTGATAGACGTGATCACCTGGGAGCTCAATAATTAATTGAGATGCTATATATATTAAAACTCGAACCTCGAATACGTGTTTGAGCCCAGAAAATTTGAATAAAGTTTAGAAAATTCACTTCTTTATTAATTATGAATCTACAATTAACGGTGCTGGCATTTTCATTTAAATATGCAAATACCACAAAGCACTTTGTGGGGTTATATATATTTTTTAGCCAACTGTAGGGTTAGATTTTTATATGATATTGTTGGTAGCATAGCTAGCCTTATTATTGATTATTTTTGGAGTCGATATCTTTGATCATCAAAATACCTTACTCTGATTTTTTTATTGTAATATTTGATTGAATTTTTGAATCATTAATTGGAATATATGATTCTTAATTTAATAGGCCAATATACGAGGAATTAAGAGATCTCCATGCCATGAACCAAATTAAAAGTACTCACAACCAGATCTGTACGTATAAAAAAGTAAACATTTACTTTGATCAGTTTAGATCCAAATTAATTTCCATAGCCTTGACGTTAGTTCTCTTATACTTTAAAAATTTATCAAGGTATATAGTTACACACCCTATATATATAGAATATGTTTTCGCATTTCTAACTTTTTTCTATCTAAAATAATCATCAAAGGAGTCTTTTTTTTTTTTTTTTTGAAAAGCAAAGGAGTCTTTTCATTCCAAAAAAAAAAACCATCAAATTAAGGAAATTAAGGAATTATATATATATATATATTCACATACACTTTACGTAATAATTGTAATGAAAGAAAAGTGTTCAAAAAGGGTGCCATAATTTCCGATTTTTGGTGAGAGCCAGCTGTATAGTGGTTTGGGAAAGAGGCTGCGGGAAATTCTATGGCCTGTAATTTGCTTCATTAGTACTCATGATGAGGGTCCAAATTTCTTTTCTTTTTGCCCTCAAAGAAGGTAATCATCAATAATTAGCTTAGTTATAAAATGGAAGATCAATTAAAAAAATATATGTTCTGCTATAAATATATATTTCCTTGATAAGTTGCTTGTGTATGTTGCCGATAGTTTGTGTAGTTTATCATAGATTTTCCTTTAGGCTACAGTTATCACAGGGAATTTTTGTTATAAAAAAACTAATAATTGTAAGCAAAGCTACGTAAAGAAAACTATACTCTAGTGGGGGCAATTGTAGACTTTAACGACTTTGACTGCATGTGCATGCTTCATTTCTAAAAATAGTTGCTTCGGTGGGAATCAAAGTATATAAGCATATGCATATATATATGTATATGCATAAGCATGTGTGCATTATATATATATATATAAACATATTAATTGGATACTAATTTTTTGACTGACCATGATAGTCTACGGACTACGGTTAGTAGAGAATAATTCACAAAATGCATGTTGTTTTGGTTCATATAATAACATCCAAATTTTGATATATTCGAAACTTTAACTCGAACGTCTACTTAATGTGTACGAATTAAACCAAATATGTACTCTCTTTCATTACAAAACCAAATAATAAATTGGCTTTCCACTTTACAAAGTATTATAAACTCTTCAAGTATATATGCAGCTCTATAAGCCTCCAACAAAACTGTGTTAAGCTTTCCCAAGGTATAGAAAATGAAACATCAATCGATACATAATTTATACTCATAATATAAAGTACTTCACATTATGGCAGTACACAATTAGTGACGATCAACATACGTAATGAAAATGCATATATATGCTATACTATATATTTAAATTATATATTGTTTTTGAGAACCACCAAATTCATTTCACGTGGTTATTTTATTGCATATTTTAGGAAATAATTAAAATTACGAACCTCTCACGAGATGACCACTCAATTATAAGATGATCGGACGATCATATCAATATATGATCAATATTATTACTAATCTCCTTGCTCAAGCGTAGTCACACATACCGTAGATGCAATACTGTTCGTGCTTGCACCGGATGTCACACTGTCCACAATGCCTCTTGTTAAAGGCCAAGTCAACGCACTTCCCTTTGCAGCAGGTCTGCGTGTACTTGCACTTCTTCTTGCACGCCCCGCAGTTGTGATTGTCGTACGACAAGTCCATGCACTTCTTGTTGCAGCATGTTAAGTTGGCGCCACCGGTACCGGCCTTGCATTTCTTGTTGTCCTTGTGGCAGTGGTCACGGGCTCTAGGGTTCTTCTCGTCCTTCTTGGCGAGAAACCTACTCACCCTTTTGGAAGGCATTAGCACTGACATATCATCATGATCATCATGTTCCTGACCCTTTTGAATCGACGGCGATGATACGGTTGTCCCAAATTGCGAAAACGGAGGTTTTTCTTCTTCTTCTTCTTCCTTGGGGCCGCTCATGGTTATTTTCGTGGTGATGGTGATGGATAAGGCCATTGCTATCGCGATTAGGAAGATTATCTTGACGACTTCCATGGTGTTGAAACCTTATTTTTTCACTAAGTAGAGAGAGAGAGAGAGAGAGAGAGAGAGAGAGAGAGAGAGAAGGGATAATGTATATGTAGAGTGATATTGGAAGAAGAAAGAAGAAGAATATAGAGAGTTTTATTAGGTGATATTAAATCTTTTTTAGGGGAGAGAAATTTGAGTTTTTGGAGGGGCATGTGAAGGAGGGAAGACTTGGGGTTTATAGTAGGACGAAAAGAGAGAAGGGTTTGACGCGGGAAAATTGGTAAAAGGTGTGTGGTTCTTCGGGATGTGCTGCAAAGAGTATGATCGAATGTAAGTCAAGGGTTTATACTTTATAGCTCAAAAAAGAAACTCAAATTTCGATTTGGCCACTCCACAAATTGTCAATTACATGCGTGAAATTACATTGCTCTTTTGCATAGCATGAATAGTGAAGAAAAGACTAAAAAGTCAAAGGGTAGTTCCGGGATTTCGGATCCTTGATTTGTGAGGAAGAATGGGGAGGGGAGTGCCCTTATGAGAGAGAATTCATTAATGTGCAAGGGGGCCGACCTGAAGAAATTTAGGCATGCCTTTAGGGGAAGCAAAGGGGGTTTATTAGGGGTGTTAATATAAAAATGGGGTTTCACTACACAAACTAAAGCAAACGCCAAACAGACCCACTTAGACATTTTGCTATAGTTGACGTAGTTTGGTTAGCTAGACTTGAGCCCTAAGAAGGGTCTGAGTACAACCCATCTCATTTCTATACACATTAGTCTTTATTTTTAATGAATTTAACATGTAAATACAAAGTTAGCTAGCTCTTAAGGTTCAGTGGGAATATACGTTTTTTATGTAAGACGTAATGGAAACCAAAGTAGGCAACGAAGGGAAGAGCAACACATGTCATGACATCGGCTCTTTTTTTATTAGTTGACTAAATGTATGAACTTTTCTGATCATATATTTTATTCGTGTTTGTTTCCTTTTGTGTAAACGAACATCTACGGCTTCTATAAGAAATAGAAAAGAAAGAGAAAAAAGAACGAAAAAAAACCAACAAAAAAAAAGAGAGAAAAAAGAAATCTATGGCTTGATCTATGTTTTGTTTCTGTTTTTGCGTGTGGTAGGAACAATAAATGCATATGCTCCAAATATTTAAAACTCTGTTTATGGTTTCGAATAGAAAAAGAAGAGAAGAAAAACTCGGAACCAAGGCACGATCGATGGTACGTATCTACAAATAATAAAGAGATAGAAACGCCTAATTTGCCTCAATTAATGGTAATATATATGTTATGCTAATGTGCACAAAATAAAGAGGAAGTGCAATTTACGTGCATGGTAATATATATATGTTATGCTAATGTGCACAAAATGAAGAGCAAGTGCAAATTATGTGATCAATTTAAATTCATATTTGCTTCTATAATATTACCTAATTAAGTTATTATCACAGGCAATTCAATCCATTTGTATGTCTATATATGTTGCTTGTATACAAAAAAAAAAAAGGAAAAAAAAAACATCATTATGTATCACCCCATATATATTTAAAGAAAAACTAAAATTGGACGAGTTTAATATGAGTGTGTACCCTTCAAAAAAAAAATGTGTATATATATATATATACACATATCTGCTAGAAAGATTCAAATTATATAAAAGATTACTTGGAATATGGAACAACATAGCTTTATTTGAGGTCTTAGACCCACGAGCTTCAGCTCGTGTGGCAAAGTCTCCTCATAGAGGAGCATTGGGTGGCGGGTTCGAACCACGCCCTTGCTAATTTAACTCCTAACCAACTAATTATATATATATATATAAAAAAAAAGAGATCTTAGATGATTAATATTTAAAACAAAGCAAGAAAAATGAAATCCTAATATTTTTTAAAAATTTATATTATTTTAGGTGCTACCTAAATTGGGAAAGCAGTATAAATTATAAAGTATAAAGTATTAGTTATGCATTCTACGAAAGGAATATTCAGGTCAAATATATATATGTACTACTTATTACAACTGGAATAAGTCAAAGGTCTCTTCTAGAGGGGGATCTAGTGTATAAAATTGACCAATGATCTGTCAGATCTAAGATTACCAATTTAATTTGAGTCAAAATTAAAATCTCAATGTACCTTAGGGCTTAGGCCATGAGACCATTAGAAAAGACAAATCCCACATAGTTGTGCCGAGAAATCTTCAGGTTTCTGAATTTTGCCTTGCTATGGTACTATATAGTTCATTATATATTTATATTAATTAAAATATCTCACTAAATAATTTTTCGAAAGGAAAAGAAACAAATTAAATATCAGTTTGAGTAAAACTTACAAGTTATATATTATCGTGTAGATCTTTTCAAATTCAAAACTTGGTTTTTGTTCCCTATAAGCTTAGGTATGTTCAATTGTTCATATTGCATTCCGAATCGTGACACCAATATTTATCAATTAAGGAGCACATCTAATACTCTAATGCAATTCAAATAAAGTTCAAGATACACAAAATATATAATAATAAAGTTCACATAACGATAACAATTAAAAAAAGTCTAAAACATACATAAGAAGATTTTTTTTTTTTTTTTTTTTTTTTTATATATAGGTCATATTTGAGTTGCATATTGTTGGTCGACCATAAAATTACATATATTAAACATGTCAATATTTTTGGGTTGGCATGCAATCCAATGCTGACTTGTTATTTTATCTTGTTATGGAGGTTAATTTGATTCGAATCTGTTCATCACAAAAAACTAATTATATATACTCGTGCACCTTTCAATAAATCGCGTTATCATATCGTGATTTCGGTTCTCATTCATATAATTTGAGTAATATTTCAAAATTAAGTTTAAATAAAAATGAAATTGATTGGCACTGATCACTATTTAATTTTAAATTTAAATAAAATCTTAGAATCTGCCCCCAAAATTAAGGTTTTATTCCATTATTTATGTAGTTATTAGTCATTGCAAGTCTTTTTATGTTTGATACGTACTTCACATAACATATTAAAAAAAAAAAAATGGTGGTCACTTGTGTCTCAAAGTTGTTAAACGCATATAATTTTGCGCTAATTCAAATAAGACAAGTTGACATGTAAACATGAATAAGATATCTTTAAAGTGTCTAGTGTCATCTATTCGTTTATAGATATATTGTGTTTAAGTTCATAATTTCTAACATGATTATTAGACATATTGACGAACTGAGTTCAGATTTAGATATATGTCATGTCATTATACATGAATGTTAACACAAGACGATTTTCACTTTACCAAAATGCCTGCAACTTTTGTGAGTTTTAAGATGATTATTGTTTCTATTAGATACAAGCATATCACTTGGAAAACAATTGTCATACAGTGAAAACAAATGTCGTTCGAAGAGAGCACTCGTCTTCTTAGTTCTGAAACATCATTGAATGACTAGAAAATGACATGATATGACTAATTTGGCCAAAACGATGTTTTTTATGCATTTTTCTAAAAAAGATATTTTTAAAAGTATTTTAACCATAGAAAAACTATTATTCAAGATTTTTTCATAGTCTATAAGTCAAGAGTTTCTAACACTTATACCTACAAAAACCAAAAAAAATTACAAATATACATAAATCGATTTTTTTCTAATTTTCGTACAGTTTTTATCATGATTTATCACTTTTTACAAAATATTTAGAAAAATACTATTTTTAAAATAGTTATTGGTTACTGGTTTCAAGAAACTAGTTACTGGCTACCAGTTATATACTAGTTATAAATATCTTTAATAACTAAAAACTAGTTACTATTTTAAAAAATGATATTTTTCTATATATTTTTTTAAAAAAATGATATTTTTCTAATAAAAACTATACCGTATCTTGAAAAATACAAAACTACCGTATTTTTCATTTTTTTTTTCAGAAACACCATATATTATGTAATTTTCCCATAAGTCAATACGTTTTTGACCCTCCTAAAAATGCCACAAAAAAAGTCATTCTGCCCAAGGTAGTCCTACCCATGTCATTTTTTCTTGAATGAAATAAAGTAGACGTCGTACATCCCAAAAAAAATAATGTTGTTGTGTTATTGTCGTATATCTGAAAACTTGTCGTTTTAAGGACTGTCGTGCGTTAGCGTATAGTGTCGTTTGTAAGACCACGAAGAAAGCTCTGGTTAGCGTATGGTGTCGTGCGTTAGCGTATAGTGTCGTTTTCATTCGCTTATAGTGAATAATGATAAACACACCTGTCTGGGAAGAAGAACCTTCTTCTTGATCCCACATTGGCCAGAGAAGAAGAAGAAGAAGACGAGCTTTGGAGTTTTCCATGGAGTTCAGACCTCGAGATTACTCCGCCGAGGAAAAATCCCACGCGCTTCCTCGCACACGCGCCGGGAACCACCCTCTTTCTGCTCCATCATCTCCATCTCAACTCCAGGTCATTGCTATACCCATGAAAATTCTCCAATTTCAATTCTTTTTGTTTTGTATGTTGATTTTAACTATCTGTTTGGCTGCTAAGAAACTGCCGAGAAAATTTCCTCATATAGATAATTACATTTTCCCGCTACTTAAGAATCAACGATGCAATGATCAGATAACAATCGCGTTCTTTGCTTGAAATTGTAGTTTGATCGAAAATTTCGAATTGCTTTATCTGAATTTAGGGTTACAGAGTTCAAATAATTTGAAAATAACTGATGAAGTTGAGGAAAATCTCTGTAGATTGTTGCTGTGGATAATGGGAATAACGACTTCTTTGATCCTTTGAGAGCTTTGGATGACAATGGAGCAGTCTCTGTGGATGTTTTACAAGAACCTGAAACCAGTTCTACTGCAGTTTTCCCCAGTGAGGCTTCTACTCAAAGCCAAGAAAAGGATTGGAGCTCTTTCAAGAGATTCTTAATGCAAAGGTTTCCTGTCTCGAAAATGGTTTCGGTTTCTTCGGTGAGCATTTAATCCTTCTGATTATATTGAGGTCTGATTGTGTCTTCAAGATATTAATAACCATGTTTTGATTCACACATGAGGAAAAGGTCGAGCGGTCAGGCCCATGGTTTGCTCACATGAGGTCTGTGTGTTTGATGCCTCGTGGGAACTTGCCTAGCAATATGCTAGAGTTTCCTACTCACGCATGAGGGAAAGGTCGAGTGGTCAGGTCCATGGTTTGCTCACATGAGGTCGTTGTTCGATGCCTCGTGGGAACTTGCCTAGCAATATGCTAGAGTTTCCTACCTTCCAAAGATTGTAGGCTTCAGTGGGAGGATAAGTATTCTGAAAAAAAAAAAAAAAAAAAAAAGCATGCTTGTATCACAGTGTAGCTTTTGTTTTGAGGTCATTTCAACTTTTGAAATTTTCATTGTTTAGAATCTATAGAGCTTGATTTGTAGGTTTTTTGATGAAGTTACTTCAGTGGTGTCTAGCTGCTTTCAGTAATATCATGATATGTCATTTTTTTTCTTAATAATATTTTTATTGCCTTTTCATTTTTGAATTTGCAGATGTCCGATGTAATAATAAAGGGTGGTGGAACAAGTATGTCAACCTATCTTTTTTTTTTTTTTTTTCTGTTTTCTTATTTTTTTCTGCTATAGAAGTTAGATTATGTCAAATACAAGAATTAGAAACGTTGTTTTTTCTTTTACATACCTTAATTTAGAGCTGCTATACTTGTCAGTTACTTAATAGTGCCAATATGCAGCACATGAGAAATCTTCAACAAGTAAGCATTTGGAGGAACTGGAAGACCCGCAAAAGTTCATGGAAGAGGGTGCCAGAATTATTACGCGGCAGGAGTATGTCTCCCATTTACATGAGCTCAAAGATGAAATGGTTCGTGCGTGGCATGCTGGTGATCGTGTTACATCTTTGAAGCTATCTATAAAGGTTGCTTTTCTCATTTTTGTTTTCCTGATGGAATTTTGTTTTCTCAATCGATTTATTGTCAGTAATTAATTTGTTGCTATATGTGGGAAAGAAAAACTCTATAAGGATGCCTTTAAGTAGGCTTCTTCTTGACTATATGGCAAAGATATCAGTTGTCTTGACCTGTAATTCTTCAATACACCTCAATTTTTTTTTTTAAAAAAAAAAAAAAAACTTATTGAGATTTAACTTCAGCATATCTATTTAGTTAATGTACAAGATTATTCTTATCCAGTTTATGTTAGACTTCAGTTTATTTTTCTTGGTAAGATATACATTTTCCGGTCTAAGAATACCAGTTTGTATCTTAGAACATTAAGTTTATCGTTTATATCCTACTACATGTAAGTATCATTTATCTTGGAAACCAATTCTTGCCTCTACAGGTTGCTAGGCTCTTGTCAGATACATCAGTGCTACATTTTTATGGTACGGTTTTTGTTCTTGCTACTGAAATTATGGATATGCTTGGGGATTTGGTATGGGAACGCATCAAGCAGAAAGCTGAATTTTCAGAAGATGGAACCAAAGTGTACTCCTTACCAGGTCTTTCCATTTGTACTTCTCTCTCTTTTTGAGTTGCATTTATCATTTCAGTAAATTTATTGAGGCCTTTGATTGAAGGAGCAGACATAATTAAATAGGAGATAGGATTAGGACATTCATTCTCTTTCTCAAAGTCTTTATGCTTGTGCTGAGAATTATCAGTGCTGGCTAGATTTTAGCTTATTCAGGTTCCTTTGCATCTTCTATTGACCAATTGTATTGTACACCTCACTTCAAATCTCCAGGAAGTATCATCACGCTTGGACAAAATCCCTTCTCAATTAAGAAAATGGATTATGCCTAATTGGAATACTTTCAGCTTTAGACACTCTTTGAGATGTTACGATACAATGGCTCAATCTATAGATTTGACTTCTTGATAGAGTAATGTGTTCAAGCTTATGCAGAACACGTTTGTTTGTTCTTTTTTTTTTTTTTTTGAAATCTCTGTAATTAGTTGGTTATATTAAATTGCAGAACAGATTAAATAACTGTCAGCCCACTGATAAATCTTATCTATGCCTCTGTCCTTTGTATGTTGTTCTTTTCTATTCTCACCAATCATTCATTTATCGTCTTTAGGTTTGGACACGAATGTTGGCTCCATTACTATGTAGCAGTTTCATGCTTTTTCCTGAAACTTCTTTGCAATTTATGGCAGAGAACTTTGAAGCAAGTGGTATTTGCGATGATGCCAAAGAAACTTGCTATAATTGGTTTTGCAAAATTGGTGCCATCCGAGAGCTTCTTCCACGCATGTGAGTTCCTTAACAGTGACTATGGAATCGATCATATGTCCTTGGTTCTATACCATTCGCAAATGCTTGAATAATTTCCTTTTTCTTTTTTCTCCTCCATTATTTGATTTTTTAATGGCTGTTTACTTGTGGTTAATATTTTTATAGCTTCTCATGCAACTTTTTATCGAAATTATGAGCTTCCAAATTAGGTTGATTTAAGTTTACTTCCAAAGTAGCCTTCTTTAATTTCTTCTTCTTTTTTCTTTTATTTAAGATATTTGTACTGTATTTCTTGTCTTAATCAGGCGTAAATTTCCTTACTTCCTCTCTTTCTCTGAATGTGGTTCTTACTGTTGTCTGTCATCTTGTGTTTCAGTTACTTGGAGCTTGCAATATTGCCTTGCCGGCGTTTCCAGCATGACAGACCTGAAGACTTTCTCCAGCGTTTGGTAATGATGACAAGAGGATTAGCAGATCCACTGGCATCTTCATATTGTCGGCTGTACATGGCCCATTGTTTGCAAAAGTTACCCTCTTATGATATTGGTAATTACTCTATGCTTCGTGAATATACAAAGTGATTTCGTTGAATTTCAAGGTGCACTAGGAAATAATGGGAGAGAAAACAAAAGACAAATAGGACAGAACGAAAGGGAAAGGACATTGGTAGAGACTTAAAGCAAATATGTTTCTTAGATATGCCTGAATTGAAGGTAATTTTTTTTAACAAGGCTGTGTGAAAAGATGATTGTTTGAAAGTAATTTGGTAACCATAGTGGTTATCACATCAATAATGTGGACTTAAATTCTCTATGGGCCTTGTGTAGCCTGTTGTCTAGCCTGTTGTCTGGATCTTTATTTTAAGTGTTTTAAATAATCCTTCACTCTGTACATATTTTAAAGCAAAATTTTATAATAAGAAATTAACATGGTGGCATGTCTGACACTTCTGTAACAGTGTTTCTAGTTAGATGTGTTAACGACATCAAAACTTTATGCTCACGGATGTTAGAAGCGAAGGGAGGTGCAGAGGGAAATATTAACGATAACAAGAGATTGCTTTTCAGTCTGATGGAACCAACTATTGAGTTTATCATGCAATGCATATTTAAGGATGCATCTGAGGTATGTTATGGAATTTTATGCTGCAATAATACTTGCATTAAACAATTTATGTGGCAGGGATCTAAATGTAATTTTTCTTATATTATGTTAGCTGATATATAACATTGTATGTACGGAACAAATGCTAACCTTCAAAAGTCTAATCTGTTTTAACTACATAAACTATTAGATATAGAGCACACCGACACAACATAATATTTCATTTTGTTGTTCACAGATTTATTTTGCAATTGTCATTTTGACTTCATCACTTTTACCGTCTAAATGTATATAGTAATTTTCTTTCTTATTCAAAAGAGAAAAGAGAAGAAAAGCTTGACATGGACATTTTCATCTCATGATTAGTTAATTTACATGGTCTATATTTGAATCGTCTGCTATGGCCTAATGCTTCGTTTGTGTATTTCTTTAAATATATGTCAAAGAGACAAGTGAGAAATGTACTTGTGGAGCTTGAACTTGGCAGGAACGAAGAAGAGTTGTTTGGAACTTTTCCATGTGTCTCAGTTGTTCTCCATCATCTACTCAAGGAACTTCCAAGTGAATTAGTTAGCTTAAGTGCAGTCAAAATCCTTTATCTTATTGAGTGCAACAATGATTCTTCCTTTAATCAGGTAGAGGTTGTACGATGGCACATATATTTTATTTTTCTTCTAAAGCATAAAAATCTCAGTAATTAGCTGCATCCTTGACTGAGCGTCCCTTTTTCATCATTAATATTCTGTATGAAGTTTTGTCCTTGGGTCTTGGCTTATGTGTCAAGATTGTATTAGGATGACTCTTAAGTTTGAATATTTTTCAATCAATAACAAGCTTCCGTATATACTGTTTTTTTCCTTGAAAATCTCTCTTTGTTGGTGGAAAGTGCTTGAATTACAGGTTACTTGGATTCAGGCTTTGTGAAAATAAATCTCAAACAGAAGAGGCCAATGCTTTGGTGGACAAAATTATTCAGGTAATTACCAATTAGAGATGTTAGTCCAGCTTGCTCGACTTCGGGATTCTATTAGTTATTTTTCTTTTGCTGGTTTTATTTTTCATTTAAATTTTTCCTAGTCTCCAAGACCCTGGTATAGATTTTAAAGTCTGCCTGTCAGTATTGCTTTTGCAGCTAGGTGAAATTTTTGCTTTCTTTTAGACTTTTTTTGCTCTTACATTCTTTTTATTGCTTTTAGGCCGACATTAGTTCTTTCTATGGTGTATGTTTTTGTGGAATGTTATGAGAATCTTTTCTTGACTTATATGTTTATTGTTTCTGTGAACAATGATTTCAGGTCGTTACTCAATATGATAGCTTCGATGAGTACTTGAAAGTTGTGGATGCTTTTATGGATATCATTCTTCAAAATCAGATGGTACGTTTAGTGGATATGAAAACTTAGGATACTCCCTCTCCGAAAGGAAAGCATCTTTGATTTAGAAGTGTTGCAAACGACATTATCATTATCTGCATAGGATGTTATATTTATTTCTTTTTAAGATCTAGTCCAAGTTGTCTTGTTACCCATAAGTACGAGTATGATATCCCAGATTATGATTTTGGTCCTTCGGTTGTAAATAACATTTTAAAAACTTTAAAAACTAGCTGTAAAAACTTTTTTTTTTCCTCCCACTCTTAATTTTGTTGGAGAAGCAACTGCCTAAGAGCTATAGCTATAAGGTATCTTGATGCACTAAGTTCCTTTTCAAATGCAACCTTGTACCGAATTTCAGTTTTGTAGATGAAGAGCAAATAAAAGAACTAGAATATGAAACATGAAGCATATATACAGATCGCTTGAAAATCAAGCATTTACTCATATAATGTGAAGTCTTGCATGTACTAAGTATAAAGTTCACCTTCACCATGTTATGCAGTATTCTCTAAGAATCTCTGCAAGTTCCTATGCACAAAATAAAGTGAACTTTCAGCTTTCTGTGTAGTTAACAGAGACACTTGATTAAAAAGAAGTTACATGATCATCTTGAAAAAAATAAAAAGAAAAATAAAATAGAATAAAATAAAAGCACAGAAGTTACGTTGTTTATATTTTTTATGTTTAGTCTTTGCTTGAAGTGTGTTGACTATCAATAATGATGCCGGTAAAGACATATTAAAATGTGGCTGGAAGTAACCGAGGATATGACTTTGTTGAGTTAACTTGAATTTGTTTTTCTTCATATTTTGGGATTTTGTATTGACCTTCTCTTTCTTACCTTGACATTTGTTTCATGCAACGTGAATTTGTTAAATATTAGTATAGATTTTAATAATGCAAACCCTTTCAGATGCAGAAATGCAATTTACACTAAGTTCTCTTTCTCTGCACCTAAAAATTTATTTCAGGATTACCATCTGAATATCATTTTAGAAGGTATTTCAAAGCGGGCCTGCAGTAAAGGGACTGCTGAAGATGAACAATCAAGCTTGCAGTCCATCTTGGTGAAGCTTCTTTCTCATCACAATCGTATAGAAGATATGTTTGCCTTGGTATACTTCTTTGATACTTGTCTGAATTCTATAATTGTGCCATTTCATCTGATTGAATAGCTAATGGAACTTTTTTTCATTAATTTTGTTTTGTAGAATCATTTTCTTGAGATCTTGGATGTAATGTACGGGAGCTCACGGACCATTGTCAACATGCATATCCTTAACATGGCAACAAAGTACTTTTTAATTCGTAGCTTTATATACATGGTCTACTTTGTTGAAAGTCTCACCTTTCGGTTATTGTGTCTTACTTCTCTAGAGAAACTATTCATTCACACTGTTCAACTTTCATTGATCCAGCCTCTTCCTGCTCATTTTTTCTCTTTCTTGTTCGTCGTGAATCCAATATGAATGATGTATTCAATGTATTTATCTCTTTGAGGTTCATTTCTGGGCAGGAATGGTTATATATGTGATCCGACAACAATACAGCTGCTTTTCGAGATATCTCAGGCTCTGTATGATGGTATAGATTTTCTGAATGTGAAAGATGCCGGTAACCAACCGGCGCGTTTGATTTCCCGATTTGTTAATATGGTAACTATTTCAGCTGTGCACTTCTGATTTGTATACATATTTCGACTGTGTACTTAAATGTCACATGTGAGTCTTAATTGATATGAGATTTTCACATACATCTTGCTCTGCTGTTAGGTTGATTATGGGTTAGAGATGGAACGTCATTTAACATTTTTAGTTGAATGTCGTGGAGCTTTTGGTGGCATTAATGGGCTAAAGGTCTGTACCTATCTCTTAAATTAATCCAGAATCTGTGTTTGATCTTCCTCTGTCAGTATTTTACATGTCAAGGGCAACGCATCTTCAAAAATTGCCTGTATTTAAATGCTTTTGCATTGAAGTTCTGGTAATGATTATTTATAGATTGTACTGTGTAAAACAAACATGACCTCTGAAAAAAATGAAGACGATCATATCCTGCCACTACTTAAAAGTTATATGCTTGGTCATTGAACTAAATTTAGTTGCTTATGGATGAAGTCTTTTGGATAAGCCAGCACCCAAAAAGACGCTTTCAGGGAAAGATGAAAGGTGAGGATTAAAAGTAAAAATGATAACTTTATGTTCTACATGGCCAAAGCCTCTGCATTTCTTGTGGAAAAAGGAAAATAGAAGAAGAGAAGATGAATTCACTAGTTGGTTTAGTTCATAAATCTTTTGATACAGGATGTTAAAATATCTTAGCTCTTGTTTCCTTTACTGAAGCACCAATTTAGTTTCGGTTGAAACAACTGTTTGAAGAACTCTTTGTACAAAACTACTGATTGATTTTTATCTATTTATTTATGTACTTTGAATAACTAATTTATCACTTATCTACTGGCAGGAAATTATTATTCACTCCAGCAATTGTTTGGCAGTCAAGGCTTTGAAATATGGCAATAAACATCTCAGTTTTATCAAATCTTGTATAGCATTTTGTGAAGTCACACTGCCTTCTATTTCATCTCAGATTAGGCAGCTAAATCTTTACCTTGAGACGGCCGAGGTGTTTTCTTCTTTTGCAGTATTTGCGTTTAAGCAAACTTAACAATACTCTTTATAAATTGATTCATGTATCATCTTTTATAGGTCGCTTTATTAGCTGGTTTAGTTTCACATTCAGATGGACTATTAAATTCAGCAATCAGCAGTTTGCAAATTTTAGATTCGATGGATGGTTAGTTCATCTCTCTTTCTCTGTGAAGCTCTTACATGAAATTAGTTATTTCATCACATTGAATTGGATTTGTTGGTGACTTTTTTCAAGGTGAAAATTGATAATATTATTCTGTTTCTTGATTGTGTTTTCTATAATTACGTTCCTCGTATGATGTCCTTTCCAAAATTTTCATTTCTAGCTAATTTTGTCATTTGCGTTTCAGAATATATATATATATAATATTTCTAATATGATTCCATTGATATCATAGTTATTTCATGTTATATTCTTGCGTAGGCTCAAAAATGCCAAAAGATGTTGATGGGATACTCTCCTCAATTCGCAAACTATGTAGCCTCTTGGTTATGGTTCCAGGTTCGAAAAATCTAATTTATTTTCTTTTATCATGCTTGTTGATTTATATTTCAAGTAACTAGAAGTCTATTTTTAAATAAGAAATTATTATTTTGATTAGTTAGTACACAAGCATAGAGTCCAACTCTTTCTTGCTAACATGCTTTAGACTTGGCATATGATGCTTGGATTATTCCTATACGGCTGACCAATGTAAGCTTTAATAGATTTTAAATGGAATAACTTAGATACTTGGAAGAGAATTGACATTAGGAGACTCATGCAATTATGGCTTTGTCAGATGAATTGACTCATTCTAAATGAATATTTTACAAATTCTACATTTATAGCTGGTTTTATTCTTTTGATCGTACGACGTATGCTCTCAAGTTTGGTGTGATCACCTGCTTCTACTAAGTAATTTTTTTTTTTTTTTTTTAATCCTTATGTGAAGGTAATCCCGAGCTTGGATCTACTTACTCCCTCAAAACCATTTTATCGCTAGTTAAATCCCAATCATGGTAAGCTCCCTTTCACAATTTATAACGTTAGACGTGTTTGGTTTGGTCGCCAAATTCCTTTGTGGTTCTTGTTTTGATGAATCTAAGTTAATGTTATAGGGTGAAGCCGAGAATGAGGGCAAAGGTTTTTTGTTCGTTAGTTTCACTTTCAGCAACGCTATCTCAAAAGAAGCTTCCTTACAGGGCTGATCATGGAAAGGTAAATTCTAGACAAATGTATTATACATGGTTGGTTCAACGTAAATAGGCCAAACCTTGTTTTTAACAGATCGGAACTAAACTAAATTCTATGGTTTTTGGTTACTGAATTTCATGACTGCCTACAGAAAAGAACCCTTTCAGTGTGTGCTTATACTGATGTTATTTTCCATTTTGATTATTTAGGTTCTAGGAAATGACTACTTATTCTATGGCGATTCATCTTATTTACACGAACTTGCCTCAATGTCGAAGTTGGTTCTTCAAGAACTGGTTGATTTGATTCAACAAGAGCCGTCCTCGGTAAGTATGACTAGTTAATGACATTTTACTCGTGTTTTTATATTTTTCCACTTTCTTGGTGCTGATTATGATGCTAATTTCCAACTTAAGGCCGCTCGTGGAAACCTGGCACTAGAAGCTTGCAACTGCATAGCATCATCTTTCAATGTAAGCCCCTCTCATCACTGCCTATTGATATCTACACTCGTCAATAATCTTTCTTACCACAGTCACCTAAATGTTCCACCTACAGTAATTTCATGTAAAGCAATTCTTTAGGAAGACTGTTTCATCTTCAACTACGAAGATGATGAGACTTTCCAGCTAAAAGGAAAAAAGAAGGAAAAATTATATTGACATCCTATGATGTAGTTTTGACATAAAACAAAGAATGTCAACGTAAATTTTTCCCAAAAAAATTGAAAACAAAAAGAAAGACCGAAAGAAAGAAGAGGATGATGATTGATGACGGTGAAGATGAATTCGTCTCATGAGTCATGACTACCGAATTAGTTCTCAAACTAGTGCAGTTTGCTCGTTGACTTGCAATCCTTTGCAATATATTCTCTTTATTGATATGTTTTTTTCTTTTCCTTTTTGGGGTTATATTTGGCAGCCAAGTCCAGAGATAACTGTAATATGCTCCAAACTGATGGAAACTGCCAAGTCATGTTTGAGCACGAGGGACAAATACCTACTCTCCACTGCCAAATTTTTGGACAAGCAGATTCCTCCTCCTTTTGAGGTGGGGCAACCGCAGATAGCTGCGTGATGAACGCTTGTAAAATACCTTAATTAATTTTCTTCATCTTTAACATATTTCCCCTGAGAAGGGTTGTGTTGAAGTATTCAAAGAGGTTCTCTCCCCTTTTTCATTTTTATTTTATTTTTACAATCACTAAGGAAATGACTACTTGTAAAAGGTTAGCTCATTCGGCATGCTGACTTCAAAAGAAGTAGTGTCTCTCGACGGTGGAAAAGAAATGATTGTCTCTGGATTTGGGAATTGTGAAAGTTAATTCTTAAAATGAAAAGTGGCAGATATATGCCAATTTTGTATCCAAAGTTAGGTTTTGTCGCAATTTTGAACAATCTATATCTATATCTATGCAATTTTGAACAATCTATTTCTATATCTATACATTAAGCCTAAAGCAGAGAGAGAGTAGAAATAATAACTTCTTTAATCAGTATTCTATTTTCAAAATTTATAAAAAAATTTTAATTTAACTCTTATTTTTAATGATATAATTGGTCATATCATTATTTTTTTATGTTATAATTGATTGTAATATATATATGTTATATAGTATTATATTTAATTTAACATTAATGATATCTTATATTAAATTTAATTTATCGAATAAATAGTTGTGTCATATTCGTTTCATCAAAATAAATGTAGAGATAAATATATTTTTTAATATTATAATATATTGAATTTAACAATAAATTAAATTTAATGTATACAATATTAATACTAATTCGCATAAAGTATAGTATAACGATTAGTTCTGTTATAAGCCGCCGGAAGCTAACACTGACATTGAGACAAAAGAATATGATTGTATATGGTAGAACGAGATATCTGAAATTTCTTTAAAAAAAAAAATGTTCGTTATAGTACATGAACATACCCAACAATTTTTAGAGTGAGAACGCCGTGTCGTTTAATTGGCTGCGACATTTAACCTTTAACTTGAAACAAGAAGTCGTTTTGTATGCTAAACCAAAGCTAGACCGCAAAACTAGCTTGGTAACGTAAACGACAATGGACTCGCATATTGTTCTAATAAACGACACCACGACAATATAATATTGTCGTGTCGTTTATTAGCAGAGGAACGACAGTCTAGATGTGGTTTCTCCACTCAATTAAATAAAAATAAAAGGGTATGATAGCAAAAATGGAACTTTTTTTTATATTCTATATCTTCGTCGTTCACCTGGGTTTCTGGCTGATTCATTCATCCCTCCTGGTTTTTCATTCTCAGAAGCTCAGAAAAAAGCTCGCATGGCTGCACAAAAATCCTAACCCTAAACCAGAATCTGTCTTGGAAATTTGCAAAATCAGGGTTTATATTCAATCTCAATCTGGCTTTTCTGCACACGATTCCTCAGAATCAGACGGTCGAGAAATCGATGGATCTGGAGGTCGTGGGCCGCCACGCGCTGCTCTTCGACGACGACGCAAACGCCGCCTTCGTCAACTCCAGGGATGCCCTTGTCGAGTGGAACTCGCTCTTCATCGATCGCTACGACGTCCGCCACCTCCTCTCCGGCCCTCCGCCACCTCGCAACCGCCGCCTCCACCATCTCGGTAGCTCGTCTTCGCCGTCAGATCTTCCTGATGCCTCGCTCGAACCCGACCTGGATCACGAACGGTACCTCGATTTGCCGCCACCTTCCGATGAGCAAGAACAAGGTAATAAAGTTCCTTAATTTGAGCATTATGTTTCTCATTTACGTAGGCTTGGTTATTCCTTCGTTCGTGGATTTATTTCTTTCTTTTTTATTTTTTATTTTCGTTTTTGAATTTTGGATTCTGTAATTTGTGGTTGAGTCTGATTTGATCGCGGGTAGTTAGCTGGAGTGACCTGAATTGGCTTGGACGAAATCTTTAATCTTCAATCCTCCATTAGAGTATCCAATTTCTGTGAATTTGGGGAAAAGGGTTTTTAGCGGGGTACATAGTGGTGGTGAAGGCTCCGTCTAATAGTGTTTTGGCTTCTCCAAATAATCTGTGAAGTGGGTATTAATCTTTTTGGGATAATGGGGTTGTTAAGCCTGTGATGGACTATCAAGAATTTAGTTTACTGTTTGTATCACTGTTGTATTTTTCCCCTACATATTTTTAATTTGCAGGATGGAATTATATATTTGCAACAGTTCATCTGTCAGAGACACGAGTAAGAATGTTCTTGTTATTAGTTTGGTGTTTTCTTTTTAGTTTCTTTTGTCTTTTGCTGTTTGAAACTAGCTTTAGGTTGTATATAATTGACACCCTTGGGGAGGAAAGTGTTATGTTGTCCAATGAGTTTGGTTCTAATTATTTTACTTTATGTCCAGATGCAGGTAAAGATGCGGAACCAATGGTTGATGGTGGATATCGTGCTGTTGCCTTCAGTTATGGAAATCTAGATGAAGCATCTGAGCAGAAAAATAGTGATGCTGAATCTGTATTTCGCCCACCTTTTCCAGTGCCAGAAAGCTTACTTCAAAACCTAGTAAGTAGTTTTTCTCAATTTTCACCTCTGCTCGGATACTATAAGTATTCTGTGTTTGATACTTTAACCAATGTGGCCTGGCCAGGCCAGATGATAATACACCAAGGTGCATGTATTATTCTAAGGCTTACCATGTCTAAGTTTCAGATGCTCGGAGCAGGGACGGAGTTCTTTTGACCCAAGGGGCTGTGCAGGTGGGATTAGGATGGTAGAAATTCGATGAATCTTACTGCTTCTGAGCATATTGGTTGACACATAACATCATAGGGTTCTCTTTCTTGATCTTTATTGTTACCAGAATATGTGAGGTCCTATGGGTTTGTATTAGGATTAATTATTAAGATTTATTCTTCCTTTTTCTTAATTGAAGTTAAGATCGGGTAGAACTTTGCACATGTGACATTTCTGAGTTTTGAAATGGAAATTCTCTCTTCTTTTTTACAGCCGCCAACAGAGAAGATACATCAAATCATTGCAAGAACTGCTACGTTTGTCAGCAAGCATGGTGGGCAATCAGAAATTGTTCTGAGAGTGAAACAGGGAGACAACCCAACGTTTGGGTTCTTGATGCCTGACCATCATCTTCATGCCTACTTTAGGTTTCTTGTTGATCATCAATCACTACTGAAGTCTGATGTTGATGGAAAACCCCTAGAAGAGAAGAAGTGCGATAATAATGAACCTGATCAGACCGGTGGCGCGTTGTCTTTGCTTGGTTCTGTTTATGGGTTTGGAGAGGATGAGGATGGTGCAACTGAGGATCCACGTGAAGCAAATACGAACAAGTCTCAGGAAATTGTTGACGCCATTAGTGCGACTGGTTCACATGGATCGGAACAGGTGGAATCTTCACGAAATACAACGGTGAAAAATGAGGTTGCTTCCGACAATACATGTCCTCTGAAAGAAAAAGTACATGTAATAAAACGGAATCGGAGTATTAATATTGTCAAAAGTGGAACTACATCAGGGATAAAGAGGGATGGGGATGCCTTGGGGTCATTTGGCACTGCCACCAATAAGTCAGAGGCATCTGCAGTGCCTAGCATGTCCAAGGTTGAAGTACCCATACTGGAGCCTCCATCTGATTTAAAAAGAGTGGTTGACAAGATAGTTGAGTTCATCTTGAGAAATGGCAAGGAATTTGAAGCTGTTCTTGCTGAACAGGATCGTAAATTTGGAAGATTCCCATTTCTACTGTCGTCTAATCAGTATCATCCTTACTACTTAAAAGTCCTACAAAAGACTCAGCAGGTAAGTCCCGCCCGCAAACCCTGTGTTCTCTATTTCTAGCCGTTTGCAGAAGACTCTTAATAGTATCAAAATTTATTTCTGAATCCTTACATGGCAAGAGCATAAAAGATGGGAAAGCAAAAGCTCTCTCTCCCTCTGCCTCTTTTGTTCTCCCTTTTTGTCGTTATGATGTTTGTGTGCTTTTGCAACCAATAGGTTATATTGTTAATCAGTTATGTATCTTGGATGTCCGTTTTATGTTTATCGACATGTGTTGTACTTGCTATTGAGATCTTTTTTTTTTATGGACACATTAGACTTTTATATTATTTTTTTATGGACACATTAGACTTTTATATTTATTTTTGGTGACTACTCATGACCATACATTTGGAGTTAATAGTTGCAGTATGATCATTGATGAATAAGGATAGTGCTAATTATCTTTTATCTCTTCATTCTTCTGCTTAATTTTCAGTCAATGTGTATTTCGGATTATGAGTTCCCTTGACTTCCCCCCCTCCCGAATACTAATGTGCTTGACTTCTTCTTCAACAGTCTAAACTAGCTGGCAAAAGCTGCATTTCTGAGAAGCACGAGTCCATGGGGCGTGGGATGGACAAGAAAACTGCATTATGTAGAGAAGGCGATACTCATTCCCCAGGATCTACTGATAATGACATACCATATGATTATGAAAAGAAAGAGAAGTTTCGGATGATACTTGGAAGATCCAAGAAGGACGTACAAGATCCACCTCCCAAAGTTAACCAGCCTCAAACTGAAGTCACTTTAGATGCAGATGCTGTGGCAGCCATCCTTAAGGCTGCCACAAGGGGCATTAAGAATCCAAATCTATCATGGGGTGGTATTGGTCAAGGCCCCAGCGATAAGGTTGGACAATCCTCAAGCGTTGGAAGTCTCCACTCATCTCAACCACAAAGTTTGGTACAAAAGCGAGACCAAGTTGGGCAGCCTAGTGTTTCTGTCCCTGTAGCAAAGGCTATAGCGGAGACCGCTGCTCTTGCAGCTGCTAGTGAGGCTGATTCCTCTGAAGCATCCTTGACCAAAGAACAGAAGCTAAAGGCTGAGAGATTGAAACGAGCTAAGATGTTTGCAGCCATGATAAAGAGTGGAACTGCACCTTTGAAATCGGAGCCATTGCGTAGCTTGTCAGTTGAACCACCCGGATCTGGGGTTTCCTCCTCAGGCAATGAGGTTGTGAATCCCGCAGACAAAGAAAGGGAGGGCAGTTCAGTTCCAGTAGATGTATATCTTGATGCTTCGGACAAGACTGAGAAGTCTCAGAAGAAAACTCTTGTTGATGAATGCAATGAACGGAGATCTAAGAGGAGCTACCGGTCTAGATCTAAAAGAGATGAAGACGACGAAGAGAATGAAGAAGAGGAGGAAGAAGAAGAAGGTAAAAGGGATCACAAGCACTCTAGGAAAAAACATCGATCTCATGGATCCTCACGCCTCAATGAGGACAAGCATAAGCACAGGAAAAGGCATTCCTCTTCCAAGGACGTGGACTCTCGACACAGTCGTAAGCGTGATAATGACAAATACTCCGATGATGAGGATCGGCATTCTCGGCATCGGCATAAGCACGGTAGCTCCTCGGATGATGATGAACATCGATCCTCAAGGAGGAGGCGAAGACATCATAGCTCCTCGGATGATACTCGACACAGGCACAGACGTGGTGGCTCGTCTGAAGATGAGTACGAGCAGATTCGACATCGACACAAACGTGGTGGCTCCCATGATGACGAGGGTCGGGACCGGCGCAGATCAGTTAAGCGAAGGAAAGATAGGTCTGAGAGAGAATCCGAATTGGAAGAAGGTGAAATATGCGCAAAGTCAGATCAATCAAAAGCAAATGAAAGTGACCGAGCTAGCAGGGAAACTTCTATAGATTTGTTAAATTCATATCAACAAGGAGGTGCCCCATCTCAGCCCTCTGAATCCACAGATGTGTCTGATGATTTAAGAGCCAAAATCCGAGCCATGTTGATGGCAACCTTGTAGTAGGTGGAGCTACTCTTTTTTGTTGTTGTAATAACAGTCATCGTGATTTCTATCCTTTGTTGCTAATGATCGAAGATTTCACATCAATTTCAGTTCCTATAGTAAGCTAATTTATAGCCTTTAAAATCTTTTTTGGTGTTAAAAAGTTCTTATTATATTTAGTGCTGGAATATATCTTTTGAATCAGAATATGCTATTATTTGATACCTTTATCAAAATTAAAGGAGACAAAAGTAGTGACGAGAAAGTAAAACTGGTAAACAAGATTGGTTGCCAAAGCCTAGCATTGTTTCTACTTTTGCACTTGTCACTGAGGACAAGCGAGCTGTGTCGTGGCCCGTGGGCCTCCTCTCCAGGCGAACGATTTGGGTTGGGCTTGATAACGGCATTAAGAATTTGTAAACGACAACAACGTGAAAAGGACGGAAATTTTACATCAAATGACAAAAGCAATTTAAAACGACGTTTACTTTTAAAAAGACCTTAAAAACAAAAAGCGAAAACGACAGCATTTAAAATGACAATTACATTACGAAATTAGGGAAGCCACATGAAAGTAGAAGATTTGACAAGAAGAAGAACAACAACAAACAATTAAGACGACCGCTAGATGAAGAGGATAATATGAATATAACAAGGAAAGAAACCTGAAAAATTATTAGAACACCAGAAAATTCAAACAAAGGACAGGAAGATTTAGAAAACGAAAATGAGGAAATGAACGACATTAAAATTTTAAAGTGACAACCTCCATAAAAAATGACAAAACCGGGAAAAATTACAAACGACAACAAACTTCAACAACGTGAAAAAAGAGGAGAAAATTCTAAATGAGAGCGACAGCAAGAAACAAGACCAACAATAGCTAAAAGAAAGTACTATTGAGAATTAACGAATGATAATTAACAAAAAAATGAAAACAAGAACACACAGATTTAAGTGAAAAATCCTAATAGGGAAAAACTATTGGTAGAGGATAAAATTTCACTATATCGAAAATAAGGTATAAAAGATAGAGTATTACACGGCCAAGTCGAAATATATAGAAAATTTGAAACCCTAAAATACATATGTGTATAGGCCGATTCCTCCGCTTCTACCACAGATCTCGAAAAAAAAATTTCAATTACAAAAATGCCACATATGTCGCACCACAAAGCTTTCGGGCCAAGGAAAATAAAATTCAAGTCATGAACTCTAATAATCTCCACCTTGATATAAATTCCAATTAAGGAATGACTCCAATCTTCGACAATAAACATATTCTCCACCTTTTCCACAAGAAGACAAAACTCAGCAAGCAACACCTACTAAGTCTAGGTAATGTTTAAACTTATTTCCAAGAAGTGTCTTGATCATCATATCAACAAGATTATCATGAGTACTAACTTTGCTCACAACTATAGCACCTCGAGCAATAATATCACGGACAAAATAATAATGTATATCAATATGCTTAGTTCTCTCATGAAACATTTGATCTTTTGTGAGAAAAATAGCACTCTGACTGTCACAAAAGACTGTAGTAATATAGAAATCTTACCTAAGTTCACTAAATAGTCCCTTCAATAAAATAGCCTCCTTACAAGCTTCAGTAATAGCCATGTATTCAGCCTCAGTAGTAGACGATGCAACTATAGTCTGTAAGGTAGCTTTCCAACTAATAGTACAACTACTAAAGGTGAAAACATACCCAATCAGAGATCTTCTTTTATCAAGGTCTTTTGCAAAATCAGAGTTAGCATATCTAACGACTCCACTTCTAGTTCTCCCAAATTGTAAACAAGCATCAGTAAAGCCATATAAGTATCTGAAAATCCACCGAACTGCTTTCTAATACTCTTTCCCAGAATTTGCCATATATCTACTAACAGTGCTGACTGCACATGATAAATCTAGATGAGAACAAACCATAGCATACATGAGAGATCCCACTACACTAGAATATGGAACTCGAGATATATAATCAATCTCATCATTTGATTGTGGAGATAAAGCAGATGAAAAATTGAAATGAACTGCTAATGGAGTACTAACAGATTTAGCATTTTGTATATTGAATCTATATAGAACTTTCTTAATGTACGCTTTCTGACTTAGGTACAATTTACCTGCCTTTCTATCTCTTAGAATCTGTATTCTAAGTATCTTTTTTGCTGCTCCCTAATCTTTCATCTCAAACTCTTTACTAAGCTAGACTTTGACCTTTTTAATATTTTCTTTATCCTTGGCTGCTATCAATATGTCATCGACGTATAAGAGTAGATACACAAAAGACTCATCAGCACTCTTCTTAAAGTAGACACAACTATCGTAGCTACTTCTCTTGAAATCATGAGTGGTCATAAATGAATCAAACCTCTTATACAACTGTCTGGGTGACTGTATCAGGCCATACACATAATCCTGCTTTCCCAAGTCTACAAAATCCTCTGGCTGTTCTATGTAGATGCCTTCTTCAAGTCCTCCATGTAAGAATATTATCTTCACATCTAACTATTCAAGCTCAAGATAATGCATAGCCGTAATACCAAGTAAAGCTAGAACTGAACTATGTTTCATAGCTAGAGAAAACACATCTATAAAGTCTGTGCCTGGAACCTGACTTTAGCCCTTTGTAACTAGCCTTTCCTTATACCGGACTTCTTCAATTCCTGGAGTTTCTTCTTTCCTTTTGTAGACCTATTTGTAACAAATAACTTTCTTGCCTTTAGGTAATTTCACCAAATCCCATGTACCATTCTTATGAAGTGATTCCATCTTTTCTTGCCTGGCAATTATCCATTTAACAGAGTTGTCACAACTAATAGCTTTTATATAAGTAGAAGGTTCTTTACTAGAATCAATACTATCAGCCACATTCAAAGCATAAGTAATCAGATCGGCCTCAGCATCTTTGTGGAGATCTAATGTCTCTTCTCGGCCTTTCTTTAGCAATAGAATACTATGGTGACGCTGGTAGTGGTGATGGTGCTAAAGAGGAAACTGACTGAGACGTAGATGCTGGTGTAAATTCTAACCCAATCTCAAGCTCCACTTAAGCATTTGATTTCTGTTGATGTTTACTATTAGAATCTCTAAGAGGCAAATCACGAAGCATAATATATTCATCAAAATAATATCTCTACTCATTTTAATTTTCCAGATTTTTGGACACCATAGCTTATATCCTTTAACACCGGCTTTATAGCCTAAAAAAGTACACTTCATAGATCTAGGTTCCAACTTTCCATTATCAACATGAGCATAGATAGTATATTCCTATATCATCAAATCAGAATAATTAGCAGGAGTATCAAACCATACCACTTCTAGAGTCTTTTTCTTAATAGGACTTCGTTAAATGAGCATTAAAGAGCATACGACATACTCTCTCCATCAAAGTCTATTCATATGCTCTACTACACCATTTTGTTATTAATTACAGTGAACTATTAAGTGCATCACGATTCCTTCTGATTTACAAAAAAATATTAAACTCATCAGAACAAAATTCTAAGCCATTATCAGTGCAAAGATGTTTAATCTGCTTCCCTGTTTGCTTCTCAATCATCATTTTTCACTCCTTGAATGTAGATAACACATCATTCTTTTGCTTCAGGAATAACATCAAAAGCTTTTTGGAGAAATTATCGATGATCATCAGCAAATATCTAACAATTACCTTAAAAGGCCTAGATGGTCCCCAGAGATCAGAATGTATATAATCAAGTGTTTTATTTGTGTTATGAACGCTTTTTATAAATTTGACTCTCTTCTGCTTTCGAAAAATACAATGATCACAGAACTTCAGTTTACTAGTAATTTGCCTATTAAGAAGTCCTATTTTGCTCAATTCAGCCATGCCATTCTCACTCATATGCCTAAGACGCATATGCCAAAGTATAGTGGCTTCATCATCTAACAACGAAGGAGTAGAGACAGCTACTTCACTGGTTATTGTAGAGCCCAACAAAATATATAATTCAGCAGATCTTTTCTTGCCCTTCATCATGACAAGTGCTCCTCTGGAAACTTTCAAAACTCCATCTTCATCTGTGTGCTTATACCCTTTTGAATCAAGAATACTCAAAGATACTAGATTTCTCTTTAAATATGAAATATGTCTCGTGCCACTAAGAGTTTTGACAACTCCATCAAACATTTTAATTTTGACTGTCCTAATGCCATCTACTATACAAGGTGCGTTATTTCCTATCAACACAGCACCTTTAGATACCATTTCAAATGTCTAAAACCAGTCCCTATTAGGACACATATGAAACGTGTAACTTGAATCAGGAATCCAATCATCACAAGATTTCGAGTTACCATAAAAAAAAACTAAGAGTTTTGATATCATCTTCAGCAACACCACCAGCTTCACCAGTATTTTCAGTTTATTTTTCCTTCTGATTAGGAGCAGCCTTTTTATTCTTGGTCTGAAACTTACAAAATTCAGATTTGATATGGTCCTTTTTCTTGAAATAATTGCAAGTCTTATTCTTATTTCTAGATTTTGATCTGCCTGTATTATCATGACTACTAAAATTCCTTTCATGCGTTCTCCATCTAGCAACAAAATCCTCTGCTTGAGTCTCAAACCTAGTTATAATATAATTCATCTTCTTCTTAGAGAGTAGAGAATCATAAACCATGCTCAAAGTAAAGGACTCACGACTATACAAAATAGTATCTCTAAAAGGCATATATGAAGAGGGCTACAAACACAACAAAATCAATGCTAAATATTCAAACTCATATTTAACTTTCAAAGCTTTCAGATTAGAAATAATTTCTTTAATGACACTTATGTGGTCTTCTAGAGATGTGCCATCTGTCATATGATGAGAATACAGTCGCTCATTCTGATGCAGTTTATTGGTTAGACTTTTCGTCATGCACAACTGCTCTAATTTTAACTATAAAGCGATTGTTATCTTCTCCTTCAGAACGTCTTATAATATCTGATTCAACAGATGCAGTTGAATCTAAGATAGAGTTTTTTGATCCCTACGCCACTTTTCCTCCATTCATAATGATGAGGGCATGGCATTGATCTCTAATAGTGCATTATCTAAATCCAACTGCGCGAGCACATCCCACATCTTAATCTGCTATAACGATAATGGTGCTGCGATCCAAAATCAAAATAGTATATTTCATGGTTTCCATTATCGTAATCTAACTGGATTAAAAGCTCAGATACTAGTTTGTTGAGAATTAACGAATGATAATCGACAAAAGAATAAAAATAAGAATACAGAGATTTAAGTGGAATATTCTAATCAGGAAAAACCACTCGCAGAGGAGGAAATTTCACTATATCGAAAATAAGGTACAAAAGATAGAGTATTATACGGCCGAGCCGAAATATATAGAATCCCGAAACCCTAAAACACATATGTGTATTAGTCCAATCCCTCCGCTTCTACTATAGATCTCAAAAAAATTCTCCTAATTACAAAAATGCCACATATATCGCACTGCGGAGCTTTCAAGCTGGGGAAAGCAGAATTTGAGTCATAAACTCTAACAAGTACAATTACAATAAAAATAACAATTAAATGGATGTAACTTCTTTAAAAGGTAAAATATAGGGATAATATCACTTTTATACCATATTTTTTGACACTTTGTTCAGTTTGTACTTTGTGTTTTAGTTATTATCAATATTGACCCTTAAATTTAATAGCTATTATAAATTTATATTCTGACACTAATTTGGAGCAGTTAATTTATAAAAATAATTTAATAAACTTATTCTCGGATTAATTTCTACATGGCTTATTTTCAATCTTTTAAACAGTATCTTGGTGAATTAGCTACTCTAAATTGGTGTCAAAATACATATAAGTTTGTAACAGATTTCAAATCTAAAGGTCAATGTTGATAACAGCCAAAACACAAGGTACAATTTAAACAAAGTGTCAAAATACAAGGTATAAAAGTGATATTAGCCCTAAAATATATAATAAAATTATGAAGAAAAAATCAAATCTTAAAAGCCGAAATAAAAAGAAAAAGAATAAAAAGGGGTGACCTTTAAGCAAAGAGCAATTTCCAAACCACTTTATTGCTAATTTGTGTATAGATGACGATTTTTTTTCTCATTGGAAAAACTTGAAAAACTTTTATAGATGGAAGATAGAAGCAACATAAACATTTAAAGGGACAAAATATAATGGGCACTAATCCAGTAGGTATTTTTTTTTTTTAACCTATGTATAGGTATCGTTTTGGCCAATTAAAATTTATCATGCACATTTTTAATAGTAAAAAATAAGAGAGAGAAATAGTTTTAATTATGCGTGTTTTTTCATGCACATCATTGTAGCCGTTGGATCACCATTAGACGATGATCTAATGGCTAAAAAAAATATCTATGCATATGTAAAAGAAAAATACCTACTGGATTGGCAACCCTAAACCCAAAAAAAAAATACCTACCCATAGGTAAAATAAAAAAAAAAAAAAGGAACCAATTGGATTGGCAACCATATATATATACCAATCTAGTAGGTTTTTTTTTTTAAACTTATCTATAGATATTATTTTGCTCAATTAAAATTGGTCACACATTTCTTTTCATGGTTAAAAAGCTAAAAAAATATCTATTGACAGGTAAAAAAAATACCTATTGAATTTGAAATATATATATATATATATATATATATATATATATATATATATATATATATATCGTCTAAGGCAATTTCCCTGCAAATCCGGGTCAAGTAACACAAGTGCGACCATATCCCTCGTGTGTCATCCATGGTGTATGGCTTTCATTACATGGTCAAAACCTTTGTCATACAAAAACAACTCTCATATATATAGAGACACTCACACCAACTCTCCTTGTATGCTTACAATGTTTCTGGTATGCGTGTTCCTTGCTCTACCGTACCTCCGACTATATAGACCCGTTACAAGTTTTCAAAATCCGACAACGTGGAAAACGACATCAGTGAGAAAACGACACATAAATTGGAGAACGACAAAAATATAGGAAAGGACAATTACCTTTTGAAAAAAAAAAAAAAAAGAAAAGAAAAAAGGTAACTAGAATCATATTTGACAATTTAGTGCCCCCCCCCGGGGTGGGGGGTGGGGAAGAGGCTTGTAATAGAATACGATCACTAAGAGATGTCCACATCTTAAAAAAAAGGTACTAAAATAAGATAATCAGTGTTAAGACTTGGGACTACGTATCAAAAAGTTAATCTATTGAGTAGAGTACACCTCCTACCTAAATTTATTCGTATACCTACTCATTTATCTGTGCAAAACCATAATCTACTTATCTTTCACTTTTAACCAAAAAAGAAATGTTTTGTTTTTGTTAATTAAACGCTACTTTAACTCCTTCGCCGACAACTTTAATTGGACTAATTTCATGGTTTGACCCATTGCAAAATAATGCAACGTAGTGCACGTATAAGGCCAGGAATTGATCATGAGGGATTAGCATATCTAGGGCTGTTTAGCATGAAACTTTGACGATGAGAGAGAGATGTGCTGTACTTTTAGTGAGGGTGAAATCTACACTAGTAAAACCAGCTATATATAGCCGCAGTAGATCTGTGACTATTTTAGTTCGTCATGGAGAAAAACTTTGATTCAAAAGGAAATGTGTTTGAATATTGTGGTCAGGAAATTAAGTAACCCTTCTACTTTTTAAAAAAAAAAAAAAAAAAATTACCTGTTTATAGCTGTCTTGAAAATGGATCCAAATCCTCTGTTTAGTTTTAGGATCTCTATAAGTGTCTATCTAATTATACTTTGACACGTTAACTTAAAAATAAAAGTAATTAACAAAAGTAAGTTATTTTCTATTCTCTTAGTGATCTAATTGGATGATGTGTAAAATTACTAGGTGGATAGCAAAAAAGGCTGAAAGTTGAAAATAGACAGAGAATTTGTTTCTTTTAAAATATACACAATTTCTTACAAAACAGCTCAAGCTAGCTAAATAGGGAGTACTATATCCTATAAGCAGACTTAGAAAGCACTACAAAGAAAATAGTGAATTTTCTTTTTGTCCTTAATTATTCTCTAATAACTTGTTTATGCTATAGCTGTTGCTGATCTTAACTTAATTATTGTTTTTACTAGGTTGCTTGACTTTTATTGCCAAATTAGGACAGAATACAGGCACCGCCAAAATGCTGGATTTTAGACACATATTTGACCAATATTATGTTTAAATTCTGAATTAAAAATAGCTAGTTAAAACGTTAATATTTGCAACCCATTTTTTTAATTAAGAATCAGACATTTATGATTCTAGTTTTCGTAGTTTAGTTAACCCACAAGTAAACTCTCTCTCTCTCTCTCTCTCTCTCTATATATATATATATATATTAGATATAAACTGTTCTAAAGTCTAACTAATTTGATGATTCAAACACGTTAGCAGTGACCTCTATATGATCCCACTCATTTTCTTGCTTAATTAATTCTTAATTAGACCGAAAAAAAGAAACCTTAAGAAATTGCCCTTTTGGTCCTCTTCCATGCTTTCCTGTCTTTGTAACCTTAACTAGCTAGTGTTGCTGCATCTTCATGCTTTCAAAACACTTTCTTCTCTTTTCTTTTCTCTTTTTTTTTTTTTTTTGGGCTAAAAGGTCCAAAAAGTTTTTTACTTCATTTTGGATCCACCTTTTGGCCCCTAGCTTTAACACTTCACTAATTCTATCAGAACCGTATATAGCCCTGTAGTCAAACATATTACATGGGTATGATAGTTGCCTCGAATATTATGTCAACACGGTCTTTTATTATTTTTCTTTTCCAGTAAGCAAGCAAGATTGTTGTTGTTAAAGAGAAATGAAATGAGTATGGTTCAAAATAATATTAAACTTAGTCAAAGTATCAACTCCTTGCCATTAATTGAAGTGTAGGTTTGATCAGTTCTGTATAATGTGTATATGTAATTAAATATATATTTATGTAAATGTATGCATTCAGTTCTATGGTAGTAGTTGACAAGTACATATACATAGTTGAATTTGGTTGTTTTTCTATTTGGTTCTCTTCTTCTTTTCTGTCTAATGAAAACGGCTGATCACACATTTGTTGACTTTATCAAAGTCTTCAGACACTAACAAGCCTTGAGATGAAAGAATTGAAATATATTTTGGAGTGGACGTGTTCAATCACACTTAGCATGCATATTAAAAGTAAATATTTAATCATATATATCATATATATATATATACACTTAGTTGATAGTTGATACCATGACGAATTTCCAAAAATTAGTAGATTAGACTGGATTTAATGTTAGTGAGAAACCAGACGTTTACAACATATAAGATGCAATATTATAAAGTTCTCCGAAATTGCAATCTATATATATTCATATAACTAAATATATATCATGTTATGATTTGAGGTATCAACTACATCTATACATATATATAATAATAGTTATAGGGTATTGAGAAACTTTTGACATTCTTCTTGTCTTTGAATGAATTTAAAAAGAAAAAGGAAGAAAATTTTGGGAATCATTGACATTTTGATGTAAGAATAGTCGGTTCAGTAACATGTTTCTGAATGGAATTATACTTCCAACATTTTCTTTGACCTTAAAGGCGACTCAATATTAGCAAATTACAAGAAAGTAAAGCCTAAATATATAAGGCTTCTATTTATTTTACTCTTACTATCTCTTAATACTCTAGATAATCCTTATACTTCCTCGCTTTTAAAACAATTAAATAAATCCTTATACCATAAACGGCTGGTCCACCGAGCATGTAAATCCAAGAAAAAGATGCGAGTAAATGCTACTGTGTGATGCAACGTGTACATAATTGAAGGGTTCTATTTTTCAAAGAAAACTACTTTATGTCAACTTAACACGCTAAATTGGTAAATTATTTTCAACTCTAAGTTTAAATTGATCAAGGCAATAATAGATTAAAATACAATACATTGCACGTCAGTCATTATCGTTAAATAAATATTATTAAAATGGTAGTTTTAAATTGATTCTATGGTTTACCTCAAAAAAAAAAAAAGACGTACGCCATGGTTTTGAATATACATGTAACTCTAAATAAATATATTACTTCATATTATGGAAATTTATGGTCTTCAAAACGAGATGTTATTTTATACTAACTCTTGAATAACTAGTCTTGTTAAAAGTGCAAAATGGCTTTTGAATTCAAGACGTGCAATCTATTCATTCTGAATTTCAATGTAATTAATTTATCTCAAGTATGTAATGTAAGGGTAAATCTATAAAACATAAAGGGGACAAACGTGCCAAATAACTAGCCTTATAATTATATTTACTACATATAGTTACTTAAAATTAATACATAGGATTTATCTGTAGCAATATAATGTTACCTCGGTTGAAAAATTTGCAAAGCTGAAGACTTCTGTGCTCCAATATTGTGTATTCATGTAGATCTGCATCTAATTCAGGAAAAGTAGTAAGCTAAAAATTTAATTAATTGCTAATAATCTTGATTCCCATCAATTAAAATCTTTAGGCATTTAACAAATCTTTATGAGGTTAAAGTTATGAGCACGTACATGACAGTTAGCCCAGCCCACAATGTATGACTTTTAACCAAACCTAGCCAAACAATGACCAAAGAGAGTACTGTGCGTAAGCGAAAAAAAAAATGTTGGGTTGTAAGTCACGGCTGAAAGATTATGACTTGGGCTATATTTTTGCCCATATTAATTAAACTTTTTCAAAACAAGACTAAGATTTTGTCATTAAAAAAAAATTGATTTAGTAGATAATATACATATATATATATATATAACATTGGAGTGATTTGATGTATGTATAAACTCTAAAAAGTTAGGATTCAAGCCTGTAAGAATTGTAGCTATTAATTTGTTGGCGAGAAAATGGTCTTAGAGTTCACAGAAACGTCATGATACTAATTATTTGACAACACTAAGGAGAGATTATATGTTATAACTTTTCCGTGATATTATTTTGAAAATATATTAATTATGAGGTGAGGGCTTCAAAAGATATATCTAGATAGAAAAGTGAGAAGAGATCAAGAGCGATCGTGACTGTAAGATAAGATATAATGTGAGCACAAGTTACGTCCTTTTTGAAGTTTTTGACTTGATGCCGATGATGTTATGTTTTTATACTTTGTCAAATGGATATGGTAATTTACTTGAATTTGAGAGAAAGAGAGAGAGTAGCAGTAGTATACTTCTTAGCCAATCGATATATTAATTAACACATATTGAATACCATGATATCATATATATATATATATAAATTCAAAAGGGAAATGTTGTCATTTAATGTCGCATTTGTAGATATTTTGTAGTTGATATAATATATATGGAATGTTATTGCGATATATGTAATATACATTACAAGACAGGAGAATCGTGCAACATAAAAACTTAGCGAAATAGTTTTTTAGATCAAGAAGGTTGTTTTATTTATTTTCATGTCTTACTTTTTTTAATTACAACCGATAATATTACCCTCTAAATTAAAGTAAAAGATTTGCTCGCTTATTTTTTGGACAAAAACAATCTAATCATTAATCTTCACTTCATTACTTTTCTTTTAAGAATAATAAATCAAATAAATTGATAAAAATTACGGACTTATTATAATGAAAAAAAAAAGAAGTTATTATATTCATCAATCCATATATCATAGTAGCCTTTAGGCTAAAACATAAACGATGAAAATTAACAAAAAGGACCAAGTAGGACTATAAAAACGGAGTGATAATTTCAGGAAAAAAGGGTAAATGAATTCAAAAGTAGGGTTTTTTTTTTTTTTTTTTTTTTTTTTTTTTTTGCTTGAAAGAGTTGTATTGATTAAATTAAATTAAAAAGTGGTAAAGAATATTCGGCAAAGGGAGAAGAAAATGGCTCCACGGTCGCTACGTGGACGGTCAAAGAAATAACAAGTGGGTCCCACAAGAGTAGTCTCAAGGGAGCCAAGCCGTCAATATCATTGACTCTGCCTATTTCCCTCTTCACATGTAATGCGCCGGGCCAATCGGGGCGATGCACTCTTGGAACCGGTCAAACTCTCTCCTTTGACTCTCTTTTTCTCTCTCCCTCCCTCTCTCTCTCTCTCTCTCAATCAAAATTTTGACAACAATATGGACAAAAATGCATTTAATCATATACATAATTAGGGATAACTTTAAGGTTTAAACAATCTGCAAGTATGCAAAAAATGTTTCTTCACAAAAAATTATGAATGAAAAAAATTAAAATAATTATCTGTCATGATCATATCATTTCGTTATCAAGAAGAACAATTAATTACATTATGATACGAAAATTTTAGTCATACTCACACTATGGACCAAAAATAAAATTTCATGCTTTTAGTTTGCGTACATATATGCACCAAACATAAAATTCAAATTGCTAGAGACTGAAAATAAAAAATATAGTAAGTAATGCCCAAATGTTTTGCCTTTCCAAAAGAAAAGAAGTTGATACATTGGTCATATTGCTTTAGGAATTTTACATTAATATTTTGATTATAAAGAAAAATAAAAAGATTACACATATATATATTAAGGGAAATAAAAGCCTGTGCTAAGAGATATATATATATTTATATATATATTTGCTTGGTTGAAACAAGATCGAGATAAGTATGGGCATGTCATGCATATCTGATCTGAGCTGATTCATCCTGGAACAAATGTAATGTAAATACACTAGTCCACTCTTCATCCAACGGTTAAGTTTTTAAGTCTTTGCTCCCCTTTTCTTATGGCCAAAAATCCATAATATATAAATAATAACAATATGAAAACTGTGATAACAGAAGGAAGACTTTCGTGATCTCTAGTCTCTTTCTCTCTCTCTACATTGTTATGACATGTGGCGACTTGACGCACCATCTGACCTCACTTCTCAAATCTCTACCATATTTATTCTGTGATTAATTTCACTAAAATATAATTGTAATTATGTAATATGTTATGGTCTTAGTCTAAACCATTTTTGATGCCGAGTCCATTGCACCTATTTGGAAAAAAAAAAAAGAAAAAAAAAAAAAGACTTGAAAATTAGACTCCACTACTCTCTCATATGTAGATCATATATATATAGTTACGCTTTTTCTTTTCTATCTTTAATCTCTGACCCATTTCTTCTCTTTAAATCTAGAAAAGAGCTAGCTAATTAGCTTGAGGCAGCTCCCTTTTTTGTTCCATATATACATCTAACTATAGCGTAGCTACTAAACTAGAAAATTTGCCAAACTCCCTATAGTACTCTATATATATATATATATTGATATTTTCTATATAACATAAGGTGGAATAAGCATACACAATATAGACACTATGGATCCCGCCGGAGAAGAGCTCGGTTCTCCGGCGATGCGAGGCGGGGATATTGGCCGAAAAAGCTGGATGGTGGGAGAATTGGATTTCTTTGCGGATAAAACTAATCTAAAAGCAAAACAAGGTGTTGATCATCACCATGATGATGATGATGATCATGATCAGGTTGATAAAGATCAAGAAACTGGACGAGACCATGGAATACTCCAGCCTGATGATCATGATCAAGGGTTGAAACTTGAGCTGAATGTAAGCAATAATAATATATTATTATACTATATATACTATCTCTTTCTTCTTTTTCTTCTTCTTCTTCTTCTTCTTTTTTTTTTTTTTTTCATATTTTAGATACAGATGTTTGGTATTAAATTATTCATCCTTAAAATTTTTCTCTTTAAATTTTTGCACTAGACTGGTTTGTTTCTTACGACGAATACTAGTAGCGAAAAATCGAGTACTCTGGACGACGGATCGTCGGGGAACGTGGAGGATAATAAGAACAAACCAATTCCAAATGAGGTATATTATCAATACTAGTAGTAGTGATTTTTGATTGGTTTCACCCTTTTTTTTTTTCCCAATTAAAACATGAGAATAATATATAGTACTATCTAAGGAGTTTAATGTGTTGGTGCAGCTGGCACATATGCAGTCTGAATTGGACCGATTGAACTCTGAAAATCACCGTTTGAGAGGTTTGCTAAGTCAGATTGGAACTGATTACCAAATACTCCATATGCATCTTTCAACACTCTCTCAAAGGCAACACAACCAAAATCTAGAAACTCCAGAATCAGATCACAGTACTAAGGTACAGTATTATTATATTCTGTCTCTACTTATATGGTCAGAAATCAGGCTCTACTTATATGGTCAAAAATTTAGCCTGATTGGTAAAATAAATATATACTTGTACATGTGGATATATCATGATCCTCTAATTATAAAATATTTTTCATAATTAATTATGTCCTCAATTTTAATTTGGATTTTTTTTTTTTTTTGGTTAGATGAATATGATAAATGGATCAATACTAGAAGAGAATCAGAGAAGGTTTGTGGTGGGTTCTAGACAATTTATGGGCATTGGTAGGGAGAAAGATCATGAAGTTTTGCATTCGTCTTTGGAAGGAAGATCACAGAACTGTGCATCTGGGTCGCCTCAAAACGAAATAGTGGAATCAATGGAGTGTAAGAGTACTATTATTAGTCCTACTGGATTAATCAATAATAATAAGAGACCTCCTTCAGATAGTACTGATGATGATCATCATCAAGATCATGATCAGGGTCGCCGAGGACAGGTTCTTCCTGGCCGCAAGTGGGTCCCTAACAAAGTTGGAAGGTTTAACAATGGTACTGCTAGTCCTGGTGCTTGCAGAGAGAACAATAGTAACAATATTAATAATGATCAACATGAAGATCCTCAAGCCTCAGAAACCATGTCCATGATTAGAAAAGCCCGCGTCTCAGTTCGAGCAAGATCTGATGCTTCCATGGTATAATTGCTTATAACTTTCTTTTGTTTTCTCAATTGATACATAAATATATATAGAAACTATAGTATTAATATATATATATATAGAAAGTATAGCATTACATAATTTCAGAAACAATAATCAATAAAGACATCATACACATGCATGCAAAAGACAACTATATGCTATATATTTGTGCTTCTTATAATTAGAGAGTGTAAAGGCAAAACCTAGCTAGCTAGTGAATGATACGTCTGTATAGAGGCTAGGACTTGCTTTTCAATCTCTCTTTATATATGCATGTGTTTCGTTCTACGTCAAATTAATAGTTCTAAACACTCTTTTAATTAAGTTGCAATCACTATATGTGTATCTATGTGTATATATATATGTATATACACTTAATTTGAGTAGCTTTCTTGAAATCTTTGTGTACGTATAGATATCTGATGGCTGCCAATGGAGAAAGTACGGGCAAAAAATGGCAAAAGGAAACCCTTGTCCTCGAGCTTATTATCGTTGCACCATGGCCACTGGTTGTCCAGTTCGAAAACAAGTACATATTCTCTAGCTTGTTCTTCATATCTCTTTTCTCTTTATCTTATCTCAATAACTATATAATAAGAGATATGAACAAGTAATAATATCCAATATATATATATACATATAGGTGCAAAGATGCGCAGACGACCGATCAATCCTGACAACAACATACGAAGGCCATCACAACCATCCTCTCCCGCCGGCCGCCATGGCGATGGCGTCGACAACATCCGCCGCCGCGTCGATGCTGCTCTCGGGATCGATGCCAAGCGGCGATCATCCTCATCATCATCATCATCAGGGCCTCAACTTTCTACCTAGAACCGCTCACCTCCCAGCTGCTTGCTCCGCAAGCTTGGCCACGCTCTCAGCTTCAGCTCCATTTCCAACTGTCACCCTAGACCTAACTCGAACTCCCACTTCTTCCTCTGATCAAGCCATCCTAGGCCAACGGCCGCCGTTTTCGCAAGGTGGCGATAATGTTAATAGCGTTAGTCTTCCTCAGATATTGTCCCAGAATGTCATGTCTTCGCCACAAGTTTTCGGTTCCAAGTCCTTGGGACTTCATAATCAGGGATTATTGTTGAACAGTAGCAATCCTCATGACTTGGTGGCGTCGGAAACGGTGAGTGCTGCGACGGCGGCCGCCATTACGGCGGATCCGAACTTCACGGCGGCTCTGGTGGCGGCTATTACGTCTATCATTGGCAATGTTAAATCAAACAACAATAATACTAGCAGCGTTACCACCAGAAACGGTAGTGAGAAGAATTAATAAATATGCACATGAGTGATATATATATAATTAAATGCAGTAGTACTACTCAGTTTTGATGCTAGCTATGTTAATTCGTTATAAGTTTAGTTACTAGCGGAATATTGATCTTTCATTTGGTTTTGATGAAACAGGAATATTTAATAATCACATGGTTTTGATGTGTACGTACTTCAGTTGTCTTTTTTTCTTTTTTCTTTTTTTTCCTTTTTCTTTTCTCTTTTTTTTTTTTTTTTTTTCCTTTCGTAGATTTTCTTCCTGAGTTAATGTAGAGGTGAGATAGTAATGTCATGCATGTACATACACTCAATAAAGAACGAAAATTTGATAATATCAATGTATGAAATTTAGCATCCAGTGGTATAATAGTCCTATATATATAAGTAGTCTTTATATTATTTAAGAGTAAAACTAATGCTACTTTATATACTCTTCATTCCTGCATGGAGAGGGATATATAATAAAACTGAAAACATTTTGTAGCTCGTTATACTTGTAGATGGGCGCTTTTTGATTCTTCGGGCAATGATTTTTCATATGCCTCGTCTTCCAATTCTGTGATGGATTATAATACAGATTGGAACTTTTGTTTTTTTATGGACTTTGTTCCTTTTTCCTTGAAGTAAGTCATTTTTCAGTTTAAAAAAAATAAAAAAATAATGGTGTCTATAATAAGAGAATAAATGAATAAGAAATTATCTATAGGCACTTGGGAAAATATATATAGGAAAATATATATTTATATATATATCCAGGCACCACTTTTATATGTATTTTTTTAAACTTATTTATAGATATTGTTATACCCAATTAAAAATTTACTATGCACCTGTATATCTTTTCATGGTAAAAGGTAGAGAGAGAAAGAATATTAAATAATATGTATTTATTGTTTTTTTTTTCCAACTATTCAAATCATTATTGTAAAAATCCACTTTATTATTATTATTATTATTATTATTTTAAATTAAAATAAGTGGTGGAATCCACACATAAGTTTTTTGAAAACCCATATTCTCTCTCCTTCCCCTCTCTTTCTCTCATTCTTTTCTAGACCAAAAAATGAAAGCTTCAAACAAAAGCTCATGGCTTCCACCACCGCCACCGCCCACCCTCCGGCCATCGATGGGTCATGCCATCGGTTCCAGAAGAACTGCACCATTGCCACAAAGCTCCAGCCGTCACTCCCGAGCCACCGGACTACCTCTTTCTAATGGGAAGCTTTTTCAATCCTAGCGACGTCAAGCTGTGATCTTAGGTTTCTCGAACTCGTCTCGACATGAGCTTTCTAATTGTATATATATCTTAACTTGAAACTGCCCGTATTAAATTTTGTCGTTGATGAACAATTTTAAGTTTTTTAGTTCTAGGAGTTGACATTTTAAGCTGGCCGTTAGATCGTCAAATAAACTTCATATTTGTAATATACTAGTGAAAATATAAAAAATAAGATACACATTGATTATATGGTGACCGACACAGAAAATAAAATCTAATGGCTTAGACTTTACCTTGTTTTGCATACCAGGGGGTCGGGTTTCGGCCTGAGCCCGAATTAGTTAAGTTATGTATCTAACCAAGCTAATTTGGGTGCTAAGAATTCAGTTGAGATATTTGCTTTTCGATTCAAAGCTCCGTTGAAAAATCGATATTTCAGAGTGAGCGATTGAGGATTCGAAAATGACTCCCGACCCTCCAAATGATCGCCAAGTTATACCAAACGCGCTACGTAGCATCATAGCGTGATCTAGTCACTCGTTTGAGGTAGGGATTCGATTACTTGATTTTAAAATTGGTTTAATTATTATTTTTACATATTTTGAATACATGTGGAATTTTGTGAAATATTTGTTAAAATATGATTATTTATACATGTTTTGAGATGATTTAATATATAAACTACTTAGGAGGTACGTCACACTGGTTGGCGTACTAAATATCTCGTTTTGAACTATTTTCTACAGAAATTAGATTTTATTGATTTTGATGAAAATGGCTGTTATGCTATCAAAATTATTATAAAATCTGAATTGAATGAAAATTTAATTTTGAAAACTGAACTTGGTTGATTAAAAACGTTGCATAGTCTATTTTGTAATTGTGTGAAAAATAGTACATATTCTTATTCTTATCATCTATATAGCCTTGTATGCATCATTATACCGATGAGGCCAACATAGTTATGGTACCCTTTGGGTGCTCAGACTTATGGTATCCCTTGAGGGTGCTCAGACTTACAGTATCCTATCTAGGGTTCTCAGGCTACATATCATACTCACTGTTACCAACTTAGATTACTCGAACCATATTACACATGTATAGTCACCTATCTAGGGTGGCTTATACTACATTGCATACCTACGATCGCCAGTCTTTGGTTGCTCAGATATGTCATTGACTGCGTTGCTTGTTATGTGCCTGACTTAAATAATATATACTTATTTTGAGATGATGTTTTACATGGTTTGGAATATTTGAATCTTTAGACAATGACTTTGTTTTGAGATGATGTTTTACAATGATTTGGAATGTTTGAACCTTTGGACGATAATTTCAATTGGATTTCAATAAAACTATTTGAATATTTTACTGACCATACAGGACCTTGAAAGTAAGTATTTATACTGGATAAAAACTTGTAAATATATCTCTACTGAGCATTCACATGCTCACCCCCTACTTCCTCCCACTTTTAAGTTTTTGTATATTTGAGGTAATTGTCTTGATAGCTAGACAAGCTACTTGTACCTATAGTCCTATTCTTATTTGCTGGTGGGTGACTATATCCTGTTTGATTTTCTTTCCTCATTCTAATATTTAGCAAAGTTTAATTCATTTACTAAGTGGATGTATGTGAATTATTTTGTTACAAAATTGAGTACTTAGAACTACAATTAATTTTATGTAAATTATTTTAGACATTGGACCTGAAATTTTAAATTGATCTTATTTTACCAAAATTTATGATTTAACAAAAAGTTTCTAAATTAATTAATTAGAATCCTTCTAAACAACACTTTCTTGAGAAATTAAAACTAATGAAAGGTTTCTTGACTATGAAATTTATTTTGTTTTGAGGACTAAAATGAAAATTCTGAATACTTGATTTCTCTAAAATTTTGGAACTTTACTGTTCATTAGTATTTTAACTTAAAATTAATAAAAATTACGGTTTTAGATTTCCAGTCATGATAATTGTAGCCATTAAATAATGATCTAGTAGCTAAAAAAAAAACCTATAAATAGTTAAAAAAAATACCTACCAAATAATGTGGGGTAAACATATATATAGTTGTTAGTCATGCATGTGCCTTCTTAATAATGTGTCCATCGTTTTTGTATATATCTCTCTCTATGTAGTCTCCCATGTTTTAACAATAGCACTTTAATATTCTTCTACTCCAATTGTATATATGTTGCTTAATTTCTTTTCCAATTTTGAAATAAGTATAACTTAATCAGAATGAATTTACACAAATCGGTCTGTGTGGTGATTCCTGCACTAGTACTCCTACAAATATAATTATGCCGTAGACTAGTAGTTTTTTTAAAAAAATAAAAATAAAAATGGGAATGTAACGTAAGATTAATATGCAAATTTTGAAAATACCCCCTATCATGGTTTCAATAGTAATACCAATAATAATAAGAATAATGTTACACATGCGGACAAACTATACATCTAGAAAATTAATAATCTTCTTCTTCTTCTTTTTTTTTTTTTTTCTGGGAAGCAATCTAGAAAAATTATCTTGATTACTTGACATAGTATAGTTAATTGTGTTTAATGCATTGTCCCCCTCCTCTCTAGTCATTAAAGTGTCACATTAGAAGGCACATAATCATGTTATAAATTTAGAAGTAAGTCCCATAATGTTTAACCTTTTCCTAATAAAAAATTTCAAACTAAAGCACCAGTCACTTAGTCTCAGTCTCCAATCTGTATGGATTTCTACTAAACTTTGCAGGCTTTAATTTATGTCAACAGTACATTGCCATATATTAGGAGGGACCAATTTTGCTCCCAAGTCTCGCTTTGTCTTCTCTCATCAGCCTTATAGGTGTGATATGGAGAATGGACTTTTTGAGCTACGAATGACACTTCAGAAAAGGAAGCGGTCCACGATTGTTCTCCAAATTCAATATGATCATTTTGACTTCATACATGAAAATTCTTTTTTCCTTTTCTCCTATAGTATTTCCTTCATCTGTCACAGGTTGAATCCATCCATAAATTAAATTGTTTTAGTAGGAAGTGTACAATATTAGACTAAATATGAAATTGAAGGAAATTGTTTTCAGTCTAGAGAAATTGACACTTTAACTTATGAGATGACATTTGGAAATTTGGAACTGATTATCAGAACAGGCTCAATTTGAACAGGAGTGTATAATAATGGTATGCACCGTCCACAATTTCGGTGGCATTGAAGTCAATCTTTTATTGAAAGGGAGTGTATAGAACACTTAACTTTTATTATTATTATTATTATTATTATTATTATTATTATTATTATTTTAGGAACGTTGGCCCATGTTTTGTATATAGGACTGAAGAAGAGAGGATAAGAAGATAAGAAGGAAGAAGAAGAGCTATGTAACACCTGGAAGGAATCCATATATGAAGGGATGAGTTTTTGCTTGTCGTATTTGATGTGTGAGAGATAAAACGAAAATCAACTCGGAAAAGATATGAAAGATTTTATTTTTGCAATTACTAGCTTATCTTTAGTTTATATAGTATAGAGATTTATCATAGCTAAGGGACATTGTATCCATAATAACTAAAGTCCATTTGAGTGGACTTTTTCTCCTAAAATCCATCCAATTGTGGAAGGAATAAGAATTGGCCTAACCTGATGATTTGAAATCCTTAATCATCCATTCATTCTAAAACTCGTTTCTACCAAACAGCTACTTTACCCGAATCAAACAATTACTTTATCCTGAATTTATCATTTAATTCTCTCACCCTTCTGCTTCTTTCTTTCTTCTTATCTCTCTGACCAAATACTATTAACGTTTATTTGATTCGAGAAAATATTTTCCAACACAATATTTAGGCCACCAAACTGTGGCCCACTTAATTTTTTGGACCACATTGGTGTTTACTAGAAAATCCATAATAGAACGCTCTTTTTTTAAATTAAAAAAAATTCAAACAAAGAAATGAATTTGCTAATATAAATAAGTAACATCTTTTACAACAATAGCTTCAATTAGAAGAAAAGATTCTTCTAATAAAATAAGCTGATTATCCATTCTTAAAATAAATTTATGTATTGCTTCTTTCGTTTCATGATACACAATAATTAACTTTAACACTAAAAAAAAAGGCAATAAACTAAATACATCCAATAGTAGTTGACCAAAGTCTAAAAAGGCTAATAGAGCCGTAAGTGAGAGTTGCATTACTATAAATGTCTCATATTCCAAAGATTGAAGATTTTATCCAGTATCCTTAACCCAAGAGAGAAGTAGGTACCACAATTTTAGTATCTATAATCTTGAAAGGGAAGATGGCAGTTAACTTCCTTGAAAAGGCTGCCATGACTTCACAATGTGTCTTTCAAATGAAAACCAATGCCTTATAGTGTTGGTTTCCTTGTTCTCACATCTTAAATTAATTAAAATCTACCATCTGAAACGAGAGACCAACGAGCCACTCTCTTCATGCTTCTAGCTAGTTGATGTGAGTTGATGTCTTATGCATAAATGAGTCTCCATTGTTCGTTTTCTTCCAACTACATCAAACAGATTAGAGAGAAAAAAAAAAAAAACAATACAAAGACTAATAACTCTCACAATTTAAAAAGAAAAAAAGAAAAAAGCTTCTTTAACTTATAGATATACACCGTACTAGCAATTTGAGAAAAGAAATTAACTTTCAGATTATGGGTAATTACGTAAACATACTCTCATTTTTAACTTTTTTTGTAAAAAAATACCCTATATTTTGAATTTTTGCAAATTAATATCCTCACTTTTAAAATTCTGCAAATTAATATCCTCAAATTTACAATTTCTACAAATTAATACTATCACTTTTGAATTCTGCAAATTAGTACTATAATATTTACGATTTCTGTAAATTAATACTCTCAACTTTTATTTTCTTTATATATTTATACTATTAAACAAATTTAAAGATGCAAATACATCTTATTAACTTATTAAAAATATTTAGATATTAGTATATTATCAGAAATTATTTTATAACTATTTTTTTTGGTTAATTGCTAAAAAAAAAAAAAC
>JXTC01000070.1:523240-597137 GCA_002914845.1 Trema orientale
GAATTTGTTAATTATTATGTATATAAAACTGCCATACATCATTATGGTGATTTTCTTTTCAAACTATTATTTTTTTCCTTAAACAGAATAATTGTAAAATAATGAGTTTATTCCCAATAAGCGTGCTTCCTTTATCAAATGGAAGACGACTGTAACGGACTACGTACAACATGCGTACGTTTATGAAGTATGAGATGGATGGCACATAAATTTGTTGGATAAGAACTTACCATATATAATATACTATTTCTAAGTTTGGAGCATGTCACTAGCTACCACAATTAAAGGCGTTATTAATGATTAAAGATTTTCTGATTTTTTTTTTTTTTTTGAAATGAAGCACTAACCCTTCTTTTCTCTTAGGGATAATAAGTTACTCTTTGTTTTCAAATGGATACCATGATTACTAGTAACCAGTAACCAGTAACGATTCTAGTTACAAGTTACCAGTAATCATGAACTAAAAATCTCCTCTAAACATTAAGCTCAGATTTATTGACTGATTACTTATTACTAGAAAGATGGTTACTTTAGTTACTATAAATCAATTATTAGAAAATAATATAGTTATCAGTTACTCTTTTTTTCCCCCCTATTTTTCCTTTTTTAATCATTTTTTCCTTTCAATTTTTTTTTTTTCAAAATGAAGCACTAACCCCTTCTTTTTTCTCTTAAGGATAATAAGCTACTCTTTGTTTTCAAATGGATACCATGGTTACTAGTAACCGGTAACCGGTAACCAATTTGGTTACAAGTTACTAGTAAGCATGAACTAAAAATCTCCTCCAAATATCAAGCTCAGATTTATCGACTGGTTACTTATTACTAGAAAGATGGTTATTTTGGTTGCTAGAAATCAGTTACTAAAAAACAATATGGTTACCAGTTATTCTTTTTTTTTTTCACTTTTTATAATCATTTTTCTCATTCATTTTTTTTTTTCAAATTGAAGCATTAACCCTTTATTTTTTTTTTCTTAGGGATAATAAGCTACTCTTTATTTTCAAATGGTTACTTTGGTTAATATAATAAGTAATCGGTAACCAATCTGGTTACAAGTTAATTACTGATAATCATGAACTAAAAATATCCTCCAATTACCAAGTTCAGATTCATCTACTGGTTATATATTACTAGTATTAAGGAACTAAAATTTCTTTTAAATACCAAGTAACAGATACTAATAAGTAAAATTTATTTCAAAATATCAAATTTGGCTTCGAATAGTTACTGGTTAATAATCAATCTGGCAGTTATTGATTTTTAGACTGATTTGTTAGTTTCTGGTTACTAATAACCATGAACTAATAATATCCTCCAACCATTAAGCTCAGATTCATCAATTAATTACTTATTACTATTAACTAGAAGTTAAAGTCTCTTTCAAGCACCAAATAATAGGTAATCAAAAAGTAAAATCTATTCCAAAATACCAAGTCCGGTTCTGAATGGTGACTGGTTACTAATTAATTTAGTTATTACTGATTTCTAGACTGGTTACAACGAAAAATGGTAACCATATTAGTAATTCAACTGTTAACCATTTGATTACCAAAGTCCAGTTACTTGATCTAGTCTTGAAGTTCTAGTAACTTCACTAAATAATAAAAATAGAAGTACAACAGTAAAAATCATATACACCATTCTAAATAATTTCTAAATTACAATCAAATTAGTAACTAATAATCAGTTTCGAACATTGTGGTAACTAGTAACCGAAACTATAACTTGTAATTAGTAACCAACTAGTAACCAACAACTAGATTTGAATATTGATAACTAATAACTAATGTTAGTAAAAAAAAAAATACATTCAAAAAGGGAAAAAAAGCATAAAGGGAAAATATAGGATAAAAGTATTTAAAATTAAAAAAAGAAAAGAGGACTATTGTTCTTCAGGAAAAAATCAAAAAAGAAAAGAGTATTCAAAAAAGAAAAAAGAAAGCACAAAAGGAAAATTTAGGAAAAAAAGGTGTTTAAATATTTTTTTTTTTAAAAAAAAAAGAGCAAAGAAAGCTAAAACTTAGTAACTAATAACTAGTAACCAGTTTCGAACACTGTAGTAACTAGTAACCAGCAACTATAACTAATAATTAGTAACTGGTAACCAGTTTCGAGCACTGGTAACAAGTAATCAGTAATCAATTTTGAACAATGGTAACTAGTAGTAGATAACTAGTTTCGAACACTGGCAACTAATAACTAATGTTAGTTAAAAAAATACATTCAAAAAGAAAAAAAAAAAAAAAGCTCAAAGGGAAAATTTAGGGAGAAAGGTATTTAAAAGTTTTTTTAAAAAAGAAGACTATTGTTCTTTGAGGAAAATATTAGAAAAGAAAAAAAGCATTCAAAAAAGAAAAAAAAGAGAGTACAAAACAAAAATTTAGGGAAAAATATGTTTTAAATAAAAAATAAAAAAGAGAAAAGAAAGCTAAAAATGGAATTTTGAACCTTGAACTGGTAATGAGGAAAATAATAGGCTCAACTGCTGGACCATAAAATCTTTAACATATTTGGTTGCATTTTTTATCAGGACTCAAGAGGAAATATTATCTGAGTAGTATCAAGTGTAGAATTAAAATAAGAAAACCAAAACCTAGGAAGAAGAACTAGTAGAATTACCTTGACTAGTTTGGACCTATCTTGCTTTCTTGAGATCCAAATTGAGTTCTACTATTTGGAAACTCTTGGATATGGATAAGGGGAGTTGAAAGAAGTATAGGAAGTGGCTGGAGTGGTTCAAGTTGTGGCTTGGGAGGAAGAGGAACGAAATGACCAGATTTGGTCTAAAAGTGATACTTAATGACTAAGAAATAGCATAACTTAAATTCTAAGAGGTATTTTAGATATTTTGCTCCTTTCATTCTATGTGTTAAGCTCTAAAACATCCTTAGCATACTCACCACGTTGTTGGTCAATCTTATACACCCAAGTATAGGCCCAAATGGTGAAACGTAGCTTAGAAGGTGAAAACTAGGCTAAAGATGTTTGCTGAAATTAATAAAAATGCCACCGTGTTTTGACACTGTATATTTCTAATTCTTCTAGATTGTATACACCGTATGAAGTTTGAATTTTTTCCAAAAACCGTATTTTTCCAATATTTTTTATTTTTAAAGGGAAAGTCCTTAAAATCCCAAATTGAAGTTTGATAAGGCCCATATGCATGATCTGGGCCTGTTATGGGGTCTCAACACCCCTTCCTCGGGCTCATTCTCTCAGTCTTCAGATTCACAACAAATCCCATGCTCTCTCCCACATACAATCAGCACTCTGCATATTAGCTTTTGACTCTTTTCTCGAAAGAAAAGAATCATAAATATCCCTCTCTCTTTTCGAGATCACCCAGTGCTTTAGTGCACGTGTACGTCCCAGATCGAAAGTAGGTGCATTTTGGATAAACGAACCGCAGAGAGCGGACTGTTCGATACGGTAGACGGTAGATTTCTTCTCCTCTACGGTTCCTTTTGTTCCAAATATAAATATTCCTTTCTCCGTTACACCATTTCATTTACAACATTGCTCGTCAACTACTTGGTGTTTGAGTAAACAAGGTCTGGAATTTTCGATCATTCTCACTATTTTTCTCTGCGAAGTTCTTTAATTTTTCTAATTTTGCTGTTCAATTACTCGATTAATTTCATGCTTAGCTTCTCTTTTTTTTGGGTGATTGAAGGTATTTAGATGGTGATTTTAGGGTTATATACTTTTGTTTGGTTGCTGAGAAAATGATGGGAAAGGAAAATGACTTTATCTGTTGTTTGAATTTTTTTTGGGACCCAATAAAATTGGGTTGTTTGTGTTGTGATCGACTAGTAAAATTTTTTTTTGGGGGGTTATTTTCTGGGAAATTTGATGGTAATTTTAGTTCTTTGTGTGTCTAATTTTTCAAATTATGATTGTGATCACTGATCGGTGATATTGGTGAAAATTGAGAACTTTTACTTGTGAGACTGTGAGTGCTCGATTGTGCTATCTATTAGCACAACACCCAGTTTGCTTAAATGGGTTGACCTCAGACTGAGCCTACTCTTGACTGATGCTAAGGTTGGCTGAGCCGCTGAAGCTTGATAACTGCTGAAGCTTGTTTGATCAGTCACGTAGAATTCACTTGATAACTGTTTGCGTATGCGTGTTTAATTTTCTGTTGTATCAATTTCTTGGACTCGAGAAAATTGGGTTGTTCTGTTTTGTGGTGTTGACCGGTGTTTTGATCGCTTAGTAAGCTGTTTGTTTTTTTGGTGGTTTTTTTTTATTTATTTATTTATTTTTATTTTTATTTTTATCTTTTGTGGGTTTTGAGTAAAGTTGCGAACTTTTATTTTTTTGTCCCCTGGGAAAGTTTTTCGTAATTGGTTCTTTATGTATCTAATTTTTCAAGTTAAAATTGTGGTCCGTCATATTGGTGCCATCATTACATGAAAGTTGGGACTCTTTTACATGTGTGACTGTGAGTGCTCGATTGTGCTTTTTATTTACACAACACTCTGTTTGCTCAAACGGGTTGACCTTAGACTAAGCTTGCTCTTAACTGTGGCTTGATTGATCAGTCACGTAGAATTGAGTTGATAACTGTGCATGTATGTGTTTTAATCCTTGTGGTTGATGAATTTTGAGTTTGGAGTATTTGCGGTATAATTACTGAATCGGCTTTCTGCTATTCAGTTTAAGAAAATGGGAACTGGACTTAAGTCGTTGTCTGCAACTCTTTTCCTATTCCTGCTGTTGCTGCCTTTGGTGTTTTCTGCATCCAACGATGGCTTGTTCAGAATTGGACTAAAAAAGAGGAAGCTTGAGCAGAATAACCGGGTTGCTTCCCAGATTGATACCAAGGAAGGAGAGGCTCTGAGAACAACTCTTCGCAAATATCGTCTCGGTGGGAACCTAGGTGATCCAGAGGACACTGATATCATAGCACTAAAAAATTACATGGATGCTCAGTATTTTGGTGAGATTGGTATTGGTTCTCCGCCTCAGAAGTTTACTGTAATTTTTGACACTGGTAGTTCGAACTTGTGGGTCCCTTCTTCTAAGTGTTATTTTTCGGTGAGTTTCTTTGCATTAAATTGTTGTTTGACCATGCGGTATTTGTGCTTGGAGTACTTATTTCATGGAGAGTAATTTACAATCTTGCATCCTAATACAGGTGGCTTGCTATTTCCATTCAAAGTACAAGGCACGCAGTTCTAGTACCTACAAGAAGAATGGTTTGCTTCTAAAACTCATATTCCGTTTATGATGCATGAGATTATTTTCCCCTGTGTTGCTTTCACTATTTCAGGTTTATTTGAATCCCATAGTTGGTGTCTAAACAACATTATGAGTGTTTGAGGACTGCTTCTTGATATTTGTATAATTTTTTAACTTCGAGTGTTTGTGTCTTTACGAATGGATTGAAATAAAGGAACTCTTTTGTCGATGAAAGAGACGATATTATGGTTTATCACATTGCAGGTAAATCTGCTGCTATCCAGTATGGAACTGGTGCTATTTCAGGTTTCTTCAGTGAAGACAATGTGAAAGTTGGTGAGCTTGTGGTTAAAGATCAGGTAGTTTTAAGTTCCTTGTTATTTATTTATTTTTTTGCATACATGCCTAAATGTGAAATCTTTAGTTTTGGTTTCCTTGCTAAAAATAAGGTGGTTTTGTTGTAGGAATTTATCGAGGCAACGAAAGAACCGGGCATAACATTCTTGGTCGCCAAGTTTGATGGAATACTTGGGCTTGGGTTTCAAGAGATCTCAGTTGGAAATGCTGTACCTGTGTGGTATATTATTTCCCCATTACTGCTAATAATAACTTCTTGTTCTGTTGTGACTCTGTAGATCATTGTCTCCCAGAGCTTAGATTGGAATACAAGGAATTCAGTTTTCAAATTTCTCTGACTTTCGGAGTGATACAGGTACAACATGGTTAATCAGGGTCTTGTTAAGGAACCAGTATTCTCATTTTGGTTTAACCGCAATGCTGATGAAGAAGAAGGTGGTGAGCTCGTTTTTGGTGGAGTTGATCCAAATCATTACAAGGGTGAACACACTTATGTTCCTGTTACCCAGAAAGGCTACTGGCAGGTTTGTTTTCCAAAATTGAAATGCTTTTATAATATATATTGTTAAGTTACCTGTTAACATGAATTTTAACTTTTCCATTGGCAGTTTGATATGGGTGATGTTCTGATCGACGGTAAATCAACTGGTGGGCAAATCAGAACTTGTCTTTGTTTTTCTAATTTAGTTTGGAATTCTATTAATTTTCTATGCACAACGATTTTAACTTAAGCATGCATACTTCAGGATTTTGTGCTGGTGGTTGCGCAGCAATTGCTGATTCTGGAACCTCATTGTTGGCCGGTCCCACGGTGTGTATCTTTTTGTCCAAGACTTCTTTGATTATATATTCAGTACACATCTTTTATATCCTTTGCTTTTAGTTGTATGGTTCCAGAGCTTGTCTGGGCTACTCTTGACACATACAACTGCATATTATTTCATATTTTGTGTTTCTGAATGTCCAATCCTGTTTTACTTAAGTGTACAATAACACCCTTCTTTCTTTGCAACAAATTTTTCATCAGTATAATCTTGGGTTTCTATCATAGTTTATTGGATTCAATGTATGTTCAGTAAATTTTTATAATTATTATAATCGACATCTGTATGCTTCTTATAGTAGCATGGATGACATCATGGATTATCTTGCTTTTATGGTTTGAGTAGTGCTGAGTGGAACCTCTTGTTTTACTCTTAACTGTGTTCATGTGCATACTTTGTGTTTTTCTCTGTTAAATTAATTGTATTTATATGATCGTATCTCGTATACAGACTATTATTACGGAACTAAATCACGCTATTGGAGCTTCTGGGATTGTCAGTGAAGAATGCAAGGCTATAGTTGCACAATATGGAGAAACCATTATCAACAGCATTCTAGCAAAGGTATCTGCTAACTGTATAATATGCTGTACTTTATGTATTATGCCTCTGCTACTGACACTGTTATTATGACAGGACCAGCCCGAAAAGATCTGCTCTCAAATTGGTTTATGTACTTTTGATGGGACTCGTGGTGTTAGGTTAGGCTCAGTCAGCTACGTTAATTTGATATGGTTGATGTGTTAGGTTTAGTCATTTGTGCATTTTACCTTCCACGTATCGTGTTATCATTTATTTGTTGATATATATGTACACATTTTCTTTTACGTTTTAAAATTTCTTAACTTAGTGTTTTCTTTTTTGGTAATGAACTTTTCGTTAGTATGGGAATTAAGAGTGTTGTGGACGAGAATGTCGGCAAGGCGTCCAGTGGTGTGAGTGATGCAATGTGCTCCGCTTGTGAGATGACAGTTGTATGGATGCAAAACCAGCTTAGGCAGAATCAAACACAGCAGCAAATTCTTAACTATGTGAATCAGGTGAAATAGGCCCCTCCTTTCATGTTCATGGTTCTGTTTCTGTTTCTGTTTCCATTTTCTGCTTTTGTCCTTGTTAGATTAGTTTCTGCATGCTCATCCATGGCTTTGTAATTGCAGCTATGTGAACGTCTTCCCAGCCCTATGGGTGAATCCGCAGTTGACTGTGACGGTCTGTCTACCTTACCTAATGTTTCATTTACCATTGGAGGGAAGACATTTGAGCTCACCCCTGAGCAGGTTTGGTGTGATGCTTTTTTATATTATTCTGTGCAGTTACTAAAAGATGCCTTTTGGCTTTTACTCCCGCCAATATCACCTCTACATGAAGATTTCAAATGTGAAAAATGAAATATGATTGGACAGACGCACACAACTTTTTAACAAATGAAATAATTCCATTATGGGCATGGTCGTTGTTTTCTCTCCTAAGTATGCAATAGCATGGTGTGTTTTTGTCGAGATATATTTAATCTGCTAATATATGTTCTTTTTGGTGATTGCAATCAGTACGTCCTCAAAGTTGCTCAGGGAGACGTAGCTCAGTGCATTAGTGGATTTACAGCTTTAGATGTGCCACCCCCTCGTGGACCTCTCTGGTATCCATCTAACTTCTTAACTATTCTTACCTTTTTGCTTGGTATTTTAACTTGGTTATTATACTGTTTGATCCTACCAATGCTCGAATTGGGACGTGTTGTCTGATTTCTGTTGCTTAATTAACTACACTTTATCGTAGGAACAGGCTCTTCTTTTGTATCTTGGTTAGGTTAATTGTGAATCACCAGTTGGTTAGCAAGTTTTTTTACAGCGAGTGTGTGTTGATTAACGGTTCTCACTAATCGTTGTGATTCAACAGGATCCTAGGAGATGTGTTCATGGGTCAATACCACACTGTGTTTGACTATGGCAACCTGAGAATCGGATTTGCGGAAGCTGCGTAAATATTTTACTTAGTTGCGTGCTTTCATTTCAGACTCTGTTGCCTGTTTCTCTTTTCTGTTGTTGACTCCCTTTCATACCATAGACATGGAGCTGTAGAATAACCTCTGTCTCTGGTACTTAAAAGTATGCTATCTATGACAAATATATGTAAATATTCTGAGTTTGTGGATTTCATGACGAGTCCATCCTTCGTTGATTTCTTACTAGAATGAAGGAAAATGGATCGCTTTAGTTGCTCATCCTTATGATGGATGTGTGTCGATATAGCTATGTTATTATTATGAACTTGATTTGCGATCAGATGGGGGTGGCATCCAAATACTGAAGTTCAAAACTTCAAATTGGTTTTAAAACTCGATTTATGCCATCATCGAGTGTTTTTATGCGATATTTCTTATCCGGTCACGTTAACAACGGTAATGTTTGTATAAACTCCTTAATCAAGCTCACATAGTCCGAACTTTATGGCAAAAAAAAAAAAAAAAAAAAAAAGGAGAACACAGGTTTTATTGTCCGATTTTGAACTTGAAGTGATGAAATTAAATATGGTAACTTACAGGTTATAAGATATATCAAACCAAAGTATTTTGATAATAAATTCAGGAGAGTTAGTGTGAGGAAGAATTTTTCTATTGATTTCTTATGATAATGTCTGTTTCTGATTGGACTTGTGCTTTCTTATTTTTCCATCTTTATAAATTACATTATTTTGTTTGTTAAATTCTTGTTTTCGAGTTTTGATAAAGCCTAGTTTCTTCGAAGGGCTGACTTGGTTAAGTAGTACGCCAAGACCGTAATTGAACACGTACAAAGCTCAAACAAATTCAATTGTACTTTTTCCTATTAAACTAAATGACTTCTCCCCTATGTTACTAGAATACTAGTTACGGACTTTGATTTTCGCTAAAACTTTGTATCGTTCTCATTGTTTGACTTTTGATGACAGAATGGTTGATTCAGAGCCAAGTTAAACACGCATAAGCATCAAAGTAATTCAAATTTCTAAAATACCCATACAGATAAAAATGGTTGGACATTTAACCCCCACAAAGGTGAAGATCATAATTATTTGACTTGAATTAGAAGAGCACCAAGATGGGATCTATGTGAATGTTGCTTTGAGCATTTACATCCACAGTTGAGCTGCATTCAAATTAGCAGACTGGAAACGATCTCAAACTTGTGTTGGGCGGTTGGTCCCCTTTTGGCTAAACAAATCAATAATGACAGAAGTGAAAGAAGAGAGAATTGAGCTGTGAAGATAGCTGTAAAGGATGTACAGTTAAACACTATGGCCTCTTTGGTGCTCCTTAGTTAAAAAATTAAAAACAAAAAAAAAAAAAGGAAAAAAGAAAAGGCACCGACACAATGAATCTCTTTTGAATCATCCTTTGAAATCCATAAGTTTTAAGGGAATTTTGATCCTAGTGAACTACAAGCAAAGTCACCCCTTTTATTTTATTTTATTTCATTTATTTTTTGAAATGGGAAAAAGGAAAGAAGAAAAGGGTGTGAATTGGTTTTCCTTAGAGATCACCAAATTTTAAGATATGAAGAAAAGAATGGGTGAATCTCAACAACAAAACCGCCGTCCATTATGAGTGCAAGATGAACTTTTTAGACAACATGGAATACAGTTGTAGTTAACTAAAGCCTCATACACATTCTCTTAAATTTGCTAGATTCCTTTCATGAAAAGGCACATAACAAAAATATAGAGTCCTGTGGTTTTGATGGACCTTTTCACAAGAGTTCGTCACGCTAACGCGTTTATGTCTAATCAAATAATTATAACAAAAGAGAAACATTATTCATTTCACATTGACAAACAAAAAAAAAAATAGTGTTATTAGTTTCACTCTCAAGTTTCTAGAGGTACGAGAAGACAATATTTTAGTGGCAATTTCTGGATCACAACTCATAACACGGGTTACTAATTTCTTCAAGGAACCAACCAACTAAAGAAAATATGAAAAGAAATTTCCAAACAATTTTGATTGAGCATTTATTATAATTTATTACAAATACTTGACAAAACCATGCAAAAAGATAAAATAAAGAAATAAATAAAAAAAGTTCTAGTGTGTTTTGAAATTCGAAGTGTGTGAACCCATTTTGTCCTAATGAGAATTAATAATCCCAAAAACCGTGTTGAAAAGTGATATTAAAATCTTATCCAGAAACGAAAATAGTATGATTTGAGCTTTACAGAAAATAATATATGATTCTTTATATTAATAAAATAAAACCGTGATTTATTACAGCAAGAATTTGGAGATTTATCCAAATAAACCTCTGTTTCAAAATCAAAGCACGGGATTAAGGCACGAGCTTTCACGTGTCGCCATGTGAGCGGCTTTATTCCCAAGCCAAGTAATTGCGGCTCCTAGACGGCCAAAGCTGTCAAACTCCCTCCTCCTTTCGCCACGTGTCTCAACCATATTCAAAGAACCGTATATTATGGTAGAGCAGAACAAAGCCCCAGAGTAGTATTCAGCAACAAGAAACGAGCATCTTCTTCCTTAAACCTTTTTCAATTATTGTTAAACTAATAATTATCTTAATTTAATTAAGCATTGTTTATAAAATCCAAAACCCAACAATTCTTTTCATATGTAGTTGTATAAATACCAAAGCTTTTTTTGGCCAAAACCCAAGGAAGATTTACAGCCCACCAGACCGAAAAAACCACTCTGTTTCAGGGTTTCTTTCTATGAGCTTTGTATTCATGGAGTTTACTAAGGGACCCACCATTGGCCGAGGAGCCACCTCCACCGTCTACCTCGCCTCCGACGACCATTCCGGCGAACTGTTCGCCGTGAAGTCATCGGATCTTTCTTGCTCTGTTTTCTTGAGGAAAGAACAGAGCTTTCTCTCTAGACTAAGCTCTTCTCGCATAGTGAAGTACTTGGGCTTCTCCGTTAATGGTCGAAACGATTCTCCCACGTACAATCTTTGCATGGAGTACGTGTCCGGTGGCACGCTCTTCGATGTTATCCAACGGCGAGGAGGGAAGCTCGACGAGTCTCTGATTAAGCTCTACACGTATCAGATTCTTCAAGGTTTGGAGTACCTCCATGGGAATGGATTGGCTCATTGTGACATCAAGAGCCGGAATATCTTGGTCGGCGAAGAGGGTGTCAAGATTGCCGATTTGGGTTGTGCTAAATTGGTGGAAAGAGTCGATTGGATCGAAGATTTCGACGATTCGGCCTCGTTGAAATTCTCCGGCACGCCGGCTTTCATGGCGCCGGAAGTGGCGCGTGGTGAAGAACAGGGTTTTGGAGCTGATATTTGGGCTCTGGGATGTACGGTCATTGAAATGGCCACCGGTGGTGGACCTTGGCAGGAGATGAATGATCCGGCGTCGGCGCTATATCGGATCGGGTACTCCGATCACGTGCCGGAGTTTCCGAGCGGGTTTTCGGCGGAAGGCAAGGACTTTCTGAGCAAGTGTTTGAAGAGGGATTCAAAGGAGAGGTGGACAGCTAAGGAGCTTCTTGGCCATCCATTTCTTCATCAAGCGTTGGAAGAGTCTCAACTGGAGCAATTGGTAGTACCAGAGGAGGCTAAAACGACATCTCCGAGTAGCGTTTTGGATAGAGGCTTGTGGGATGAGCCTGAATTTGAAGGCTGTTTTTCGAACTCTGCTGAGGAAAGGATCAAAAGTTTGGTTGGTGGCACAGTTTCTTGTCATCCAAATGGACCCAATTGGAGTTGGGATGAAGATTGGTTCACTGTTAGAAGCAATGATTTTGAGGAAGACCCAGTTGAGGATTCAAGTTCAACTACCACAACATACTTGAATTCGATTAATCATGAAGAAGAGCTTGTTGATAGCTCAGTATTTGATGAGGAATTGTCGTTTGATCATTATTCTGTTGAATTAGTTAGTACTATTATTGGTAGTGAAAGAAGTTTTGTTATGCCATGTAATTATATGGAGCTTGCTTTTTTGTCACAAGATCTCCAAAATGAAATAGACAATACAACTTTCTCTGTTATTCATTTTCAGTGTTCTTTTGTGTTTTTCAATAAATACTTTTTTCACCTTCTCAATGCTGCATTTTTTTTTTTACCGGCTGTTATTATGCATGGACTAGTGTTTGTGAAATCAGGATCGGTCATCATTATTGTGAAGGGTTTGATTCCATAGACACGCGTCCGTGACCAAAACAAAAAAGAAAAAAAAAAAAGAATTGTACGTCTTTGCTTGCTTTCTCAACGGCTTTAATTTTGCCAGAAATAGAGGTCAATTTTCCGTATTTCTGATTTCAAGGAATGTTAAAATCTTAGGACTTCAACTTCTTAGTTTAGTCCTTTTGAAGGGCATGTGTGAACATCAGGAACTTTTGGTCGAGGGATTGTAGGTCAATAGTGGGTTTCACCCACTTTTTCATTCATTCATTCATTTCAGATTAGTTGAGAGTTTAGACCTACTCATTAGGACTAAACTGATTTCTCTTTTGCCTTCTCACATTTTCCCTTTAAAAAAATAAAAATAAAATTTCCCACTTCAAGTTCTAGAATTTGGCCCTAGTCCAAACTGAAATGACCAGTTTGGCGCCCATGTAATTGTGAATTTTAAGTTCCATTGCCAAAGCCCCTTCATAATGGCCTTATGTGGTTCACAATTTGGTTGTTGGGAATGATACTCTCATTACATGTATTCCACATTACCCCCATAACCAGCCACAAGTAGTGGATCTACTTTAATTTCAACTCTCAACATGGTTATTGAACCACAAAATCCGGAAGTTCATGTATTCTTTTTACCCCCCTTTTGAAAATTCTTTGAAGGGTTTTAAATTTGAATTCAATAAATATCATGAAGATAGCGGCTGTCTTTTAACTCTTATGCTTGGCTGTATGCATTGTTTCTCTTTATAAGGACTCTAAATCACTTTAATTATTCCTTTATATTTGACCCTATAGATGTTTTCCCATTAATTTCTTTCTCTACTTTTTCGATTCCTTTGGTATTTTCAGTTAATGGCTTTAAGTTTAAGTAAATGGCTTATTCCTAAAGTGGGGAAACCACTGACCCTTTTGTGTACCTAGCACATATGGAATATAGTTCTAATATGTACCTTACACACTAATTCACAGTTATTTAGGAAGCTTTTCCTTAGTTTGTATTATATTTTTTTATTCAATTAAATATGATAATATACTGCTTGATGACTTTGTTTCTGTTTTGCATGGCCTATATTCTACTAATGGCTGCGGCTCTCATGCTGACGTACTAGTGAAGTAATAAAGATACTTTATTCTCTTAAGAATATCTCAAGAGATAATTCTTGTTCTTAATTCTCATTTGGCTCACAAACTTTGAATTTATCCCATTCTTTCCTTTTGTTCAAAAATATTATTTATTTGTATCTAGACATAAGCCAACTGATTCAAAGCTCCAATTGACTTTAACCTAAAGTCAATCAAATTAACCAGTCAAATCCATAAAAAATTGATGAATTTTCAATGTGAACACATGAGACTTTCTGTTAGAGCAAGTGGGAAAGGTCAACTAACTTGTTATTTACTAATTTCCATCTCTTTCTTCTCTGCCATTTGAAGGTCGAATTAAGACTATTGCAAACCAAACTTAGGTATAAATACAACCTTAGTATTCAATGTTTGACACACCAAAACCCCAAAAAACAACCAAAAAGAGCAGAGTTTTAACACTTCATCCTTCTCATTTTCTTCCCTCTCTAACCTTATGGAGTGGACCAGAGGAGCCATGATCGGCCGGGGCTCCACCGCCGCCGTCTACCTCGCCACCGGAGTCACGTCCGGCGAGCTCTTCGCCGTCAAGTCCGCCGATCTTTCTAGCTCAAAGCTCTTGAAAACAGAGCAATCTTTTCTCTCAAAGCTAAACTCTCCTCATGTGGTTAAGTACATGGGGTTTGGTATCACAAACGAAAACAATCAGCTTCTCTACAACCTGTTCATGGAGTACCTGCCACGTGGCACGCTCAGAGACGAAATTCGGAGGCAAGGAGGGAAGCTAGACGAGACCATGGTAAGAAGATACACATGGGAGATTCTCCATGGTTTGGAGTACCTTCACGCAAATGGGATTGTTCATTGTGATATTAAGAGCTCAAATATCTTGATGGGAGGAAAGAACGTCAAGATTTCTGATCTGGGTTGTGCTAAAAAGGTCGGAAAAGTCGCCGGAGATCGAGATTCCTTCGTCGGAAAATTCTCCGGTACGCCGATTTTCATGGCGCCAGAGGTAGTCAGGGGAGAAGAACAGGGGTTTGGAGCTGATATATGGGCTCTTGGCTGTACGATCATTGAAATGGCCACTGGAAAGAATCCTTGGCCGGAAGTAGATGACCCTTTATCGGCTCTTTACCGAATCGGGTTTTCCGATCAGTTGCCGGAGTTCCCGAGCTGGTTTTCGGAGAAAGCTAAGGACTTTTTGGGAATTTGCTTGAGGAGGGATCCGAAACAGAGGATGTCAGCTAGAAAGCTTCTCAAACATCCATTTTTTGAAAAGTTGGGATGTGAGACTGAGCAAGTTAAGGAGTTTGTAGTCTCTTCTTCTTCTTCTCCGAAGAGTGTTTTTGATCAAAGTGTTTGGGACTCGTCTGAAGTGACCCATGAAGTTTCTCCTTTGAATTCTGCCACTGACAGAATTGAGAGTTTGATTGGAGGTTCTATGTTAGAGGTTTCAAATGGATCTAATTGGAGTCTGGACCAAGATTGGATCACAGTTAGAAGTAATGTCAACGAAGACAGTGAAGAACTTTTTAATCAAAACGGGAAAATACAGATGTCGTTTTTGGAAGTTCATGTTGAAGAGCTTGCTAGCTCAATGTTCGATAATGTAAATAGTATTAGTATTGCTAGTGCTAGTAGAAAGAGAAGCTTTGTAATGGCATTTGGGAGTGTGGAAAATGATATTGTTCATAGAAAAGTTTCAAAGCGAAAAAATAAAACTTTTTGTTCTCTTCAATATCTATTTCTCTATAAAAGTCCCATATTTCATTTTATACTTTTTCTATTTTATTTCTCACTGAATTTTACATGTTTCCCTCTACATCTTTCACACCTCTTAAAATTTTCTTGGCAAAAGGGAAGTGTGAATAATGATTATCCTGTGCTGGCTTGAGCTGTCTAGGTTTTTTTTTCCCTTTATTTTTCGTTTTTGTTTTTATTTTTATTTTAATAGAAGACCATGACTTGGAGAAAGTCAATGCCTAGGTTAGTCTCTCGTAATAGGGTTCATAAAAATTATAACTATCAAACTCGGAAGACTTTCCAATTGTCGGTCAATTTCTACCATGTCAATATGGTATTATTTTTTAGGAGTCTTTCTAGTCTTCCTTATTAGAATCTTCTTTTCGTACTAATCCAATTGTGCAACTTGGGCACACGCCAATTCAAAGGGCCTATAAGATCATAGGGAAGTGGTTCCTGTCACAACCCAAGTTGGCCCTTAGTACCTTGCCGACCTTGGTTTGGAACAGTAAAGTGAGTGAGATTGATATTATAACACCATCCATGGCTTCAAACTCCCCATATATCACTCTACAACTAGTAGTGGATTCAATTTAATTCCAACACTCAGCTAAGAGACAAGTGACAAAACGTGGTAACGATTAACTCATTATTTATTGAACAAGAGTCTAGCTTATTCATCAAAACACACTTTCCTTTTCATATCTTTCTTCACCATAAGGTGCTAATGACCATAACTAATTTTGATTAAACGATTAAGATCCTTTTGGCAGCTTTCTGTGCATGATAATTCCCTATTTTTAGATATCATATTTCCTCATGGATAGTGTATTTGCTGAGGCCCAAAATTGGCAGTTGAAGGGTTAGAGTTGTAGATATTTTCATATATTTAATATCATCCATTTGTTTTGCAACCTTAATCCACTTGTATTATAACCTTTCCTCTTGTCTTTTCCTATTGACCATAGGCGTCTCAAAAGGAATCCTAAAAGGGATTTGGAATACACTAAAAGGCCAACTTAACTAATCAGAAAAGTCAACTAATCTCAACTGGATTAGATTTTCCCCTATGAGCTGTTGGAAGGTCAATCAATAACGACCGAGTATATTGGCCTTAAAACAAAACAGAAGGGTGCTTTTATTCACTGTATAATTGCATGTTATGTGGATAAGGACTCAAAAGCTCACTGGGTTTATTAAATTGCATAAATGGGTTAAGTATACTTTCCTAAGTAAATAGATTATGATACATTTTACCCTCTAACTTGGGGTAACCTTCCCCTTACCAAACCCCTTATTGTGATATGTTTTATGTACAATTATAGGTCGAGTTGGGTCTTGATTGTTTTGGTTTTTGCCCATACTGTGAGAAGTTATACTGACTTCATGGGACCATTTATCACTTTAACTATAAAAGACACATGATTGTTATAAGGGAATTGTGTGGTCTAATTCACTCAAACAAATAACCGTAAGTTTGAAAGTCATAAATCTTATGAGCTGCAGATCTACATTTAGAATCCATTAAGGACAATTATGACCCTTTTGAGGTCATTTGAAACATATATTATTATCTGCCTCTGTGGTTGAATTCAGTTCTAGTTGCCTTCTCATGATTTCCAAGTCCTACTCATCCGCGTGAAATGCCTTTTCTCCTTCCAAGTTTCTTCTAAGTTGACTCAGCTCTCTGATATAGTAATGCTGTCTGTCTATCACCAGTGCAAGGAACAAGGAAAACCCTGTTTGAGAAAGATTTACCTCAATAATCAGATTCTAATTTGCAAGCTTATATCGAATTATCGAAGAAAACAAAGCAAATTTTGCACATTATCAAACTCAGTAGATAGTCTATCCAAGGAGATGGATCTTACCCCAGAATAGCTCTTGTTGACTATTATGCATTTAGTTACGTAAAAGATATTCTAGGCCATTTGTCAAAATCACTGCTTGGCCAGAATAGTTAAATTTCTCACATCAAGCCTGGATAAATTTTCTTCTTATGCAAAATTACGTATCATATGCATTATACTAGCGGTCTTAATTAGACCAATGAATCATTTCCATAGGTAAGAGTGTGATTTTGGCTCAAAGTTACAGGGATGCGACATTCTTCATTTCTTGATTCAAATCCTTACTTAAAGTCCTCTAAATTCAAAATATGAAAAAAAAAAAAAAAAGGGAATAAATAATCGAAAAAACCTATATAAAACCAGCACATATGAGAGGCAGAATTCATATTACTTCGGATTTCAAATGGATTTTATACCTATAAGAGATGCCTCTAAAAGGCGTTGTGCCTTTAGGACCTCATCTGTTGGATTAACCACACCTGTATCAGAAGAGCGTTTCTGGATATCCATCACAACATATAAGGTTGAAATAAAGACCACAAGCATTGTTCCTCCTACACTCTTCACCACCAGTGGCCTTCTCCCCTGCTTCAACTGATCCAAACCCAAAATCATCAATTTCCTTAGAGGTGTTTTGAACATAAGGGTCAAAATCAATGCCATTTCCCCCACTACAAGCATGAAAAGTAGTTGAATCATCTCCACAGAAAATACCCTCCAAGAGTTTTCGACGATTTTCCTCGAAAATGAAGGTGAATCACGAAGACATGAAGATTTTGAAGAATTTTGCTTCGGCTGTAGAAAGTTTATGTTGAAGAATTATGAGCTTGCTTATAAGGTTCAAAAGCTGTTCATAACTTATAGTCCAGTATGCTTTATATGGTTCAAAAGGCACATAATACCTCTACTATGGGGAGTAAAAGTGAACAAACCTTTCAGATATGAACTTGGAAAAGTCTGCAAGTTTCAATTTCTAATGTTCTACCTATATAGCTTGATCAATTATAAAAAGCACTCCTTGGCTACTTTTGTAGTCCTTGACTCTCCAAAAGGTAATAATCTGAAGTTGGTTTTTAATGGATCTAATTCCTGAAATGGCAAAACGACAGTACTTCATGGCTCATGCAACGTCTATGATGGTTTCATGAAAGTGATAACTTCTTAATTTTTGCTCTTGTTATAATCATCTAAACATATTAAATATACTGCCTCAAATACATGTCAATGTCAACGCTATATTTGTTACAAAAATAACAAAATGCTAATTTTAGCACAATAATCTTTCTGGACATTGAAAAGTGCATCATATTAAGCATTGAAAAATGTGATATTTAAAAAGGTGAGAATTTAAGCTTTAAACCTCTACATTGAAACTACACGTGGAGGTTACCAACTAGATTAAGCCTGTAATAATGAACATATTATTTTATTTGATTTAATATTATACATATGACAATGTCGTAAGAATAGACCATGTTCATTAATCTATAATGGACTATATGAAGAATAAATATGTAGGAAAATATTCATGTGTATATTTATATAGTTAACAAATTACAAGTTTTTGTGAATCCCTCACGCAATTAGGAAAACTGAAAATAGATAAACAAGTTCCCAAATCCTTTCTTATCACAATTTTTCTCATTACGGATATATAACCTAAACCATAAAGTTAAAGCTAATCAACAATCATAAAGTTAAAATTAAGTTGATCAAATGTTAAAATTTGGTGTATGTTATACTTGGTGCTAAATTTTTTAGCTTTGTGAGTACGGGAGAGTTAATAACTTTGTTTGGGGAATGAGAAAATCCTGTAACACCTTGAAAAACTTTCTTCATGGTGAAAATCTTTTCTCTTCCAAGGGTTGTAGTCAATCGAACTACTTATATATGGTATCATTGCTTTCTTGATTGGGTGTTGTGTTTACTTCTCTGTCTCTTTTCTTTCTGATTCGAGTGATATATTGGCTCTTGTGGTTAAATTGGTCCCTCTTGATGTTTGGGCATTTTAGATTAATACGAAAGAAACTAAAAAGAAAAAGAGACTTGGACACTTATACCTAAGCTTTTAAATATAATACCAAAAATACGACTTTCCTAGTGTAATTATTTTTCCGTACGATATTCAATAACTTTTTTCTAAACATTTTAGTTATAATAAACTAAATTGGTTTCCAATAATTAAATTAGTTTCTCGATTTCTAGAAACTAAATTAATTTCTGGTTTCTAACAACCAAATTAGTTTCAAATAACATGTAACATTTTTTTTCTAGTTTCTAATAATAACCTTAGTTTTCTGGTTTCTGGTAACCAAATTCGTTTATTTGGGATTTGGTTATTAGTTTCTCTATTTAATGATTATTAGTTTCTCTAGTTTCTCTATTTAGAAACCAATTTAGTTTCTAATTTCTAGGAAATAGCGCAATTGGTTTCTTGTAACCAAAACATTTAGAAAAATGTCATTACATGTCATACAGAAAAGTAACTATTTTAAAAAGGTTGTATTTTTGGTAGAGGAAATTTGATTTTTTATGGTATTTTTTCAAAAAAATTGAAATTAAAAAGTATTTAGAAAAATACCACTTTTTATTAATTGATGAGATACTTAAGGTAACTAGTCGAGTTACTTGATGTAACTTGAACAGTTACTTCAAGTAACTGGATTGGTTACTCTAAGTAATCTAATTGGTTACCTCGAGTACCATTGAAAAATACCAAATTTAAAAAAAAATGATATTTTTCTAAATAGTTTTTGAAAATGTTATTTCTCTAATAATACTTTTAAAAAGTGATACTTTTCTAAATCAATCTGGGATTTTTCAAAAAAATTAGTCAATCCAGGATTTTTCAATTTTTGGTATCTTGGGCTTGGAATTTTGTAAATATTCCTTATTTTTTAAAAAGTAGTGTTGGGTGAACTTTTCCCATATAAATACAGCAACTAATATCCCTTATTTTTTAAAAGGTAGTGTTGGGTGAACTTTTCCCATATAAATACAGCAACTTTAGAGAAATTTACATCTAACCTGTTCTGTGCCTTATGTTTCAAATATAATTTTTTTTTTTTCACTTTTGTTTCAAAAATACCCATTTTATGTATATGATTCATGTGTAAAATATGTGTGGTATATATTTAATATATAAATTTTATCTATGGTTTGTATTTATAGTGTAAATTTATACCTATTTATATATCTTGAAATCTATACCAATTTTTAAATATAATTTTTATTCAGTATTTCATGCATAAAATATATGTGGTATACATTTTTTTTCAAAAAGGGGTATTTATGAAATAAAAATAAAATATTGGTATTGATAAAAGTATACTTAAGGAAAAAGGTATTTATGGAGTTTTTCCGCAACCTTAAGAGGCTCATTTCTTAACACGACAGATTTGATGTTGTAAGAGGCCCATGTTCAAAATAGGGGAACAAATGAGAAAACTACACGGGGGTTTCTTACACTTATACCTATAAAAAATGAAAAGAATTACAAAAATACGGAAGTCACAGTTTTTTCCAGTTTTCGTACGGTTTTAATTAGGAAAATATCACTTTTTTAAAAATATTTAGAAATTACTATTTTTAAAATAGTTACTGGTTACCAGTTTCTGGAAACTAGTTACTGGAAACTGGTTATCAGTTATATATCAGTTATAAATATCTTCGGTTACTAGTTACCAGTTTCTGGAAACTGGTTACTAGAAACTAGTTACTATTTTAAAAAATGATATTTTTATAAATATTTTTAAAAAAATAGTATTTTTCTAGTAAAAACCGTACCGCACCATGAAAAATATAAAAGCACCGTATTTTTCCAATTCTTTTCAAAAATACCGTATTTTTTCTAATTTCCCCAACTACACGGCCCTTTTTTAAGTTGTAATAGTAAGAGTTTAAAATTATATCCCTACATAAGTTAATTTGACATGTTAATATATATAATTTTTTTTTACTAATATACATAACTAACTTACCATAATATATGATTAATTTAATATACTCAATTTTTGATTGAGAGTGTGGTTTTAAAGAGTGTGTAGAGAGAGTAGACAGCGGGTGACAATAGAATCACCCTTGCAGTTTAGATTTTAACCTTAAAATTGAATTTATTTTTCCAAAGAACTGCCTACATGCCCCCACTCAATTTTTTTTCCATGTGCATTTATTTGTTTTTCCTAATTTCATTATTTTTATTTGAAATTTAAGATGTACTTCTTTTATTTGTCTCAAAATCATAAACTCTATTGGTTATTGGGGAAAAAAAAATACCGACGATGCCCTAAAGTCTAAAACCTTCATTGAATACAAATTACTTCCTCCATCAATACCACTTCTTCTTTTTCTTTTTTCTTTTTTCTTTTATTGATCACACTAAGTATGTACTATAATGGATTACTTAAGAATTAATTCCTAATGAGATCGTTCCTAATGCGATCACAGGCTTAGCTTGATTGATAACTACACGTGCCTTCAATATTGAGGTCTAGAGTTCAATTCTCCTACCTCCAATATCAAAAAAGAAAAAGAAAAAAAAAAAAAAAAAAACTTTCCCTTAATCCTTGAAGTGGGGCTACTCTTAGTTGTGTTTTTTTTTTTTATAGCTCCTATGATTCTATGAAATCATTTTTTTTATATATTTTTGATAAATAAATATAACATTTAAAATCAAACAACTGAAAAAGAAGATCATGGCAAAGATAATTGACAATGAGAGGGTGGGTTTACACCATTGATGTTAAATATTTATCGCAACAAGAATGTCATAATGACTATTTTCTGGATCTATACTCGTGATAAAGTATTTTCAAAATATGAAATATAAAAATCATAAGGGACGATTCTAATTTATTTATCTATATTTAGTATTATATTAATATTAAATAGTTAAAACTATTGCTTCATATATGATTTGTTCATTATGGACCACTGAATTAAAGTCCTAGGTGCGTTACTTCTTATAAGGTTCAAAAGCTGTTCATGACTTATAATTCAGTTTAAGAATAATGCTTTATATGGCTCAAAAGGCACATAATACCTTTATTATAGGTGACGAAGTGGGTTAGCTCAAGTGGTAAGAGCATCCACTACCTAGGATCTCGGTCCTAGGTTCGAGTCACACCGGGGTAGGCGTGAAAGCCAATTATCCCTAATGGGGTGGGGTGGGGATTGGGTAGTATTAGGTATTTTCCTTTAATTTGTAATAAGTGGAGGTCATTAGTTAAGCCCCACTTTTTTAAAAAAAAAAAAAAAAAAAAAACCTTTACTATAGGAAGCAAAAGTGAACATACCTTTGAGATATGAACTTGGAACGCCTGCAAGTTTCAATTCTAATGTTCTACGTATACAGCTTGATCAATTAGAAAAAGCACTTACAGGCTATTTTTGTATAGTCTTTGATAATCTGAAGTTGGTTTTGATGGATATAATTCATGAAATGGAAAAAGGACAGTACTTCATGCAAATCTATGATGGTTTCATGAAATTGAGGAATATTCAATTGTTGCTCCTTTTATAAACAAATTAAGACTATCCTTTGGATATGTGGAGGCCTTAATCTTCTTTTGAGAAAGTAGAAAGTCTCAATCGAGTATATGTCAGTATTGATTATGCATATAGAATAAACTAGAAAAATAAAAGCTCAAAACGGTAACAAGATCAAACGACATCAACATGAAAACGACAATAGACAAAAAACGACAACTAAAATACGAATCAACATTACAACGACAATAAAGTCCAATAACGATGATAAACCAAAAAACAAGAACAAATAAAGACAACATCATCGAAAGCCACAATAATAACAAGGGGCTTATAGAAATGTGACCAAATTTTAGGCCCAATTTCAGTAAATGTCCTTTTGTCAAATATTATAGCTTATATGCTTATATAACAAGTATAAAATTTTATATACCAAGTATAAAAAATTATATATCCAGTACATTTCAGTATAATAACTAAAATTGGTAGATATGTGTATCTATCAAGTGTAAAAATATATAAACCTGAACATTTAACGATAAAATTTTGAAAGTGGACATTTACTTAATCAAATTTAAAATTTTAGTCAGCCACCTAAATTATGAAGTATTGAACTTCCAGCAAACAATCTAAAATAAAAAGGCAATAAACTTTAGGGAAAAACTATAGTAGGACTCTGTTTTTCAATCACATGCGGTGCAACAATATCGAACGCACCCTAATATGATCATATGGTAAGTGGGTCCACAAAGATGAAGAATTAAAACTAGAATATGTTGCATGTGATTATTTCAAATTTTTAGACCTAAAAATAGCTTACTTATTTTTCGTTAAAAAAAAAAAAAAAACCCGTGAAAAAGATGAACTACCATAGTCATCAAGCTTGAGACGCTGGTTCATACTAGTAGAGGGTCCTCAAGATCCACTCACATCCAACTAGCAAAAGAGTAGTCTTGGCATGGAAAAGTCGTCGTCACCCACTCATATTTGAAGCGGAACAAAAAAAAAAAAGAAAAAAAGAAAAGGGAAATCGTTTCATTGATTTCTAAAAAATCAAAAAAAAAAAAAAAAAGAAAGAAAAATTCCTAGATATAATAACAGTTTGTTGAATCAATAGTGTTTCCATCCTTGGCAACCTGTTTGTGTCATTTTTTTTTCATAAATTTAGTTTATAAATAGAGGATATTAAATTAGCAAGGACATGGATATATTTTTTTTGAAAGTGGGACATGGATATTAAAATATGGTGATGTCAAACTTATCAGTTTTTCGGGCAGCCATGGAGATCAGTGATAGCAAAGTCTAACGAAGAGGAGAGTTTTTTTTTTTTTTTTTTTTTTTTAATTATAAAGAAATTCTAAGGTAATAGGGAAATTTTTTTGTACAAGTATAAGGTTATAAGTTTTGATGATTTTTTTAAATTCAACGATTATTATTTTGGTCCTAAGTTAGGGTTCTACTACAGCCTCTCTAAACTTTATAGAATACTATAGTAACAACTTACTAAAACGACAAGAAACTATCCATCAAACGACATCAACATGAAGCAACAACATGAAGCAACAACATCTTCTTAAAAGCGAGAACTTAAAAACGGCGTCATATTAAAAACGACAACATATAAAGCGTTAATAAAGTGAAAAACGACAACAATCTCTACGAAAGAAGTCCTACGATACAAATCACATTAACGCACCAAAAAAAAAAAAAAAATCTAGTAAATGACAACAAGTTCAAACGACAACAAACTAAAATAACAACAACATGATGTAAAGCCAGGTACCACAAAAACTAGATAACGACATAAACATAAGGAACGAAACGGAATCGAAAACACAAACAATTAACAGAAAAACGACATGATTTAGAAACGACGATAAGCTCAAAACACGACAAAGAAAACCGAAAGACGAAAGTGAACAGAACAGACAAAAGAAAAGGCAAGTAGGCGAAGCGCTAAGCAACTAAGCTTTGGAGTCGAAGTGTCAGGACCCTGCAATGGAGGCGCCGCCGTTTTCTTCTTCATCGTCGCAGTTGCTTGCACTTCGATCTTCATCCACTTACTCTCGTCTCTTTCTTCGCTCTAATCTCAGAAAAATTCATCTCAATTGCAAGTCTTCCAGAAACTTCTCGGTCCGTGCCTCCTCTAATGGAGATTCCGGTACTTAGTCTCTCCCTTCTCGTTTTTTATTCCTCGTATTATACTACTTTGTTCAGTTTTTTGTTCTGATTAATGGGGTTTTTTTTTTTTTTTTGGTTGTAGTTGTGACTCTTCTTGACTATGGTGCTGGCAATGTCCGAAGTGTCAGGAATGCTATTCGCTACCTCGGCTTTGACATCAAAGACGTAATCTTTCTCTCTCTTTTTGGTGTGTTCTAACGGATGTCTTATGTTTGAACTTCTTTACATTTTCCTTTGATTTTGATTGCAAGTTCCTAAGGTTGCTATGCTCCATCTCCATTTATTGTGTATATATGTATGTATGTGTATGTATAATTGTAAATAGATATTCAAATTCAGCTATAATCTTTTTATCTTATTAATTTGAACCATTTAGAATATAAAATTTTGTTCTGTATCGTTTGTTTCCGTACTATGCATTTGTACGTAAGTGGTGGTCGTCAAAATGATTGCTCAACATACCAATGTAGCAAAAATGAATTAGTAAAACAGGAAGACATTTTATGTTTATAATGTAGGTGCAAACTCCAGAAGACATACTCAACGCGAATCGCCTAATATTTCCCGGGGTGGGAGCTTTTGCTGCTGCTATGGATGTGCTGAACGAGAAAGGGTAACTGTTTTTCTGTTGTGTACAATGACTCTATTTGCATAAGTTTCTTGTTTAGATGAACAAGAGCAGGAAGTTTTAGGATTTAAATTTTTACAGGATGGCTGAAGCACTTTGTACTTATATTGAGAGTGATCGGCCATTCCTTGGCATTTGCCTTGGACTTCAGCTACTTTTTGAGTCCAGTGAGGAGAATGGACCAGGTTAGTGTTTACTGTTTGAGCTGTTGTGGAATTTTATATCTATAACTTGTCATTTATTCTCTCATGGGATAAATGTATGCAGTTATTTTCATTGTCTTATTTACATGCTTACCAAGTTTATTGAGCGTGGTAGCCCATCATGGAGCTATTATATTGATGCTGCTGCTGTTAATTATTAGTACTTATGCTGGTAAAAATTCTGCGAGTCTTGGAGAATCTGTAGAAAGAAAAGTAGGAAGTAGGAAGATAGTTTAAAAAGAAGAATTAGTTCACAGGTTACTTAAACAAACAGACTGTATTGGGTAGTAGTCCCAACTAAATTAAAAACAATATTTTTTGCTTCTTGTATACGAAAAACATCACACATATATTCTTGTAGTTAATTACTAGTTGTAAATGTCTCACAGTAAATGGCCTTGGCTTGATACCGGGTGTGGTTCAGCGTTTCGATTCATCAAATGATTTCAGAGTTCCCCATATTGGCTGGAATGCTTTGCAGATTAGGAAAGACTCTGAAATTCTGGATGATGTTGGAGCTCACCATGTCTATTTTGTTCACTCTTACAGGGCCATTCCAGTACGTTTCTTTCCGTGATTTTTATTTTCTTGATTTTTCTTTTCAATTGTTCTTGTTTCTGTCAAATATACCCAGATTTCCAGGCTGACTTTATGTGTTGTTTAGTCAGATGAAAACAAAGATTGGGTTTCATCTACCTGCAACTATGGTGACAATTTCATAGCATCTGTCAGAAAGGGAAATGTGCATGCAGTTCAATTCCATCCAGAAAAGAGTGGAGGCAAGATATTGTTTGCTCTCTCACTTTTGTAGTATATCATTCAAAATGGTAGTCCAAGCTGTAAAGATTTAGTGGAGTTCTGGATTAACAACGGATATAAAATTTTCTCTCTTTCCAAATGGCTGTGACATTTTAATTGGCAAACCACTGGCTTGCAGCCGATTTTGTGAAAAAGGGAAAATTCAAAGGTTAAATTTTTTAAACACCCAAATCAGAATTTCTCCCCCTCCATCCCCAGGTGGGGCTTGAAATTGATCAAGAAATTAGATTTTTTCTTAAGCGCCGGACAAATACTCTCTCTCCGATTTTGTGGATCAAAAGGAGCATAATGCTCCGATTCTTCTTTGTGCCTTTCTTCGTTTTTGTTTTTTGTTTTTCCAAATCAACTATTGATACCAATTACATTCAAATTAATTTTTCAGATGTTGGTCTTTCTGTATTAAGAAGATTTTTGCAACCAAAGTCAACTGGGACAAAGGTAGCCTTCGTTCCTCTGAAATGTGTGCTTTCCATATCTTGACTTCTCTGTGCAACCATCTAACAATCTAGGATATTAATGCGAAGACAGAAGCCTACTGAAGGGAAGGCTTTGAAACTTGCAAAAAGGGTAATATTCATAAAACCCAACCAAGACTTTTCTTCCTTTAGAGTTCTATGCAATTTGTAACGTGGTAAATTTTTTCATGCATTAAGTTGTTGAGATACTGATTGCAAAGGTATTCACTAAATTATATCACTTTTTGCTAGGTAATTGCTTGTCTAGATGTAAGGACAAATGACAAAGGTGATCTTGTTGTAACCAAAGGAGACCAATACGATGTAAGAGAGCATACGAAAGAGAATGAGGTACCATATTATTTCTCAACTGTCTATCTGCTTTGTTTGGCTTTTAAATTTTGATTTGCTGGTGGCGTTGTGCGAAGTCGAATAGTAAAACATTCTTTGGATCCTTGTGCCATAAACATCATAAGCAAAGACATTAATATGATCATTATCGAATGCTCTTTTCCTCCTTCCTAGTCCTTGTCACATGCCTATTTGAATCTTTTGACCCATTTTGATAGAACTGACTGCATCAAGTTCAGCTGGTGTCATAGTTCTTCCAAGTTAATTAAGTCTTAAAAGGGTTTTATCCTCATCTTGGGATGCAATTTACTGCATTCTGTTCTCAAACTATTGACTTTGGCAGGTGAGAAACCTGGGCAAACCGGTTGAGCTTGCTGGACGGTACTACAAAGATGGTGCTGATGAGGTACACTTCCTTAATTTTGAATTGCTTATCTTAATGGAACCATGGCTAGCTGTAATTGGAGTTTTTATTCTATATTGCAGGTTACTTTTCTAAATATTACTGGTTTCCGGGACTTCCCTTTGGGCGACATGCCAATGTTGCAGGTAGCGGTTTTGAACTGTTTTGATATAAACCTTTTTACTTTAGATAACAGGGGCAAGAATTTCAATTCAAATATCAAATTTTGTACGTTAAATATATTTTTTCCTTTTATTTTGATTTTCTTTGGATAATTTTTCACTTGCAATGTTATATAGGTATTGAGATACACATCAGAAAATGTGTTTGTTCCATTAACAGTTGGAGGAGGAATTAGAGATTTTACTGACGCAAATGGAAGGTATACTCTTGTATGCTACCGTTTGATGCAGTATTTTCTCTTTGTTTATATATTTGAGCTTCTCAGTATAAGCGTTTTTTTTCGGAAAGTGAATTCAACATGAGAGCTTTCTTGCAGGCACTATTCTAGCTTGGAAGTTGCTTCAGAGTATTTTAGATCTGGGGCTGATAAGATTTCAATTGGAAGCGATGCTGTTTATGCTGCAGAAGATTATTTAAGAACTGGAGTATGCAGATAGTTTCCATCATTTATCTTATAATTTTTGAATCTCTCTGCACTTGGACTTTACTACGTATATAATGTCCCTTCTGATGTTACTGCCTTCTAGGTAAAAACTGGGAAAAGCAGTTTGGAGCAGATATCTAAAGTTTATGGAAATCAGGTAATATACTCTAGTAATAGATGTGTGAGTCAATGCTCCTTTTAATAGGGAATAGAGGGGCATATACTGACAATGTAGGTGAAGTTTGTCGACTATGGAACAGAATATATTAAACACATTTTATGTTTTAAATTTTGTCCTGTCAGTTTGGTTTCCCTTCCTTTGTCTTCTTGCTCGATTTTTTTCTTGGTCTTTACCAATTTTTTATGCGAACCTTAATTTCTATACCTCTTTTTCCTCTGTTCTTGAATGCGTTTGATTTAAACATAATGTTGCAGGCAGTGGTTGTAAGCATTGATCCTCGTAGAGTGTATGTCAAACATCCTAATGATGTTGAGTTCAAGACCGTAAGGGTGACAAACTCAGGTAAATGGTTTCTTTTGCTTTAGTTTTTTTCTCCTTCATTCTTGGTTTGTGGTACATCGCTCACCTCCGTGTGTCCACAGCTGGCTTATAGAACTAGTTCGCAATTGGTTATCTTCTTGTTAATTTGTTGCTTTAGTTAATTACATTTCATCTAGAAGAACAATTGGAATTGGTGAAATACTCATCACCAGTGATTAGTAAAAATTATAAACCGTAGATGCACTTAAATGTTTTTTAGTTGCCAGTTATCTGATGAGAGACAGAAAAGGCATTAGAGATGAATAGAGAAGGAAAAGAGTAGTTTAGTATTAGACTACACTTAATGCTTTAGCTTTTGCTAATTGGTCTAAAAGCACTTTTCTTTCCGACGCTGATTTCAGGTCCAAATGGTGAAGAATTTGCATGGTATCAGTGTACAGTGAGTATTCTCTGCTTTTTCTTCACCCAAGTATGAATGTTCTTTTGAATCTTGGATATCTATACTACTCCTCCAACCCAGAAAATAATAATGTAATTTATGAAAAAGGTAACGTAATACACCAGCTTTCATATAAAGGAGATCCCATGTAATTATAATAGCTTGGCATGAAATATTGGCTCTAAAGAACATGAAATTTGTTAAGAGAGAATAAATTGGTTAAGACTACGTGACGGTTCAAATTTTGGAAAGTTTCTTTGCATGTCTTAAAACCTTGTGTTTTATTCTTAAGGTCAGTGGTGGACGAGAAGGTCGACCAATTGGAGCTTATGAGCTTGCAAAGGCTGTTGAGGAGCTTGGAGCTGGAGAGATACTGCTAAACTGCATTGATTGCGATGGTGAAGATGACTTTCTTATTCCTCTTAAAATTCCTATTCAAATGATTATATAAGTATTATTTAATAATTTAATCATTCTACACTTGTCAATGTTGTAGAACTCGTGAACATATTTGCAGTCATTTACAAATCATTCGTTTTCTTAAAGTAATGTGCTATATTTCTCGGTCTTTATTGTTGTATCTTCTGACCTTTTCAGGTCAAGGGAATGGATTTGATATAGATTTAATAAAGTCCATCTCCGATGCTGTGAGCATTCCTGTGATCGCTAGCAGTGGTGCCGGTGCTGCTGAACACTTCTCAGAGGTGTTCACGAAAACAAAAGCGTCCGCTGCTCTTGCTGCTGGCATTTTCCATCGGAAAGAGGTACGATTATAGCAGTTAAGAACTAATCCACTTTATTATGTGGTCTTCAAAGGTACATACAAGGCTTTATATAACTCCAAAATTATGTGGCTCACAGGTACCTATTCAGTCTGTGAAAGAGCATTTATTGAAGGAAGGTATAGAAGTCAGAATCTAATCGATTCATAGCTGAGAAAAGCTTCAACATGGTGGTAATAGAAGCATTAAAATTTTTCACTACTTTGACCCAACATGCAGAAATATTCATATTTTGAAATTATCAACTAGGAAACTTGCGGAATTATTATGGTAATTTGCTTTTCACTTTCATGTATAAGATTGATAATCCGACAAGAATATGATCCATGAAGTGAGAACCTTGAGATTTCACGTTTTACATGTTTTCTTTTTAGGAAATGAAAAGTTTGACAAAAAACAAAACGAGAGGGAAAAATATGAACATGATATGATTTTGGAACTAGTTGGTTCTCTAACCTTTCCCTAAACCCCACTTTTAAGTTCTATCTCTTTTTTTCTTATTTTTCTTTTTCATTTATTTTTTCGTTGTTTTGATGACATGGTAGGGAAAATCCAAATATACCCTAGTCGGGTTTGACTGGACCCAGTTGAGTCTTCTCGACGGGTCCAATCGAACTTGATTGGGACCAATTGATTCCAAACTCAACTGGGTCGAATCGATCTCGATTAGTAATTCAATTTAAACTCTCTTAATATGAAAAACTCAAATTATAAACAAAATTTTAACTTGTCCATCCATCAAATCTTGATCTTTTAAGAAAAAATTGAGATGATTTTGAAGTTTTCAGAGAAAGGACATGATTGAGAATATAAAAGTTTCACTAAAAGGAAGGTTACTGTGCTAATTATCACTTCTAAAAGATTATGGAACTAAAAAAAAATATCATTTAAGCCTATATAACTATGGGTGCGTCTACAGTAGGGGCACCCCTACGTAAGACCCCTATTATACACTTTTTGATGAGAATCTGTGTATAAACAGATTCTCACAGATTCTCATCAAACGGTGTTTATGGAAGAGCCTTACGTAGGGGCGCCCCTACTGTAGACCCCTCCTATAACTAAAAGGTCCCTACGATTTTGTTATTTCTAATTCACGTTTCACTTGGGGTTCTTTTGATTTTGAACAATTCGAATTACTTGCACAACGGTTTTTATTTTATAGCCTCAACTAGTTAACGTATTCTTGGCTCCATCGCTAGTAATACTTGGTTTTGGTCTAGTCACCTTTCCTTGTTTTAGAAAGTCACTCCAAAATCAGAATCACTTCTGATCAATTCTTGCTATTACCAGAAAAGTAAATAAAGATGAAATATCCTAGTCTTAATTTCGTTCGGCTTCTTTAATCGTGGTTTCATACTTCATGGCTTACTTTCGTGCTATATTCATTAAAATGTTTAGAAGTCAGTACTTAATTATGAATGCCGTAATTGGTGGCGGAGGGACACATGACATGGTGTTACGGTCATAAATTAGGAATGTTACGATCGTAAAATAAAACAATCAATAAAACTAATTATCCTAATTTATGATTGCAAAATTCCTAATTCAAAATACTAACATAGTTATCGTAATTAAATACTAACATAGTCAGTCCAAAAAAAAAAAAAAAAGGAAAGAAAATACTAACATAGTCCCTCTATGAATAACATGCCTAAAAAGTAAGGATAACACAAACAACCTAATACAAAATAATTGACATATTCATATAAAATTTAAATATTTGTTTTTTTTTTTTTTTAATTTCTCAATAAATTCCTTTCCCATTCCCAGTTGTAGATATCTCATATTTTCTAGTGTATAGGACGTACATTTGCATGACGACATGTCGTTCTTTTATTCAGTGACATCAATATTTGTTTCTCGTGATAAAAAAAAGGGGATGGCTACGGTAGAGGCGTCCCTACGTAGGGTTATGCCTTAATTATCGTTGGATGGGAATCTGTGGGGAATAACGGGAATCTGTGGAGAATCTATTTATATACAGATTCCCATCCAACGGTGAATAGACAGGGTCCTACGTAGGGGCGTCCCTACTGTAGACGCGCCCAAAAAAAAAATGTTTCTGATAGGTAAGACGCCATGTTGTTATTAGTTATGTGAGGGCTAAAAGAATACAAGTTGTAACTTATAATTGAATTTCTATTAGTGAACTCAACTATTTCTTTGCATGCATATCTTTTAGTTTAAGGTTACACTTAAGCCACATTTAGTAATCCATAAAGGGAAGAGTGGAAAGAGAATGAAGGAGAAAGAGAATAAAAAGGAATGAGCGAGAAAGACCATGATTCTTTTTCCTGTGTAACTAATTAATATGTAAATATTAATGCACCGGATCCTGTGTAACCAATTAATAAAATCATACCAGCACTAATGCACCGGATCCTGTGTAACCAATTAATATGTAAAGGGTTTCTAACACTTATACCTATAAAAACTGAAAAAAATTACAAAAATACGGAAGTTAAACCTTTTTCTAATTTTTGTACGGTTTTTATTAGGAAAATATCATTTTTGAAAAAATATTTAGAAAAATACTATTTTTAAAATAGTTACTAGTTATTAGTTTCTAGAAACTAGGTACCGGTTACTGGTTACTAGTTATATATCAGTTATAAATATCTTTAGTTACTAGTAACCAGTTTCCAAAAACTGATTACTAGAAACTAGTTACTATTTTAAAAAATGATATTTTTCTAAATATTATTAAAAAATAGTATTTTTTTAATAAAAACCGTACCGCATCTTAGAAACAGAAAACTACCGTATTTTTCAAAATTTTTTCAAAAACACCATATATTGTGTAATTTCCCTATATGTAAATACATCAAAGGAGAAATTTATTCTTTTTTCCTTGCATTTTCTCTCTATTACGGATTAGTAAACATCCCAGTGAAAATAAAATAAAGGGAAATAAAAAATAAAATAACAAATTGGGAAAGTTACGATTCTCTTTCATACTAGAAAATACGCTTATAGATGACGGTTTTTTATGACGTTTTTAACTGCACTCATAAAAAACCATCTTCTATGCCCCTATAATCTTTTCTACGAGTATAGAGGACGGTTCTTACCTGTCTTGTATACAGTAGATTTGCCGTGATCTATGAGCTAGTTAAGTGTCCAAATTGGCGCCAAATATCAAGAATAGATGACGATTCCTTTGGAATAACAGTCATCTATAGTTGTCCTTTTTTCAAAAAAAATAAAATTAAATTACATCTTAATTTTTGCTTTTCCACTGGTTTCTAAGCTCACTGTTTTAATGTCATAAACAAATGGACATAGAGAAATATGCAACTCCATTTCTTTTAGTCCAAATAAGAACAAATCTATATACAATTATAGACATAAATAAACACTAATCGTACTTTCATACAAACTAGAAGTGAATATTATATGACCTTGGGGTATGAATTGTTAGAGATAGTAAATGGGATTCTCCACACCGCAAAAGCTAGGGTGAAATAAAAAAGAACAACAAAAACCATCGAAGACACTTTCCTTTTGCTCACCAATTTATCTCAATTGCGTGGTATAATGAAATTCAAATGCACCCCACTTTTGTGAGTTCTTATTAGCTGCTGTTACTTTTTCTATAGAAAAAAGTTAAACGCCAGTTATTTATACAACTTTTATTTATAAATTGATGAAGATAAATAGACTTGAAACGAAAAACATACTTTATAATCACAAAGACCACTAAAGAAGAATGTAAGATAACAAAAAGCTATAATGGAACCTGACTTACAACTTGTTCATGAAGTAACTGACCCTTCATAATGGAGAAAAGCTGAAAAGGTGTTCTGTACCATACAATCAAAAGATATAATTGAATACATTTCCACAATGACTTCGCGAAATCAAATAATAGATATATAGGGAGGAGAAACCTACATAAGCGAATAGATGGTAGTGCACATGTATGCATAAAAATTGAGATATTGAACGAAAAGAACAAAAAACAGAGTATAATTCTTAGTATCTGCACAATTTACCCCGACATTGAATAACCATGGAACAAAACCTGAAGTAATCACATATGAAACATGCCATAACAACTCTATATATATATATATATACACATATATGAATTTCCTTATCCTATTATCCTACCAATCTTTGAGGAAAAAGTGACCCGGAAAACAATCACATCCTCAAGAGTCATATTAAGAAAAAAAAAAGAAAAAGAAAGGGACAGAAAGCAGCATATGCAATAAAGGGTAAGCAATACTAGATAACTAAAATAATGCTGACCAGTTAAGTAAAGAAAAGACAGGTCATAAGAGTGTTGATTCACACCCATCTTCCCTCTTTGTTTGTATCCAAATACAAGGCCTATCCAATAATGCAAATTTTCTAAAACAAATCGAATTCCAGCACGTCTCTGTGCTTCTTGACGAACTCTCTTGCACTGCTTTTTGCCCATGCAGGTAAGATAACATCACCAACCTAGAAAAAGACCAGAAAGACGAACAACATTAAAAATTCTCAATTGTTGAAGGAAAGCACAAAGCTGTTAGTGGTTTGCAGAAAGGTCCTTGAATCATCAGCAACATACATTTAATTGGGTGAACACCTTATACAAAACCCAGATGCTTGTTAATTGTTTATTAGAAGCTAGTCTCTAACAAATTTGCATATTTTTTAGCTGACTCTAGATAACCATTCAAGCCCATTACGACATTGCATGAAAAACTCAAGGCTATTCCATAGCACCATATAGAAATGAACATCTGTATCTTGTGCCCCAAAGAAATGAAAAGTACACAACTTTGAAAGCACCTTGGAACAGAGAACGATAGTTAATTGCTCATACTTTTTTTAAATTAACCTTTTCTCCTGATTGTTTCTCTCCAAAATAAAAAATGAACCAGTTTTCAAGAAACTCTGGCATGTAGAAAAATTTTGGAATCAGTTCCTTCAGACATACAAACATACTTATAAACTCAACACTAATAGCAGGAAAAATTAGCTGTAAAGAAACTCGCTGTGAGATGAATAATATCCAAGGAAGCCAAATTATTTATCCTCAAACCCCCTTCTTTATATAAGCAATTTTTCTTTTTACCCTTCTCGGCAACGCCACCCAATACAATACATAGTTGTAACTTCATTGCTTAATGAGAAGAAATAACAAGGGTGGAGGGGTGTGTGGTGGGAGAAAAAAACATAATTCACATTTCAATGAAAAACTAGTTAATTACCCTTCGGACTTAATTACATTATGTCAGTTAGAAAACACATACATTGGACGGTTTCTGATTCCCTTAATCGTTTAGATAAATTCACTGAATTAGATCAGATTTCCTCTTCTGAATATCAATACAGAACATTCAATGACAACAGAAAGATCTACTTCCAACCAAAAACTAATTAGTCAACTAACATAAAACACTAACTCTTCGGGATTGGACCTCGTACTCTGATTAATTAATGGGACCTGTAATTAATTAAAACAAAGTAGAGAATAATTGAGATTAAGGTTAGATTACAGGGTGTACACAGAAAAGGCTATTACAATGCATGCCACATGTTGAAGTCCCAGTAGGTGGTCGAGATAGAAAACAACACTTCCTATGGCGCCCTTGCCATGTTGGTGATTGTAGAAATGACTCGTTTAGTATATAGAGGCGTAAGAATTATCACAACATTATCTACATATCGAAGTTCTAATAAGCGATCGATATAGAAAACGACACTTCTCATAGCATCTTTGTCACGTTAGTGGTTGCAGGAATAATGTACTTACGATATAATAATAATAATAATAATAATAATAATAATAATAACGACGTAATAATAATACAGACGTAAGTGTTATCACAACACTGTCACTACGTATCAAAGTCCCGATAGGCAGTTGTAATAAGCAACAACACTTTCCACGGCGCCCTTATACATAGCGGTTGCTAGGATAACAGGCTTACAAGACAACAATAATATAATACTACAATAATAATAAAGAGTTCTAGTTGACAGGGGCGAATAAATTGACCATAGTGTCAACTAGAAGTCAATAAGAGGTTAGATAAAATATTAGTAAAAGATAGTGGTAGAACACAAAATCCCGAACCTGTACTACAGATCAAGCACAGAGTTCAAGGAGAGTAGCTCAGTACCTACAGATCACTGAAGTACGAATATTAAAGCCTGCATGCAAAATAACTTGTGAAACAAGTTAGAAAAATGTATGTAGAAAAAAATGGTATAATAATAATAATTAAGTGATAGAAAGATGATAGAAAAGTAATTAAATAATGAGAAAATAATATGAAAAAGGATGAATGGGCCTAAAAGATATAAGAGAACGAATATGGGCCTAGAAATACGAGAATATTAGAAAAGGATATGTATAAAAGGGTGTGGATAGCTAAAATTATGTGAAAATATGTGTATTTATACAAATACTAGAAACTTAGTGACTAAGTTTATACATGCATAAACATATAAAGGACTATTGATAAATGTATAAATATACAATGAGAAAATAACAGAGACAGAAAGCTATGTATATATATATATGTATGAGATGAAGATACAGAGGAGGAGTAGCTACGGGTTGATAAGAACCAAAAGCAATGGAATGAAGGATGGCTTTGGTGAGATAACAATATGATGGTGATATATGTATAAATATGCTAGCAAGGTGAGGTGTGCACGTGCATGTGACCACAAAAGAGACCCGTGGCTTAAGAAAGATTAAAAAGCATGCAAAAATATGTATATGTATGCATAAGTTGAAGAGAATAGCTAAGAGGTAATCATGGCCTTGAATGAATGATGAGACGATGTCGTTTAGATGAGCTAGTTTAAACCTTGGTAATTTTGTGCTTAATTACCACTAATTCATGCTTTAAGATTAATCTCAAAAATTAAGAAAACCTCAAAACACTAATATAACCTAAGAAGCTTGAACTGTGCAACAACAAAGAATTTTAAATTCATCACAATCAGAGTCATCAAGGCCAGCTCAACAAATTTTGGGGCTTTAGGCGAAAATTCTTTAAAAAATATTCTAGAATTAAGTTGTACTTATAAAAAAATTTTAGACGCGTTTCTTTGAAAATTTTTTATTATTATTTATGAAGATAAAAGACAACTTCTTTTAGATATTTGGTTGAGTAATAAAATATGCAAACTATGATGTATTTTGACTTGATTAAATATATCAATATCCAATTTGGTAGGAATAATAATTTAACAATTGAAAGAATAGACACTGAATAAGAAATTAGTGACACTTAAAAATTCTGGAACGAACATACTTTATAACCAAATACAATGAAATAAAAATAGAAATTTGTTCCAATTTTGGAAAAAAAGTGCCTACTAATTTTTGTTGCAATAAATAAAAAATTCATGAATTTTAGAAAAATACATTAATTTATTGAATCAAGATTAAGATTTTTGTAATCTATTAAAATTATTATATATTATTTATATATTTAAGTTTACACATAGATATTAACAACTTTTAAACATGTGAAATCTTAAAAAAAAAATTAATAATTTGGGGTCTTAATTCCAGCGGAGGCCTAAGACGATTGCTTTACCATCGAGCCGCTCCCGCTCTCCAAAATTCACTTCTTCTCTAAAGTACGCTTGTGACGCAAGAGACAGAGACGGTTTCAGACGCATCACCTCAGCTTGAACTGATTTCTGGTGCTTTCAAGCCTTGACGCCGTGCTAGAGCTCGGCGATGTCATGCTCACACGCAAAACACTGCTCTTCCTAAAACTGTCACTGCTTCTCACGAAGCCAAAATGCCTCCTGACAACCGAAATTGGAAAATTTGAAGGCAAATCATGCTAAGGATCCGAAAGGGGTGAGCTAATCTCAAAGATGAGGGAAATAGATATATGAGATTAAGGTGAATTCTAGATTTCGGGAAGACATTGGAAGAAGGAAGGTCTTGAGATTAGTAGCGAATGGGAGAGGGAGTGGTAGAGATCGTGAGAGCGGAGAGGTATAAGGGGAGACCGAGAGATAAGGAGATACACTCGTCCAAAAATAATAGGTGTAAATGATAGCCTTTAATGAAACCGGTCGCAAACATAGTGCGCGCGGTTTTTAAAGTTGAATAGACGATGGGGATGTCAATACCCGTTTCCTTATTTCCCCCCTTTTATTGGTATGTATATATTCCCATAAAAGTTAATGTATTTTGCTTTACCTTTCTCTTTTATCTTCCTCACTGAATAGTATACTTGCCCTAAATTTTACAAGTAGGACAACATAGAAAGAGACAAAAAAAGAAAAAGGGACAAAAATCTCATACGATTATATTAATCATTTATTCCATATTGAATAAGAAAAACCTCTTGAACGTAGAGGCTGATTTCCAAAGAGAACAATACATGAGTACACAATCACAAAGGACAGGCTAAGAGAGAGTACATCAGGATCGATGTGCACAAAATATTTAAAAAGAACATATTACAAACAAATTTTGCAAGCCGATAAAAAAAAAATCCGCATTATTAAAATTTTATTATTAATGAGAAATCATATAAGAGACCCAACGCAAATAATACTAAACTTATTCACAATTTCAAGCTGCCCAGAAGAGATTTAACAAGTTTTGCAGTGGCATCAAGAAGTGCGGAGAGCCCTGGTGTAGATGATGCACCCCCTGCACTGACATGCAGAAGCTTCCTTGCATTGCTGGTGCTGCAAAGAAAAGCAGCAATGACAAGCACGAGAAGAACAAGCCTTGTAAAACTCATCTTCATCAATGTTATCGATCTTGATTAATTTTTCTGATTAATTAAGATGAAGAAAATGAATCATTAAAAGGGTCTTATATATATATAGATAGAAACGTATGTAGATAGATGAATTATTTCGCGGATCCTACGTACTGATCAAGTTATGATATAACTATATATACATAGTTATATTATTCTTCCCATATATTTTATACAGTAATCATATAAACCGAAATTTGAATCCAGTTTTATAATATACACGATATATATATATATATATATAGGAAAGTTGGGTTGACATTTGATTCCTTTTCTGCCATGCTTTCTCGTGCCGACCACTACTTGTGGAAACACTTATGAGGTGTCCCAATTTTTACTTTTTTTCAATGTAGGGCTAATAAAGTTATGAGCAAAGGTTATTTCTTTGTATTTGTACAACGCAAAACTCCAACATTAATTTAGTTAGTGGTACTCTAATTGAGATGACCATAATAATCATATATGCCGAAATATAAATCTAAATTTGATATTTGACGAAGATACACACGGAATATCGATGCAACTATAAATTAGGTCGGGATAATTTTATTTGAAAACATAGAGTACCTTATAAAATTCATAAAGCTTAATATAAAATATCCAAATATTAATCTTTAGGGATGATACAAATGGGATACCGATTAAATTATAAATTAGGTGGGAATAATTTTATAGTAATTAGAGTAGAGAACCAATAAAATCTGTAAAGTATAATATTAAAGCTAAGCAAAACCTCTGATTAATTCAAAGATTGAAAAGAGATAAAACAACACTTATAAGTAAATAATTAATTCCAAAATCGTTCACCTCTAGTAATACATATAAGTATTTAATAATTGTACCAAACACATGTAAAGTCATTAAATACAATTATCCATCGACACTTACTTCACTATGGATCATTTTTTCAATTAACATTCTTTAGTATTGTAGTTAGTATCAGGCCTAAAATTTTATAATTAACTACTACAGCGAGTTTTCAACAGGTAATTTTGTTCTTGCTCCACGAATAGGTAAAATTCACCTATTTCTAATTTATTAATTGATGTTTCATTCAAATATTCTTTTTTCTATTTCTTTCCTTTTTTAATTTGAAGTTTAATTTTTTAAATTACATTAAATCTGAATATATGATGCTTATTGCATATAAGCTAAACTCCTTAAAATGGATATTAGTTCTTACTAATAGAAATAAGTAATTTTTTTACTCATCTATATTAACCTATAACAAATAAGCAATAGGCTGATAGCAATCATTCTTTAAAAAAATAGTTAAATAAAATTAATAAACATAATCAAGTATTTGGGTTCCCAATTTAATATTAATTTCTTCGCTAAAACTGGACCAATATTCCCCTTGAAATATTAATTCACGTGAAAAATAAAAAAAATAAAGATATTGTATAATGATTAACTATGAATATTATATATATGTATATATATATGTGTGTGTGTCACATATGTCGAGATCGGAAAAGTGGAAAAAAATTTCGGCTGTTTTACCTTGATCTAGTTAAGTAGCAGTATTGACACTTTGATATAGAATAGAACAGGATTGGAAGGGGAAAAAAAAAGAAAAAAAAACTATTATTTAAACTTTAAAGTAGAATCAAATTAAACATATTTAATATAAATTTTTTTGTTAAATTTAAAAAAGAATCATTTTTGTTTAAAATAAAAAATACAGTATTTTATTAATTTTTTACCTATTATGAAAGGATTTTTTTTTTTAATTTTAGGGGTTTTTTTTCACTTTTAAAAAACGCACCTTCCAGCATAATTATTCCAAATAATGCATGTGAAAATAAAAATCGTGAAACAGAAAAAAAAAAAAAAAAAAAAGAGAGAGAGAGAGAGAGAGAGATCATGTATTAAGGTAGGAAAAGTATTTTAAAAAAGAAATAAAAATATACTTGATATGATTTGTAGTAGCAATGATGATGTAAAGAATGACAAGTGGGAAACAATGGAATAAGAATGAAAAAAAATAGAAGGGAAATAAAAAAAATTGTCCAACTCATCAGGTCAAAAATAGGTTACCTATTTTTAAGTTTCAAATACTTTTTTATATTTATATAGGTATTAATTACATTAAATTTTTTAGATAAAATAAATAATATTATTGTAGAATTTATTAAACGCAAGTACACGTTACCAAATAAGTAGTACAGAGTAAAAAGTATCGTCAACACATACTTGCATTGCCAATTACTGAGTTTTATTAATCTTAATTTTATTTGAACAATCAAAAAGTGATTATTGAAAAAAAATTAACTAAATGAAATCAAGTTTACAAATAACTCAAGAAAACTTCCAATAATTAAAAATCTACAGTTTCGATTTCACATAGATTGATCTGTCTAAACATATCAACCTAACCAGTTTATCTTCATTTCCTATGCTAACAGTGAATCTCTCTAATTTTTCTATTAATCTTTCTCAAGAATTAATAGGTATGTCTCAGTAAACGAGTTCTTACATCTCTGTGTAAACTATGAATCTACCAAAACTCATTAAGCACAAGAAATTCATAATACTGCATAAATTTCATAGATATCTCTGTCCTATGATAATCTCGTATTATATTAATCAAGACAAATTCAATCTTCCATTCTCAGATCTTAGATTAAACCTGTAATTTCATATAAAAGTTGACCAAACTCTCACATGTAATAAGCATATATTAATACAATTATTATAGAATTAGAAATAAATATGAACTTGAATTGGAATTAAAATAATTCAAAACATCATAATCTGGCTACATTGCAGCCCTAGAAAATAAAATTAGTTCATGGTAAGGAGAAAACAAACTCTAAACGTGGTTCTAGATATGGAAGATAAAAGAAAAGAAAAATTAAGTAAACTTGAAGTAGAATCAATGGTCATGATGGCCATTTTTTTTTCATCAGACAGAACCAGAGCTTTTTTATCGTAATGATGTATTGTGGACATTTGTGAATTTTGCTGGGGAAGATTATACAAATTTGCAGACACTGATGGCTTTCTTGAATATGCTGAGTACCTTGGTATGAAGTGCATTTCTTCTCTGTTAAAATTATTAAATCTGAAGCTATCAAATTACAATAATGCATTTTCTTGAACTTTTAATCACTTTCTGGTGTTCTTTTCAGGCTTCTAGTCAAGAAGGTGCCGCAAAGGTTTATGAGTTACTCAAGGGGAAAGCATTCCGCTATGTTGGGTGGAGCACTTTGTTTGACTGTTTATCAATTTATGACGACAAGTTTAAACAGTCCCTCCAAACTGCTGGAGCCATGTTACCAGAGTTCCCAGAGAGGAATGCGAAAGCACTTGTTGCTTATTTAAATGTTCTCCAAAAGGTCTTTATTTAAGTAATTAGAATTCTATTACCCATTCCGATTTGAATAGTTGTTGCTATTACAATTGCCTCGTTTTAGTATGTGACAAATTTATGGTCCATGTAGTTTTATAGGCATTTCCAATCAATGTACATATTACTTTTTTGCTCAGTATACGTATGAACTCAACCACATGATATCAATATTCTCTTAGTGTTAAGACTGTGGGATGTTGCTTCTAAGTTTTCTTTTATGTTCTATGGGTATACTTGTCAGATGGCTTTGTTAGGAATGTTGTCTGTCTCTCGCATCCTTGCCTTGGTGCCATGTTATTTGTTTCAGTCTCTACAATTTTCTTGTTCCTCTGTTTCTTTCTGTAGTTCAATTTATACGTCATTCCCACCCCCCTCTTCGTTCTTAAATTTGTAGGATTGTTTTGTATTCCGAAACATTCAGATATATAAGTTTAGAAATTATGGATCAAAGATATAAAGGAAATTCATGCATGATTTTATATTGAAACAGTCAAATATCCACATTTAGAAACTTTGGATCTACGATCTAAAGGAAATTCATGCATAATTTTATATTGCACGCTCGCCCTACTCTTCACCCGGTTCTCTCTCTCTCTCTCTCTCTCTCTGAATTTTCATGAAGACTTCCGAATCACTGCTCAATCCATGTTCAATCCTTCACTCTCTTTTTCTCTCTTGTTTTCTGAGTTGTTCTAGACTTGAGAATGTCCCAAATATGTGTAGGAAGCCTATTTATAAGTTAGGAGGCGGCCACTACAAAACTAGGACAAAAAGCGTCTAAAGATGACATGTACAAAAATTTCCGCAGAGTGGTGCCCCAGCACCAGTTGTTTGGCACCGGGCTGCCAATTTCGCTGCCCTTTTTTTCTTTTTTCTTTTGCCCGAACTAGTCCCGAAGCGCTTTCTACACTGCGCTGGGGTGTCACTTCCTCTGATCCTCGCTAACTTATCTTATTTTGAGTGCGCTGGGGTGTCACTTCCTCTGATCCTCGCTAACTTATCTTATTTTGAGTCTTTTAAGTGCTCTAGTACTAATAACAAGCACCAAGGCACCATATTCTCTTCCCCTCTTCCCACAACTTATGTCATTCTTACTCCAAACACCATCAAATACACCAAGATTATCTAACCTACAATTAAAATATCAAAAATACAAATAAAACCTACAAAAACCTCTAGAATTCACCAAATGCTTAACTTTAATGATATCCAATTCGTGAGTAAAATTCACTCATCAAATACCCTCAAACTTAACATTTTACTCGTTAACCTCGAGTAAAACAAACACAAAAGCAGAAATAAAGATAAATAAAACACCTAAAACCTAAAATTTGACTGTTGATTCAATTTAGAATATAAATAGGCCTCAAAGATTGCATATAATTATTAACTTAAGAAAAATCTCAAAATATCAACAATATCTAGAATTTCAACATTAACTTCACTTTTCTCTTGATCCTTTACATGTGTATGTATACCTAATAACATCTAACTACTCGTAACTTAGATCAGTTCATGCAAACAACTGAATTAAGATTAATCTCTAAGTAAGCATTTGTTTTCAAATTCCAAAAGCTTGTTTTCCAACCTTTTCCACTAATTTAGACTAACACCTACCAAAGATCAATAAGATTTCGCTAAGCTTATGATGTATGGCTAGGTGAAAGTAGGATAAAAATGAATATTTTAAGTTCAATTCATACTCACACTATAAGCATACATCTTCCTCAATATTTTAAGTTCAATTCATACTTACACCATAAGCATATATCTTCTTCTAAAACTGTTTAAGAAGCTCAACTTAATACTCTTACCAGCACTTCCAAACTTATTTTTAAACTTTCTCTTATCAACACTTTATTTATTTGCTTGACCCTTTTTTTTTTCAATTCGGAATAATTACACCCCCAAACTTATTTATTCCTTTTATGAACCAAGGGCGAAGCACCATTTTTTTTCTTTTTTTTTCTCTTTTTTTTTTTCTTTTTCATTCTCAACTCCACTTTTTTTCCCATATATAACATAGCTCATAATAATTTCTAAATCAATCACATGCATATAGTATTAAAGGTAATAGAGATGAAATTTATTTCAAGGCTAAGCTGAGAATTTGGTTAACAAAGAAAAGTTATAATAGGTTTAAAAAGAGAGACTAAGGATAAAATATACAGTAGTAGACTCGAAAGGTTGAAATAGTTCAAAAATTACCTAAATCATTTCCTTAACTAGATGTAGTCTAGGATTTCGCCTCAAACAAGTTCTAGAATTTGTTGAGATCTAAAGGATATACTTAATTCATATAAACATACTCTAAGTTTCCAAATAGCTAAGCATGCATGACTATGGGCTCAAATGTGTGAAAAGATCGCGAATAAAGTAAAACTAATATTGAAATCAAGCACATAGACTAAGTCAATATTTATTATTTTTTAAAAGTTATGTTTATCTGAACTATATTTTTATCATTGGCCCTAGATAACCGAACTACATCAATACTCGAAAAAGATTATTTTTACTCCATATCCCTAAATTTAAAATTAACATTGTCCTCGATATTAAAGTTAAATGAGAAAGTAAAAGAAAAACTCCTTTAGATTGTTACACGAAGATGGAGACTTCTTGTTGATCGATGAAGTCTATGTTGATGACTCCTAAACTTGTGCAAGAATCTAAGTCACACAAAAACAAAAAAAACATAACAAAAGAAAATAAAATAAAAATAAAAATAACTAAAACAAAATAAAAAGAATGGAAATATGGATTGCCTCCCAAAAAGCACTTGATTTATAGTCTTCGGCCAGACTCTTCGATATAATCAATAAAGATTATCAAGATAAATAGAGTTCTTGAGTCGGTCTTGATCATCCTCTATTTGGTTCTTTAGGAAATTCTTGTTGTCTTTCTCATGATAGCCTATCATCCGTTTATAAGGTTGAGTTTGGAAAGCTCGCTATTAAATGACATCGATCTACTTTTCCTATGTGCTTCAATTTTTGACTTACATACATCAAACTTCACCAACTCAGAATGAACAATACGATATATTATTGCAATAAATATATATTTGGAAAGAAAGTGCCTTCCAATTTTTGTTCCAATAAATAAAAAATTCATAAATTTTAGAAAAATGCATTGATTTATTGAATCGAGATTAAGATTTTTGTAGTCCATTAAAATTACTATGTATTATTTATATATTTTAAGTTTATGCATAAATATTAAGAACTTTTGAATATGTAAAATATCTAAAAAAAATTAGTAATTTAGGATCTTAATTGAAGCTGAGGCCTAAAGCGATTAACTTAATGGCTTTACCATTAAGCCACTCTCGCTCTCCAAAATTCACTTCTTCTCTAAAGTACGCTTGTGACGTAAGAGAGAGAGACGGTTTTAGACGCATCTCCTCAGCTTTAACTGATTTCTGGTGCTTTCAAGCCTTGACGCCATGCTAGAGCTCGGCGATGTCGTGCTCACACGCAAAACACTGCTCTTCCTAAAACTGTCACTGCTATCCTCACGAAGCCAAAATGCCTCTTGACAACCGAAATTGGAAAATTTGAAGGTAAATCATGCTAGGGATTCGAAAGGGGTGAGCTAATCTCAAAGATGAGGGAAATAGATGAATGAGCTTAAGGTGAATTCTAGATTTCAGGAAGAAATTGGAAGAAGGAAGGCACTAGGGGTCTTGAGATTAGTAGCAAATGGGAGAGGGAGTGGGAGAGATCGTGAGAGCGAAGAGGTAGAAGGAGAGACCGAGAGATAATTAAGGAGATGCACTCGTCTAAAAATAATATGTGTAAACTGTAAAACCCCAGTTTTAAAAGGAGCAAATTGGTCATTTGACCAGATTTTATAAAAAAAATCAGTTTATATATATATATATATGTATTAAGTCGTCTCTCTCCCCCTCGTCTCCTCCCCACTTCTCTGTTTCCTCTAACCCGCCTCGGCCGAACGAAGATGAAGGAGCACCGGTGGCTGCCACGGCCATCATCTGACCTGCTCGACTGCCGGCGGAGCTACCACATGCTGCCTGCGACCGCGCCGCCCGCCCTCAGCCACCGCCTAGCTCGACATCACCGGAAAATCGCAAAGGACAGTCATGGCTTCCGTTGCTCACCCGTGATGATTCCGGCGACGAAACCTCATGAAACTGATGGCATTCGAATCCTTTTGTCGTAGGCTTTCTCCAGGTATATATTTCAAGATCCCATTTTACCCGGATTGAAAGCTGCCATTTTAGGGTATTTTGAATTTCGAATTTTAGTTATTAATCCGACTGCTAGATTTCGTTTTAATTGTCGCTTTTGGAATATACTCGGAAAATAAAGAAGTTTAATGTATATATTGCCTATATTTGGTGTCGGGTCCGAAAAGCTAAATCTAACGGCTTGGATCGTCTCGATTTGTGTGGCGTGGGGTCCGCATCTAAATTGGACAAATTATATGTCTAATCTAGCATTTTTGGGTGTTTTAAATCCAGTGGTGAAGTCTGTTTCACGATTTGAAGCTCCGATTAAAAATCGAGTTTTCAGACCTATCGATCAAAGGTTCGAAAACGACGCCCGACTTTCCAAACGACACCCAAATGACATCAAATTTTCTCCATAGCTTTATAGAATCATTTGGACACTCAATTGAGGTAAGGGATTCAATTACCTTATTTTCAATTATTTTTCATAATAATTGGGATTTATTGTGAAATGTGAAATTTCGTGATTTTATTGAATTAAATGGTTTGAATAAATATTTTAGTGAATTTGTAGATTTATAAAATATTATAGACTGCTCTGGATATTTTATCTATGATTTTGTACAAGTTTTATACTTGGGATTTGATAAAATCATTGGAATTGTACTTTTGGATTTTAAGTACAAAATGGATTCTTAATTGAAAACCAGAGTACGTCTAGAATGTTTAACCACTGCATGGTTGTTTGAGACTCCACATATTGCACATTCTATAGGATCACGCGTGAGAGTCATCTTAGGCATCGCAGTGTTGTAGCAGGCGGACTAGTAAACCCGCCTTCAGTGAGAGCCCGTAAATCTGCGCAGGGTTTGTTTTTTGACTATCTCCACTCGGTAGGTGTAGGCATTCGGTGCCCCTCCGATTCGGTAGGATTAGACACATGGGTGTCCCTCCAGTTTTCAGAGATAGATGTCAGGCAGAGAGCACTCGATACATATAGTATGAGTTGCTCTGGTTGTGATGAGAGGATGAGAGCTCATGTGATATATTGATTTATGTGATGTACACTATGCTTGTTTTATTATGATTTTTATATCTGTTTTAATCTGGATACCTGGTTTTGGTTTGAGCATGATTTTCTATAAATGCTTTCTGTATATGTTTTGAAAGCTCAATATTTAATAAGTTGTTTTCCAGAATTACTAATCATGTAGTTATACTGAGAATTATCAAAAAGGTTTTTCCCAAAAAGGTAATTGAGTTTTCTACTGAGCATTCACGTGCTCACCCTGCTGGAATTGCCTAACACTTATGGCAAAAATCATACATGCATGTAAACTATGAAAAACACATGATCACATCATGAACGCAGCAGAATAATTAGCGGATTTAGGTTTTAAAATTTTTACATAAAAACTATTTTCATGATCATATTACATGCACATATCATATACAGGATCATGTATAACACAAATCAAATCTAGATGCACAAACTCTAGAGATGGGATTAGGGTTTTACCTCTTGTAGCGTGCTCCTTCTTGATCTCCTTGTTGATGAAGATCAAACCTCCAACCCTAGATCTTCTTGCCTATCCTCTTGCTCTTGGTTGACGAGGTGAGTGGGCACCAAGTTGAATCCTTCGTTGGAGAACGATCAAGAACGCCTTCTTGATCCTATGGAACACCGGGACGTGAGATGAGAGTGTGAGGTTGCAGGAAACTTTTTCTCTCTCACTCAGCCTAGGGTGGCCGAAATCTCTCTCCCTCTCTATGCCTTAGGCGTGTAGCACTCTATGTGTTACTATACAGTTTTTTCTCTCATGTATCTTATATATATGAGGCCAAAAACTGCTAACCCTAGTCCAACTAGGATTGGGCTTGTTCTCCAATTTAGGCTTTAGATGTATTTTTATAAATATGTCCAACCCATGAAACTTATTTATAAAAATACCAACTTCTGTGTAGAATCATTATTTTACACAGTTTCATGAAACTAATTTCACAAATACCACCAACCAATTAATGAGCTTTATTGAGTTAGACAAGGGACCTAATGGATCCAAATAATCTAAGCTCCAATAATACGATAAATACATAATAACTCTTATTATGGTATTTATATAAATATTATTAATAAATGGGACACTCCACTAAAGGCCCAATACTGCACTCTTAGATTAGATGTCATGCCTTTTAAAGAGATTTAATCAACTAACCTTGATTAATCGATCCATCTAGCATATTCTATACCACACATAGAATCCCTATACAATGCCGTAAGTAGATAGGTGAAATCACTGTAATACCCCTCCAACACCTATTTACCTTTAAGTTACCATCTTTCTATCAAGGAATAATGTTGTCGATAATTTTGTTCTCAATAGCCATTTAGACAAAACGACGCCCGACTTTCCAATCGACGCCCGACTTTCCAAAGGACACCCAAACGACGTCAAATTTTCTCCATAGCTTCATAGAATCATTTGGACGCTCAATTGAGGTAGGAGATTCAATTACCTTGTTTTCAATTATTTTTCATAATAATTGGGATTTATTGTGAAATGTGAAATTTCGTGATTTTATTGAATTAAATAGTTTGAATAAATATTTTAGTGAATTGTAGATTTATAAAATATTGTAGACTGCTCTGGATATTTTATCTATGATTTTGCACAAGTTTTATGCTTGGGATTTGATAAAATCATTGGAATTGTACTTTTAGATTGTAAGTACAAAATGGATTCTTAATTGAAAACCAAAGTACGTCTAGAATGTTAAACCACTGCATGGTTGTTTAAGACTCCACATTTGCACATTCCATAGGATCATGCATGAGAGTCCTCTTAGGCATCGTAGTGTTGTCGCAGGCGGACTAATACACCCGCCTTCGGTGAGAGCCCGTAAACCTGCGCAGGGTTTATTTTCTGACTATCTCCACTCGATAGGTGTAGGCATTCGGTGCCCCTCCGGTTCGGTAGGATTAGACACATGGGTGTCCCTCCGGTTTTCAGAGATAGATGTCAGGTAGAGAGCACTCAATACATATAGTATGAGTTGCTCTGGTTGTGATGAGAGGATGAGAGCTCATGTGATATGTTGATTTATGTGATGTGCATTATGCTTGTTTTATTATAATTTTTATATCTGTTTGAATCTGGATACCTGGTTTTGGTTTGAGCATGATTTTCTATAAATGCTTTCTGTATATGTTTTGAAAGCTCAATATTTAATAAGATGTTTTCCAGAATTACTAACCATGCAGTTGTACTGAGAATTATCAAAAAGGTTTTTTCCAAAAAGGTAATTGAGTTTTCTACTGAGCATTCATGTGCTCACCCCCCTACTTCCTTCCCCTTTCAGGTGTCGAATTATTCAGTGATAGATATTCGTGTGGCTTGACAAGCATGTCTGGCATATGCTTATAGTTCCAGTGCTCTTCATTGGTTGGTTCGTACTCTGTATCATTTTCTTCTTTTTTAAGTCAAATTTATTTAGCCATTAGTAGTATATTTACTGAGTGGATGTATGAGGATGATTTTCAGTATTTAATCAAGTATTGAGACATCGAAATGATTTTATGAAAATTATTTTATTTATGGGCCTATGGTTTTAAATTGAACACTTTCATTAAACTTAATGATTTAAATAAAAAGTTTCAAAAATTTGTTATTTACCATTTCTTTAAATTTGAAAAAAAAAATACCTTAGAAACTTATAACTAGTTGATAATGTTATATTTTCTCGAATTTATCCAATATTAAAATTTACTTACTTTTGAGGACTAGAACTTAAATTTTAAGTACTCGACTTTTCAAAATTTTTGAAAATTTCTGTTTACCACTGTTTTCACTTAAAATTACTAAAAATCACGGCCTTGGATTTTCGGTCGTGACAGAAACGATGGCCTTTAATGAAATCTGTCGTTTATGACTTGCAAACATAGTGCGCGGAGTTTTTAAAGTTGAATAGATGAGGGGGATGTGAGTACCCGTTTCCTTATTTCCCCTTTTTTATTGGTATGTATATATACACATAAAAGTTAATGCATTTTGGTTTTCCTTTCTCTTTTATCTTCCTCACTGAATAGTATACTTGCCCTAAATTTTACAAGTAGGATTACATAGAAAGAGACCAAAAAAAAAAAGGGAAAAAAGGAAAAAAAATCTCATACGATTATATTAATCATTTATTCCATATTGAATACGAAAAACCTCTTGAACATAGCGGCTGATTTTCAAAGAGAACAATACATGAGTACACAATCAAACAAAAAGGACAGGCTAAGAGAATACATAGAGAACATCTTACAAATATATTTTGCAAACCGATAAAAAAAATATCCGCATGATTAAACTTTTATTATTAATGAGAAAGCATATAAGAGACCAACGCAAATAGTAAAATTATTCACTAAATTCAACTGCCCAAAAGAGAATTAACATTATATAATTCTACAATTTTTCAAGTAGAATTCCAAAATAAAAAGCATATTAAAGCCTCTTAAAGATCACCAAAGTTTGTAAACATGATATAATCTTACAACTTCAAAAGTTACATCTTAATTGAAGTTAGATGTTAAATTTTCTAGAGTAATCACAAAAAAGATTCAATGGATCACCACAACATCCAATGCAGGTCAACCAAGCAATTGCATAAGAAATCCAAGATAAGAAGTTGCCAAACTCTAACTCGTTGATCATTAGTCAGCCCATCAATATTTTTAATTTCATCAAACACTTTCATCCTCCTAGCAGCACCATCAGCCTCAAACTGAAAACAATTAGCAAGTCTTCTAATATTTTCACCAGTGGAAGCATGTAGTGCACTAATTTGTTTCACTGAATCACTAATTATATCTACCAATGGATCTGCACTTCGAGCTCTCTTTCTACCTTTCTTTCCTATTTGTCTCGAAGGTGTGTTTGTGCTTGCATTACCAACAAATTCATTCAATAGAGTGAAAAGATCATGCTCACTCTCTTGCTCATTTTTTATTTCTTTATCAATCTCCTCAACCGTTTCAGAGAATCCTATTGCACCATATCCAATACCACGATCCTTCCCAAGCACAATTCCTTACTCATCATAATGAGGAAATGCCTTGTTTCTTAAGCTTTTTGTAGTAGAGTGGGTCTATTATAGTTAGATAATATAAAACAAATGTCAAAGTTTTAACAATAAAAAAAAGTTCTAAAATAGATAAACTATAAAGTTCTAAAATAGATAAACTAACCTTAACCCATTCATCAAACACAGATTGATCAGCCACGACACACTTTTGTTCCTCATTTTAACTAAATCCATTAGCCAAAGGTCCCAACATTTCAGAAATTGCATGGAATTGCTTCTTCCATATCTTGATGCGAGAATCAATATTTGGTTGTGCTTTAATTTCACAACTTTGAATCTTCTCACTCATCATTTTCTCTAATTGTTGTAGGTAGCCAGGCTTATTGTCTACTTTTCACTTTCTACTATTGGCTAATTCCAACAAAGACTCCACCAACTCTGAGTCCTCAATTGTAGTCCATTGGTATTTTTTAGCACCAATTAATGTCGATTGGGAAGTAGCTTCCATTTTTTTTCCCTATAGAATAGATAAACATACTCATAGAAAGAAAAATTCAAATATAAACATGTAATTATATGTTATAAAAATAAGAAAAAAGATCATTACCAAATAATAACTTGTCATTATTATACAACTCTGTAAAATATTCAAACATAAGCACTAAGACGAAAAAAAAGTTCAAATATAATAATGAAATAAGTTAAACATAAATGCAAAAATAATTAAACATGATTATACAACTCTTAACCAATGTGATCTATGCATATCAGCTTCTCCGTTATTGCTCAAGCATCTCTCTAGCCAAATTACCTCTCCAAGTTGTCCAAGCATTTGATGTTGTAATATATGTGTAATAAGCATCATTCATATCATCATCTTCATCATCACCGTCACCATCACTACCATTTTCCCTGAGTGGAACATGTTTTAAAGGGTCCGCAGGCATTTCTCTTCTAATCAAGTTGTGAAGAAGGCAACATGCCAAAATAATTCAACATCGCACTTTGACTGGATAGTATAATCAGCCTCTAAGAATTACCCAAAATAAACCAAATGTTCTTTCTATTATGTTCCTAGTAGATGAATGCTTCATGTTAAAAAACTCTTAAGGAGTATTTGGTGGGAGTGTCTAATCATTTAAATTGTAGCGTTATCCTCTATATGGTGTGTTAAAAAACCTTTACCATTAGGATACCTGGTATCACAAAGATAGTAATGTCCTACAAATAATTTACAAAATTATGAACAAACTATTGTTATATAATACTAATATAGACTGTAGTCAGTCAAGCAAATAGCTTTTTACCTTGTGGAGTTTTAAATCTATTTGGTCTAGAAATAACATCTCATAAGACTCTAGAATCAGTAGCCGAACCCTCCCATCCAGGTAAGACATATATAAATTGCATATCTTGTAATACCACTCCTAACACATTAGTGGTAATTTCATTTTTTTCACTTTGGTACCTAGCCCTATCTGCTGCTAGGACATTCACCATAATGTATGTACCATAGTGCTCCTAAGCAATTCTTAAACCACTTCCATTTTTTATTTGTTGAACTATTAAGAACTAGCTCAGGTTTCTTTAGCAATATCTCATAGAGACGTAACAAAGTACCTAAGATAATGTTAAATTGTCTACTAACCGTTTTACCTGAACGTGCGAACTGACGTCTTATAATTCTGTTCTTAACATTATGAGATATAATATATGAAAATATAGCTACCATTTCTTCGACATCCGTATTTTTTGTTCCTTTTAAACCTCCAGTAATTCTAAGAAGATGGCATAAAATGGTAAATATTCGCCTATCCATATGCGTGCTCTCTAGACATGCTAAGTCACTATCATATATTATTCTATAAAAATTTAGTTGACGTATTTGATGTCTACAAATAGAAGTTTCACTCCTTACTCTTTTTTTATTTAAAGCATCCTACTAATGATGATAAATATTAGGAAAAATAATAGAAATGTAATATCATTTAACATCTCCATAAATTGAACCAAATTTGCCACAATTCTTTTTCTGTGCAACTAATGAAAAATGAGCCATATCTGTAAATAATAATAATATTCAATATCTAAAAAAATAAAAGGTCCCACATACCAATCCACTATTCCATTAGTAATGTTTTTCAAATTGTCTATAATTCACTTGAAAAATGATCAATTTGACAAGTTTGCTTCTAAATCTAGATTCATGTGTCTAAACTAAGATTACACATCTAAACAAAAAGCACCTTCTATTGCATACTTTACTTACTGGGCACCAATCCAGTAGTTTTTTTTTTTTACCTCTACATAGGTATTATTTTGACCAATGAAAATTTTTTTTGCACATTTTTTTATATTAAAAAATAAGAGAGAGAAAAAGTATTAATGATCCACGTCTTTTCATGTACTTCATTATAACTGTTGGATCACCTTTAGATGATGATCCAATGGCTAAAAAAAAATACCTACATATAGGTTAAAAAAAAAATACCTACTGGATTGGCAACGTTACTTAATACAAACGATTAGTGAAAAATTTCAAACAAACCATTGATTAAGTCATGGCAGTGGTAAATTAAAAAAAAAAAATCCCTAAACAAGTTCCCGAAAATTAAGAAAATTAAGCTAAAAAAATTATTGTTTCCCCAAAAAGATGAATATAAAAAAAATTATTGTTTCCATAATCCGCTGGTGAAAATTTATCTCCATATTTGGGTTTTGATATGTTAAAAGTCATTGAGCTCTTTCTGTTTTAGGAGATCAACGTATTCCCTTTGAAAATGGCAGGTAGACAGTTGTAGTATGGATATGCTGAATTTTCCCCAAATACAATCCTCCCTCATCATTGTAAATATTTTTTTAGTTGACTTGGACTATTCTGTTTCTTCTATATGCAATTATGTTCTGTTTTGAACATTTTTTCCAAATGCAATCCTCTCTCATCATTATAAATTTTTTTTTTAGGTTGACTTTGACTATTCTAGTTCTTCTATATGCAATTATGTTCTGTTTTGAACACGTAATCTTTACAAACTTGATTAAATAATGCCCTTTTACTAATCATTTTATGTATTACTTTTCTCAAATAAATTCTCAATGTCTCTAGATTTATCCCAAAATGATGAGAATAAACAGAACAACATCACTATTGAGTCCACAAGGAAAAAGCACATCACATAAACTTTGGAAGGAGCAAAGAATAGGAAACCTTTTACTTTATCTTTCTTTCCAACATTACTTACTGCCAGAATCTATGGCTGTGAGGAAATAGATGGTAATGAAGTTGACTAGAATTAATATACTTTCAGACTTGGCTTTTTAAAAAGATAAATCAAAGAAGTTTAAGATAAATGAGCAAAGCAAAAGAAGTGGGAGTTAGCCGGACCTGTAGTGATAATGAACGGAGTGGTGACGACAAACATCCGACAATGAAGAACGGTCGGGGACAACGAACGGTGGTGACCAACTGGACGGCAAGATGAGAGGGAGAGGGTGCGGTTGAAGAGAACTAACTAGGGTCAGATTGTATTTTTCAGTTATTGTTTTTTAGGATAGGTTTAAGATAGAATGTGATATTCTTTTCAAAAAAAGAAAAAGATGGAACGTGATATAAAAGTCACATGATTTGATGACTTTAGGATGATCCCCTACTAGGAGAATGTGATTCCCTGTGAAAAGACTTTACTAGTGGCACGTTTACTTCATTGCAATCGTAATCGGAATAAATAAAAGGGGAAATGAATGGGAATAGAATAGAAGGGTATGAGAATCATTATTTGTATTTTGTTGTTTACTTAAAACTAATAGGAATGGGAATCGTATTCATTAGAATACTATTTATTTGTTTACTTAACCCAGTAAAAGTAATGGGAATGTGTTATATTTACTAAATTGTCCTTTTAAATATATATATGATTTAAAGTAGATAGATTGTTTGGGGTAAAATTGTATTTTATAATTTTAATAATTAAAAAATAAGAAAGGAGTGTTTATGGGTAATCAGACTCCTTAGGGTGTTGGTGGGGGAAGTATTCCCATTCTTTTCTCCTAAATTTATATGGGCCCCACATACTTCCCCCTTTCCCATATTTTAGTAAACCTTTGTATGGGAATCATCACCCCACATACTATTCTTATTACTCTTTAGTAAACATGCCATAGGTGTTAAAATAGTACAAAACATAGGGATATATACCCATTCCCACTCAAGCATTATCCCATACCAAACAGCCCCTTTATGTTATCCATGGTTTACTTGTCCAATGAAAATGTCATACGTCACAATACTTTTAAATATGATAACTATTTATTTACTTAATTTTTTTTTTCACTTTAGTTTTATTTTATTAAGATAAATTGGCTCATTAGTATATTATTTTTTTATTTTATTTACAAGAAATTTATTAAAAAATATTTTCTATGAAGTAATTATTTTATATTTTATAATATTTTTTCTAAAAAAATTAATTAATCGTGTCAAGCTTATCAACTGAATGTGCGAATTTCGTGTCAAATTGCTAGCACAAAATATTAGTGGCCCCGTATGGTTCACCCATTCGAATGGGTGCATTTAAATAGAAATTTTAGAATGGGTTATAATTGGAATGGGAGATATTTGAATAGAAAAATATTAGAATGAGTTGTAATTAGAATGGGAACATTGGAATGGACCATTCAAAAATACCTCCTCTCCTCCATTCTTATCCAAGACACAAAAAACTATTCTAATAGTTGATGTGACTGATGAACCATTTGAATAGAAAAACTGAATTGTTGAAACAAACGCACATTCCAAAAGACCATTTGAATGGAAAATTTAGAGTTGTTGAAACAAATACCCATTCAAATAGATTTTTCATTCCAATGGAATGGAATGGTTGAAACAAACGGGGCCAGTATCTCTAGTATTATTCATATATATATATATATATATATATATATGGGCACCAATCTTGTAGGTTTTGTTTTTTTTTAACCTATGTATATGTATCAATTTGGCCAATGAAAATTTTTTTTACACATTTTTTTATATTAAAAAGTAAGAGAGAGAAATAACATTAATGATGCACGTCTTTTTATGCACATCATTATAGCCGTTGGATCACTATTAGATGATGATCTAATGGTTAAAAAAAAATACCTACACATCAACATATATATATATATATATATCTTAAAAAATTGAAAATTGAGTTTGTTAGAACATCTTCGAATGGGTTGCAGTATATAATTGCTAACTCTTAGGCCTGATATCTAACTACAGTACTAAAGAATCTTAATTGATGATATTGATCCTTCAAGAAATGTTCTTGAAGAAATAAATGTTGATAGCATCATTGGTGCCCAGAGCATACAAATATACAATTATTAAAATACATATACGTATAACTAGAGGCCAATGATTTTGGAATTAATTATTTACTTAGTGTTGTTTTGTCTCTTTTTCATTTTTTGAATTAATCCAAAAAATATTTGAACTTAGCAGATCTTTTAAGTTCTCTACTTTCCTATAAATTATTCCTACCTAATCTATAATTGAATCGGTATCCCATTTTTATCTTCCTCAAAGATTTGCATTTGGACTTTTTATATCAAACTTTATGAATTTTATAATTAGGTACTCTATGTTTTCAAGTAAAACTATTCCTACCGAATTTATAGTTGCATTCGATATCCCGTGTGTATCTTCCTCAAAAATAATATGAATCCATATATTAAAATTGATGAATTTTATAAGGTACTCTATGTTTTCAAATAAATTCCTACCGAATTTATAGATCAATTCGATATCCCGTGTGTATCTTCCTCAAAGATCAAATTGGATTTATATTTAGGATAAACTGCAAAAAAAATACCTTGGGATTTAGGTGTTTTACAATTTATACTATAAATTTTGGACTCTACAAAATAATAACTTAAGATTAAAATTTTCTGAAAATTAATACCATGAGTTGAGTTTTTGAATAACTTTAACTGTAAAAAACAGTAATATCCTCAAAATTAAAGAGAATAATAAGGACTAATGTAGTTTTTATGGAGGATATTATTGTTTTTTCATTACTAAAATTGATCAAAAAATCAACACGGAGTATTAATTTTCAAAAATTCTTAATTTCAGGGTATTATTTTGCGAAGTCTAAACTTCACAATTTAAATTACAGAGCACTCAAATTTCAAGATATTTTTTTACAATTCACCCATTATATTTAAGCATATATGATTATTATGATCATCTCAATTAGACTAGCACTAGAGCTAAATTAATATTGGAGTCTTATGTTCTCCAAATAGAAATAAATGAGACTTTGTAAAATACTCAAACCTTTGCAAGCCTTTAGTCCCGTATTGAAAACTTTGTAAAATACTCAAATCCTTGAAAGCCTTTAGTCCCGCATTGAAAAGGAAGTAAAAATTAGCATAAGTATTTCCACACTTCTAGAAGTAGTAGCTTGACAGAATTTATAGTTTACCAAACACAATCTATAGTACACTTTTAACTGCTATTTTAAGTAAAATTTGAGAAGTAGGATAGCACAACTATAGCAGGGTTATAGCACAGTTGCAGAACAACATAATAATACCAAATTGACTCTATCTTTTAAAGTAATGCTATAGACACCAGTAATGTCCAACACCACAATGAAGGATGTGTCAGTCTATTACTGGTGATTCTAATTAATAAACTAAATTCCACATGGGCCTAAGAATGGCAATTTTATCCGCCAACTCATTTTTCACAGATACCCGACACTAATTAGTAGGGTGTGTAATACCCGATTGTTCGGGTAAACGGGGCGGGTACGAGCACTAATTAAAAAACCCGATCCTAATATGGCGCAACTACGCAAATAGGGGTACCGCTCTACGTAGCCAAACACTATCCGATCTGATTATATATATATACATATATATATATTAAGCTATATGTATAATTTATATAAAATATACATAAATAAAATATGTATATATAAAAATTAGGTTGTATTATTATTTTTAGTATATGCTATTGTCATTAGATTTTTTTTCCTTTAAAATCGTTTTTCTTTTTGTTTTTCAAATAATTCAAATGATTTTTTTTAAAAAAAAATCTTTTACTAGGTATTGGTACCCCCGGGTACCTACCTACCCATGCGGGAAATATCTGAACTCGTCCCACCTCCTTAAACCCCAAATGGGATGGGAATAGGCTTCGTTTTTCCCCGCAGGTATAGGGTTATCAGTGATTCTACCACAATGAAGGTTGTGTCAATCTATTATTAGTGATTCTAATTAAAAAATTGAATTCCACATAGGCCTAGAGATGGCAATTTTACTGGCCAACCTGTTTACCCGAGGATACCTGACCCTAATGCAGCGAGTAATACTCGATTATTCAAGTAAATGAGGTGAGTACGGGTACTAATTAAAAAATCCGATCTGGGTATGGAGCGAGTACGGGTATAGGGGTATCCGCAATACCCGATCCGATTATTTTTACATAAAAAATTAAAAAATATATATTAAGTTAAATGTATAATTTATGTAAAATACACATAAATAAAATATGTATATATAGAAACTAGGTTATATTATTAATATATTACTAATTTTAATATATGCTATTGTCATTAGATTTTTTTACTCTTTAAAATCATCTTTCTTTTTATTTTTCAAAATTATTCAAACGATTTTTTCTTTTAATTTTGTACCATGTATGAGTACCTACAGGTACCCGCCTACTGGTGTGGGAAGTATCCGAACCTGTCCCACCTCCTTAAACGAGGAAATAGGACGGGTATGAGTTTGGTTTTTCCCCGCGGGTATAAAGGTTAGGATAGTCATACCTGCCTTGAACTCGACCAGTTACTATCCTTATATGAATTCCACTTAAAGTGTATATATAATTAGTTAGTTAATCTATTAATTACACTAGACATCGTAGGGAAAGAAAATAAAAATTTTAAGCAACGAGAGATAAGAAGTACAATTTCTAGTCAGATGCCGTAATTTATTTGACGCCTTAATGCTTATAATTGCTTGAGCACATTTAATTTCCATGTACTTAGAGTCTGGAGAATGTCATAACTCTTCGTTCATGATATGATCTAAAACGTGGAGATTTAACTTTATTGATAATTGGTATTGATCTGTTTTAAGTCATTAAAGTTATAACTAATTTGAATGGTGCTTTCAAATTTTTGTTGTCGATCGGTCGTATTTGAAACCAAAAAACTGATCATGATCTGGTAATATGTCTCAACTACATATTAAAATCATGCATTTTTCTATAGTTAAAATAAATTGATATATATATAATAAGAGAGTGACATATTTGTATATATGTATATAATTAATATATGTCATCTACTTGGTAAATATAATATACTTGTTTTATCTTTTCTCTGTCCTTCTGAAGCTCATCAATTAGTATATATTAAAAAAAGGGTTTTTAGCTCCTGTGGCTCTTGAACTTTCTAAAATACGACGATTTCATCTTTGAACTAAAAAAAAGTGACTAATTTGTCCTTAAATTTATAATAATGCTACAATTTGATCTAAATTGGAAATGAACATTTGTTTTGTAATAGAGTCTGTGGTCTTGAATTTTTTAAAAGGTGACAAATTATATCGTTATACTATAAATTCAAGGACGAATTGCTCACTTATTTTTAGTTCAATAACGAAATTGCCACCTTTTTTAAAAGTTCAAAGACTACAGGTGCTAAAATTCCTGTTGCAAAAGAAAGAAAAATCGGAAGGCTCCATTACAAAACAAACGTTAATTTTCACTTCGGATCAAATTGTAGTATTATTGTAAATTCAAAGACGAATTGGTCACTTTTTTCAGTTTAAGGACGAAAGTTCAGTGAGCACATGAGCTAAAAACCCTTTAAAAAAAAGGAAAAGTAAAGTAAAAAAATCCTATCTAATTGGGAAAAAAAAAAAAAGAGGAAGGCTATGTGTTAATTTATGCTATTACGAAAGAATACATTTCAATATTGAGCGTAGCCATACCTGAACGAAAGACTTGGTTAAGGTACATAATAAGAAAGAACTGGGTGATTTTTCATTTTTTTTTTCCTTTTAAAATGTCATTTCATCATTGTAGTTGGTGAATTATGTAAGTGCCTACATGAAATTCTCTTTATGTGAAAATGAGATTACACGAAAGCAAACAAAAATGAGTTTATTTCTTTCATTAACACAATTCTAGAAAATGGATATCATTTGATCTATTAAAATTATTTGAAAGAATAATAGAAATATCTACATTATACACGAACACGAGAGACATTGTTTCTAAATATTATTATGGAAAGTACAAGAATGGCACACTGCAATATAATGTGTAATTGTTATTTGTAAAATATAAAAATTCCATTTCAAGCAAAAAATATATATATATAAAAATTCCATGCAAATTTAATTTGCTCCTTGTATAATATATTTTCTTCAAGTGATTCAAAAATATAACTATACATATATATATATTGTATATTTTCTTCAACGGAAGGAATATTCCACATTCCAAACACACCCCTAGCTCAGGCACCTCCGCCACCATGACCACCACTTAGTCCACCGCCAGCAATGCCTACTCCTCCACCGCCACCTCCTTCCCCAAGCCCACCACCAGAACCAGCTCCCAACTGAGCTAGGCCTAAAAGGTCTCCTCCGAACCCACCACCGAGTCCTCCTAAGGGACCTTGGCCAAATCCTCTCCCTAACACTCCGCCGTGGCCTCCTCCCAACCCTCCACCGCTACCGCCACCTCCTCCGGCTCCCCAACCATGCCCAACACCAGCGCCGTCATCTCCGCCTCCGAAGCCTTCTCCGGCCCCACTACCACCAAGTACTCCAAGGCCAAGCGCTCCACCAACCCCACCAAGCTCCTCTACTCCGACACCAAAACCAAGTCCAACCCCTAACCCTCCCTCGCTGTCAACTCCAACCCCAAAACCCATTCCGACGCCTAGGCCGCCGAGTAACGGAGTAGCACTGTCGATGAAATTGTTGTCCTTGTTGTCTTGTGAAGAATAACCCTTTTCACTCGCAATTAACTTCCTGGCATTAGTAGTAGTACAATAAATAAAAGCAAAAACGAGCACGAGAAGGAAAACCCTAGAAGCTGTAGTAGTGATCATCTTTTTGCCAATTATACTGTATAGAAGATATTAATTATAAAGATGAGTTTATTAGTTTAGTTCTGATCGAGTGAGTTTAATGAGACCTGCACTCTCATATATATATATATATATATATATATATATATATATATAAGATGGGGGAGCCAAGCTGTAAGGTTGAGCTTCTTTTTAAGTATTAATTGGTAATCTTGATAAATTATATCGGAACTATATATATCAGTTAATAATTTATAACACAATCCCAAAATTCCAACCATATATACTGTAGAGAGGACGACAAACATGCATGACACGATACAATTAGTTGGATATATATATATATATATATATATATAGGGCAGATCATGATCAGGATCAATATTATTCATTGATATTAAAGAAGCTTTATATATACGGCCTAGACAAGTGATGCTCAAGTATAATAATGTATAATAGAAAACTATTAAGACAAGGCAGTTGCCATAATCTTTTGCTTCAGAGGATGAACAAAAATTGAAGGGAAGTATCTCCCACTGTACTTATTCCTTTGAATTTCATTGGTTTGAATAAGTTTCCTCATCGAACCCTAATATTGTGCGAAAGTGTCATTTTGTTAACTTATTAAATAGTTAAATGTAGACATAAAAATGGACCGACGTGATCCCCAACATGAATAGTATATATGAAGACCGCACATCACAATCTTTTGGTATCTTTATTAGAAATATTATTTGGTAAGTGGTAAAACTATATATATTAGAATATCAAAAATGAAATTCTTCCATAAATAAGAATCTTTGAAACATTTTCTAGGATTTCACGGATCTAACGGTCTGCTAATATATATATATATATATATATATATATATATATATATATATATATTGTTGCATTTTTTGCGCCCGAACTAATACCTTTGACAAAAAACTTAATTACGCGCGTAACTAAAATTAAGACAAAAACTTACATATGATTGCAGATAGCTAAGTGACATAATTAGTTATTTATTACGCAAGACATCCGTGAAAAAGAGAAAATAAAGAGAGAAACCCGACAATATTGCAGTACTATCACAATTTGGATATTATATATGGTCGGGCTAATTTCCAATACTGTACTTCGTTCTTTATATATATTACTAAATAATGGCTGCCGCAATGAAACAATGAGTCCATTTGGATAACCTTAACTTCTTAAAGTAAAAATATTAAAAAATCTTCCGATAAAAAAATGATGGTTCATACTTCTTTGAAAAAATATTTTGAGTAAAAAGATATCTTTTAAAAATTCATCCAAATATTTTGATGCCAAAATTTGTTTGACCGCTTAATGCTTTTAGTTGTTATATCGATCATTTTCCATGCAAGTAAAGTCTGGAGAATGTGAAAACTCTAGGTGATTAAGTTGATATATTTGATCAACCCCGCCCGGAGACGAATATTGTAATTAAGTTGGTCTTGATATGCTGTTAATTAATTAAGTCTCTAATAAATATTATGAGGTCGAATATATATGTTACTAATGGTGCTAGATCGTGATGGGAAAAGAACAATTTAGTTTATTTTTGTTTGTGATAATATTAATTTGAAACAAAACCAATAAAAAAAAAGGTAATGCATTTGTCTTACCTTCGGTAATATTGAATATCATATGAATATTTCTCCATATATACGGTAAAAATTCACAATTTAGTATCAAACTTTTTAGTCACAATAATTTTTTTTTTTTGTGAATAAAAGTGATATTTAGTCAAAATTTATGTTTTTTAACAAAAAGATAACATTTAATCAAAAATTATGATTAATGTATTTTTAGTCACAATTTTTTGTTTATAGTCATAAATGTATTACAGTGACTAAAAGTACATTTAGTCAGAATAAATTATCATTTTTGTAACTAGAATTTTTAGCCACAGATTTTTTAGTCATGACATATGAATGATGAGATTCTTTTAATCACGAATTTTTTACTTTTAGTCATAATTTTTGTTGTCACTAAAAGTAAGGGTTTTTTTGGTAGTAAAATAATAAGAAAGTGAAATATGTTATCCAATTACTTGGTTGTTGACGGAGGTTTTGTCAACAACGAATATAGAAAATTGTGAGATGTAGCTTGTGTGTGAAAATGATTGATAAAGCAAAGTAAATAAGGACACAAGAATTTTATAGTGGTTCAGCCCCAAAAAAGATGAGCCTACGTCCACTGTTCTTCACTATTTTCTGGAGAATTACAAGAGTTTCTCTAAGCCTCAAGATGAGAGCAAAGAGAGAATTACAGAGAGAGAATTACAGAGAGAGCGTATAGTGAAATAATTGACAGAGATGACTGTCAGTTATTGTGTGATATTCTGTTATGAGACTGAGCCCCCTTTATATAAGTGAGGGTGGCTTCAGGTTTCCCAATTTTGTGAATAGGAAACTACATAATAAAATATAATATAATATTGAGATTGGGTGACTACACAATAATAGGTAATTATCTCCTCTTCAATTAGCTAATTGCCCTTTTTGGGATTAGGCAGGTCAACTATTTGTAGTGGTAAAAAACCACACCACAATAGCCCCCCAGCTTTTAATGTGTCCTTGACGTGTTGAAAGCTTTCTTCGATAAAATAGTTGACCGCATGCCATTATGATCAATAATCCTCGCTCAAGTCTTCAACTGAACTTGTTGCAAGTTCTCTCAGTTCTTCTTTGTTGATGTCGATGATTGACTTGGTTGGTATAAAGCAGCGATCAAATAGTGCGACCATACCCTTGTTGAATCTCTCTCATATATAGATGAATTAACCTTTGGTGAGTTTAATAAGGATCAAACTCTTAGTACGCTGAAAAACATCGCTTCTCCAACAGTAAGAGCAAAAGTAAAGTATGCGACTGAAAAGCGATCTCATTGATCTTCCATAGAAACTTATGGAGAAATAGGAAAATACTTAAGAACCATGTCATTGTTGATGCGACTGTTTACTAGTAGAGCATTGAAGAGGCTACGAAGTCTTTTAAAGAAGATCTTTTCTCAACCATAAATTTGAGATAGTGCTCACATTAAAGAAGTATGCTTCTTGTTCTGAAAGCCTTGATCTAGATATGATGCTTTTATGTTGAAATTCTGAAGGCGGTTAATGAAGTTGCCAAGAAACAAAATAAGGTATGCTACCCTGAAAACGTAGTTGATGATACCTATGTCGTTAAAGAGCAGCTCGTAGTAGTTGAATTAATGAATGACATGAACTCCTTTTATGCTTCTTAGCAGTTTTAAAGGGTGTCATATTTCGAATTTTCCTGCAAAAGGTTAGAAAATTCAAAAAATATTGAAAATAAATAAAGATGTAAATAATACCTGACCCTTGGGTCGCATGCTTTTTAGTTGAGCTCGCACTTTCTTTAAGATGCTTTGCTCCATAAGAATCGAGTTGTTCCATAGGATAGATCCATAGCTCGTTATTCAATTCAATAATAGGAATCATTAGATCCACTACAACACGGGTGCACATAGACGACACCAAACAATGACAGTTACATATACAAATGTTGTTAAAAATAAATGATTTTTTTTAATGACTCTCGTTTTAAATGACTGTCATTTTTTAAAGGTTATAAGTCTATAATAACAGTTACTTAAACTGACAGTCATCTTTTATAAATATATAATACAATCACTTATATGACAGTCATCATTTATAAATCTATAATTGTAGGATTTAGTAAAACTTTTATTTTTTAATTAGGAAATAGGACTTAGTAGAATCGATTATCCTTTTCTCTGAAAGAGAAAAAAAAAGAATTGATTATCCTTAAATTCGTTCAAAGCTAAGTAATGGATAAATATATCCTTAAAAATCGAAATTTGAAATTACTTATAATAAACCGGTGGCTAGATCAATTGTTTTCTTTATTCTTTTTTTTTTCTTTCTATCTTTTTAAGGGGAAAGATCGATTGTTAATATGTACCATATAATAGCTTCCACTCATGTTATAATTATTTTTTTTCCTTTTTATTTCTTCACGTATTTTGTGATTTCATTATCACCACACAAAAATGACCTTATAATTTTTAATGATAATAGGGAAATAAGGTAACAGTAGTCGTCACTAAGAGTCCTTAGCAAAATAAATAACTATTCACTTAAAAATAAAAACAAAAAAAAAAATTATATATGATCGCATTTCCTAAAACCACTGTCATCGTTCTTATTCTTAAAACAGAGTAGCTAACCTAAGCCCCCCAAAAAAAGACCACGCTATAATAGTATGTGGGATGGCAGTTCCTTTTTTTTTTTTTTTTTTATACGAGTGTATGATAGCAGTTCTTAAAACCACTGTTGTGATTCTCATCCTCAAAACAGATTGCCCACGAAATTCTAAGCGCAAAAACACCCACTCCGCGCCAAAAAATGAGGAGAAAAGAGAAACACTAGAGACAGTTTTCGACTCAAAGCTCATTGCTCTCTTATTATCCTCTTTTACTCACATTGTTCATTCAATCTCTTCGTTGTTCACCTCTCGTCTGTGACATAGCAGCATCACCCACTAGGTCAGTCGTTTTTCCTTAATTAGGCTTTCTTGTTTTGTTCGTGTGATTTTTGTTTCTAGAATATGTGCTTATTCGATTTCTATGAAATTCTTTAACTTTGGAGCTAATAAATAATTTTTTATGTTTTACTTACAAATTAGGGCTTTTTCTTTTCCATAGAAAACCCAATTGAAAGTTTAATGTATATTACAGTAGAACATGGCGTTTTGTAAATCCAAGAAAATGACCCCAAACCCTCTAATTAATAATCAGTTTGTTTCTCCTTAAGATATCGAATATATCCCCAAATAGTTTTAGGTTTATTGGATTAGAAGATTAGCAAATTAATAAATACGAGGCAGATTAGATTTTATTAGTACTGAGGAAGTTCTGGAATTTGACTATATAAAAGACTCCTTAGTTTATTTGTGGTAGATGTTGTTTTAACTACATAACTTAATTTGTGAGTGTTGTACTTTTTTGAAGAAAAAAATTTGAAAACAGAGTACGAAATTAGTGTGGAAATCTTGAAATATTTTGGTGAAAGCATACCCTGCAATTGACTTGTTTTATGTCGTATTTTGACACCATAAAATAGCAGTATAATTTTAAAACTCCTTGAACATTATAGATGCTGAAGCACAACTCAATGCCAAAATAAAGGTTAACACTAGTTTTTTGATCATGTTTTGAGGATGTGTTCATGCGTTTGCTTGGTCATTATGTTCAATAAAACTTTTAATAGCAACCTCGCCTTATATATAAGTTAGAATATCTGGATGATAGACATATATCTAATTTCTTGGGAACTAAGTATTGCTCTGTTTTCTGATTAAAAGACTATATATTCCTCTCGACTCGTATTGTTTGCTTAAAAAAATGCCCGAAGGAGCTGGTTGATTTCATTTTAAGTGAAAAGATCAAATCCATTCTTGATCGATATACATAGCTGTAGTCGCATATTGATTCCTTTTAATTAAATACTTTTAATTTCAAGAAATACTTATGCACTAGAATATTAGGAATTTATTATTGTAGTTGGCATATCTGGGTCGAAGATGTGTTTCTGGTATACTTGAGTTCAATTTGGAAGCATAAAAAATGGAATAAACTAGTCATAGAAGACTTTTAATTAATAGGGCTCAATTCAGTAGGACCTTTATTTAGCTGGCATATATATATACACACACATATGTAAAGTCTAAGATCATGAAAGTTAATTTTACTTTGTATTTCTTCTTCTTTTGGTTTGTTTCTAGAAAATTATAATGATCTTTATTATCCTCTTCATCATTCCTATGGACCAAGAGTTTGGCTGGGCTAGTAAGTCAAAATGTTGTAACTAAATAAAGCCAGCTCCTAAATGGATTAAGAAAAAGATACGATTACTATTGATCCTTTTTATAAATGATAATAACATTAGCCTAGTGCAAAGATTAGTAGTAATCCCCAACTTTTTATTTGATAAAACAGAAAATACAATTTTTTAAAAATGTCTCTAAAAGAATAATATACTGAATGAGATAACAAAACTGCTTATAAATCATGTAGCATTCCTCTATGGTACGAGCAGGAAAGTATATTTGGTCTTAGCTCTATATTTGGTCTTAGCTCTAATTATTAATTGATCATCTTGAAAGTTATTTACTTTTTATTTTCTTTATTCTAGCATACTACAGTAATGATTGACGAAAATGTTTAGTCCTAGAATGAATTAAGACCAAGAAATTTTATTCCTTTTTTCCAACACGAGATGCTAAATGCTCCGTATAGTAATACCTACCTTATAGTCATATTGATATACAAAGCTTGGAATATGAAAAATGTAGCAAGCTATATTGACTTGATAAATAGAGCCTTCATACAACACAAATAACAGGGTATCATTGTTTGAGAACTGGTGTACTGGATTCTTAAACTAAGCATTGTGTTTTATTCTATAAATTCGAAGTTTCATTGATAGAAAAGCATTTGCTTTCCCAACTATGGTTCAATGATTAGTCAGAATGTCACATAGTTCCTCATATAATTGTGTGGTCTACTCTTGCCATTTAACCCTGTTCTTATCCTTTTTTCCCCCTCCCAGAATTGCTTTGTCTAGCATGGACCTTAATCTCCCTCCCTAGCTTGGGATATTTGATGTTAACATGGACCTAGTCCTTGCTGATTTAGTTTTGATGTAATGACAGGCTTTTGTGTGTCTGTGTGTGTGTGAAAGAAGTCAAGAAATAGTAAACTGACAATGGGTTAAGTCAAGACATCTAGTATACTGACCAAGTTTACATAGAAGGCAAGGATATATACTAAGTAATTGTAAGCTCGTGAACTATAAGATTTCATAGGTCAAAAGGAAAAACCATACTGTTTATCTAAATAATAAAAAAAAAAATTATACTAATTAAGTGACTAAAACATACACATATACATTATACACTTTCTATATTATCAATTATCAATTACTTTTTTGGATGTCTATATTTTTTGCCACATCCTATATTATACACTTTCTTTTTTCGTTAATTACTAACGTTATGCTATCACACTTACCAGTTGAAAGTGTTATTTCATATTAGTGTACAATATTTTTAACTAGCTTTTAAATATATTGAGATATTATGGCTGTCACCTTTTTTATACATGCAACCATATTAGTAATAGACATTCTAATTATTGGATTAAGATATATAGTGATCAACAATATTTTAAAAGAAAGAGAAATATGTATATTTTTTAAGATCATTTGATTTGTTTCTACCATGTGGTGCCAAAAACATTTTAATAAATGATACTAATATATTTAATTGTGCATGTGCGTGTAAATATATATATATGTGTGTGGATATGCTAACAAAAACAAGAAAACAAAAATTGCAGCTACTACTTATGAATAAACTTTAAACAAAACATAAATAGATGATAGACTAATGCTTAACACTTCATACAATTTAAAAACTAAATTTTAGCTGTTAGTTTCTTTAATCATGTTATTACAATATTATTCAATGACATCATTAATTGTGTAGTGTCCTCGTCAACCTTCTGATGTCGAATGTGGGTATTATGTCATGCGTTATATGAGAGAGATTATCCGTGCTTCTAACTTCAAATTATTTTTCCGAGGTATATAACATCTCTAACTTAGTTTTTATTATTATTATTATAATATTTTTGGTTTGAGATTATTTTAGACATTTAAAATACTCCTTTTATGGCAGTTTGATGGAAAAGAAACTTATTCACAGCAAGAACTTGATAAAATTCGAGCTGAATGGGCAGATAGTATTATTCAAGTTTTATAAAGGCTCTATCATAATGCCTTTTAACTTTCTTCTTGCTTTGGCACATGAAGATGTCGATTGGGTGTAACCAAAAAAAAAAAAAAAGCTTTCGTTTTACTCTTCCTACATTATGATATTACTTATATGGGATGTATATATAATGGAATCAGAAACTATTTACTTTAGTTCTTTTTCTATTGTAAACTATTGTATATATAATAAATTCTTTTAGAAGGCTTATGAATCCTGAAGTGACATTATTTATGAAGATTTTTGTATTGATAATTTTAGGTATTTTACTATTTAGGAAAAAAAAAAAACAGGTCAAATATTTTTAATGATAGTTATATGAAATGATTATTGTTAGATATAGTGTTTTTGACTATCATTGAATATCTATAATGACAGTTGTTTGAAACAACAATCTTTAAAATCATACTATGGACATATAAATGGGGATATATTTCTTGACAGTTATGTATATAACAGTCATTAAATGGGATGTTTTTGACTGTCATTAAAATATAGGTATCTACAATGACACTTGAAAAGACGACAGTTATATGACTGTCGTCTAAAATTTTTAACGATAGTTTTTAACAGTAGTCTAAAAGCATATTCGTAGTAGTGATCACCTCGCATATAAATATATAATTTAACCAAGTAGTCAATCACTGAGTGACTGATCGGTACACTATTGCGATTCAAATCCAATAACTTAAACCAGAGTTTAAGTAGTAGGATGGGTTAGGTTACTTATGAAAAATAACAATTGAGTGGTGCAAACTCTATTATTTTTCAAAAGTTCCATGTCAAAATGAGGTTTATAACAATATATCACATCGAACAATGAACGTTATGTTTAGTTACTTTCTGTTCGAGGAGAGAAATTGCGTAATACGACATGCTATGGCATGAAGCGAGGAGAAAATCCTAAGATTTTAAATTTTAGAAAGTCGGCGATCTAAAATTCCAACCCCTCTAAATGAACGTTTTGCATAGTTCCTTAGGAAGCAAGTAGAAGATGACGATCTGATCCTACTGCCCCCCCGAGTTTTATGGTATTCGAAGACTGTTATAAAACTATAATAGACGATCCAATAGAATAAGACGTATCAAAATGATAAATCAAAGGAACAATGCCTTTACTGATCTCTTCGAATGACGAATAATCCTCCTAGTTTTATGGTGTTGCAATAACTACCATAAGACTGTAAGTAGACGACGCATAAGAATGAAGATTCGTATGAAGAAAATGCATAAACCTTCATTGGTAGAGTCATCGAAATATATGAAGATACCCCATGAGCTAGTATCACATAATAGTCTATACGAGGTAAAGAGACTTGAGAATTCTACTGAAGAGCTCGTACTTAGGGAGCTCGAATATGATGGAGCTCAATGATTGAGTAGAGATCTTATCGAGGTCTGTTGAAACCGAGTGACGATCTCGAAGAACTCGAACATGGTAGAGAACTCGTGTAATCGAGAGCTCAATGACCCAATGGAGATCTTAAAGGTTGAAGAACCGAGTGAAGATCTTATTAGGGTCGAAGATAATGATAAGCTCGAGTATAATGGGGAGCTCGAATATGGAGAGCTCAATGACCAAATGGAGATCTTGAGAAGATCTCGTCGAGGTCGAAGATAATGTAGAGCTCGAACAAGAAGATGCTTGAACATAATTGAGAGCTCGTGTAATGGAGAGCTCAATGACCGAATGGAGATCTTGAGAAGATCTCGTTGAGGTCGAAGATAATGAAGAGCTCGAACATGATAATGAGGAGCTCGAACATAATTGAGAGCTCGTTTAATAGAGAGCTCAATGACCGAATGGAGATCTTGAGAAGATCTCGTCGAGGTCGAAGATAATGAGGAGCTCGAACATGAAGATGCTCGAACATAATTGAGAGCTCGTTTAATAGAGAGCTCAATGACCGAATGGAGATCTTGAGAAGATCTCATCGAGGTCGAAGATAATGAGGAGCTCGAACATGAAGATGCTCGAACATAATTGAGAGCTCGTGTAATGGAGAGCTCAATGACCGAATGGAGATCTTGAGAAGATCTCGTCGAGGCCGTATAGTTGCATTCATTCAATCTTTAATCTGCAAGTGGTTGACCTTTAATCGCAATGCGAGGTCGAAAGTTGATGTGAATTGACTCAGCTCAACCGTCCACTTGAGAAATTGTCTTGACACTTCAGGCTATTACAAAACCTGTTTCAATGGAAAGTTTGTAAAAATCTCAATGAAGTGTGTATGAAAATATGGTCGAAGCTTCCTAGATGCGTTGACAAGCGTTACTGGTAATTTCTCCATCTCCGGATATTTCGTTTCGGCATCGAGTAATCTTTTGTTTATATAATATATAGGTCACTGTATATTTTCTTTTTCTCAAATTAATGCAGCGCTTGTAGCATACTTGGAAACGGCGAGGTATAAGTACAATTTTTCCCCCGGCTTTGGCTTCGACAAGAGTGGAAGAGAACCCAAGTATTTCTTCAAATCTTGGAACGCCTGCTCGCACAACTCGGTCCACTCAAACTTCTTCTATCCCTTCAGCATCTCGAAGAATAGTTGGCATTTTTTGGTTGATCTTGATACAAATTGACTCAGTGCAGCCACTCTTCCTGCCAGGCTCCGCACATCTTTGGATTTGTGAGATGACTGTATGTCAACCAATGCTTGGATCTTTTGAGGATTAGCTTCGATATCTCACTGATTGGCCATGAATCCTAAAATCTTCCCAGATCCTATACCAAATGCATACTTCTAGGGATTCTGCTTCATCTGGTACTTTCGAAGAATTTTGAACATCTCGTCAAGATGCTTGACGTGATCTTCAGCTTTCTTCAACTTCACCAACATTTTATCAACGTAAACCTCCATCGTTCTGCCTGGTATACTGCCACAGCTACCCTTCTCTGATTAACCTTTCGATCTCATCTTTCAGGGCATAGCAGTTGTTGGTACAGTGTCTAATGTCGTTATGATATAGGCAAAACTTATTGGGATCGTGTTTTTCCCTATCCCACTTCATCGGCCCCAGCTGACGATATTGCTCCTGCTGATTTGTGACTGCATAAATATGATCTATGGGTGCACTCAGCTCAGTATAGTTGTTGAATCGTAAGAGAGCCCTTGGAATTTCCTGCCTCTTCGGTTCGGGCTACTTTTCAGTCGGTTCCTCACTCTTCCTCTTCTTCAACTTCTTGTTATTATTATTGCTGGTCATGGTCACATCTTTGGTCGCGTCTTTTCCTCCCTTCTTCATCTTATGAAGATTCTCTCGAGAAGATTCCACCCTTAGATATCGACCAACTCTTCGGTAAAATTCTTCGAGTCCTACATTCTCGCTCCAGCAGCTCTTCCCAGAGTTTAGTCTCTGGTCGCACTCCAGCCATCATTAAAGTCAGGACTCCTCCTTCAAGTGGGTTGTTGACCTTTGCCAACTTTGAAGTAAAACGATTAAGGTAAGATCGTATAGTCTCCTCTGGACATTGTCGAATAGCAGACAGACTGATTAATGGAACAGTAAAGTTCTTTGCAGCCTGAAATTGTCTCAAAAATGCGGTCTGAAGTTATTGCCAAGACGAGATCGAACCAGGCTGAAGTCTTCGGAACCACTTCTTCGCTGCTCTCGTGAGAGTTACAGTAAAACACCTGCATCGTGCGTGATCATCGACTCGATGAAGCTCCATGAGGTCGCTGAAGTGGTCTATATGGTCATGTGGATCAGTTTTCCCATCAAAAGTATTTATAGTAGGAAGTTTAAATCCAACTGGTAATGCTGCAGCTCGAATTTCCTCGCTGAATGGCGATGGACGATTCCCATCAGCGAGCTCATCGTCCCAGCCAGCAAGTGCGTCTAATGCGATCCTCAAATTATAAACATCGATATTTGGAGGAAAAGTATTATCTCTTACTAGCGGTAAGGGTGGCCTTTGGTTGTTATTATCACGACGTAAGGCGGGTTGATCAGGCAGGGTCTGCTGCGACCTTTGTGAAGATTCCACTGAAATAGTGCGATGAGATCGACTTCGGCCATTATGATGCGATATGGATCGCTCATGACTACGTCGCTGTTCCAAGTGTTGTCTCAGGTCTGCAGGATTTTGCCTTGGCTCCCTGCTAATCTTTTCGAAGACACTCCTCGATTGACAATTTTTCTCGTTGCTCGAATGATCTTGATTGACGGTTGCTATCTGAGAAGGTTGTCCTCGATCATGATCTGTGCTCGAACTGTCACGACCGAAAATCCAAGGCCGTGATTTTTAGTAAATTTATGTTGAAACAGTTGAAAACAGTGATTTTTCCAAATTTTCAGAAAACTCGAGTACTTATAATTTAAATATTCAGTCCTCAAGGTAAGTAAATTTTAAAATTAAGGAAACCTTTCATTAATATAGAGTTCTCGAGAAAATATCTTACTTAATATTATGGAAAATTCTAATTTAATAGTTTAGAAGTATTTGCAAATTCATAGACTTTAGTAAAATGAGTCAATTTAAAACTTTAGGACCATAGTTCAAATAATTTTTCATAAAATTATTTGTATTTCTAAGTACTCAGTTTAACAACAAAATCTTCCTCATACATCCAC
>JXTC01000070.1:602620-614253 GCA_002914845.1 Trema orientale
CCTACTCCTCTATCACATGGTATAATTATCTCGGAAAAATAAGCTAGATTTCGAAAAATTACGAAAATGCCACTGTAATAAAATAATATTAAATTTCTACAGTGACGAGATTCTCACCGGAGCCGAGTTAGGCGACTAGAGTGGTCGGAAATGAAAGGTGGCGGCGAGACGAGTCGAGTGGCACCGAAATCAAGTCGATTGGACGTCGGAGGAAGAAACGGCGAGCATTTTTCCGAAAAGGTGGCGCAAGCTTCGGACGGCTCCAGTTCCAGCGAGAGGCGACGGTTCATGGCGGGAGTAGTGGTCGCAGCTTCATCGGCGTCTTCCCTTCACGGCAGACCGGGGCGTCGGGCTCCTCGACTGACGGTGGCGGTGCACGTGAACAGTGGCAGTGGGTTGGGTCTTTGTTTTAGGCCGGGGACCTTCGCGTGAGAAGAAAGGAAATTTGGGGAGTTTTTATGCAGTTTTAAAAAAACTGTTTTAGTGGGACACATGGCACAAGTTGATAGGACCGAAAACTTTTTGAAAATTCTACCCTTGCCCCAATTTCAAAAGATTTCTTCACTTTAGTCCCTTTTGTTATTTATTTTTAAGTCCCCGAATTTAATTTCTTTTTCACTTTTGCCCCAACGTATCTAGACTTGATCTTATCTAGATTCATCCCAACTAAATGATTTCATATTTTTATTTAATTAAATCCGAAAAATTAAAATTATCAAAATACCCTTGGAGCAAAATTACTTAAATAACCCTATAATTTTTGGGATTTTACACGAACTCCCGGTACCAGATTCCTGTGACAAGTCTGCGACCTTGTCTTTTCCCTTGGAAAAGCGATCTGTATGACGCTCCTGTTAGGTTCTGGGCTGATCGCGGTTCCCTGTCTCTAGGATGTTCGTACTGTGGTGGAGTCACCATTTGTCCTTCAGCAAGTCGCCGTAGAGAATCATTAATCTGATCAGTGATTTGCTGAAAGTTCACCAGTGCATCCTCCATGCGATCTTGTCTTTGGATAATGTTCTCTAGTGCGGTCGCGGCAGGTTGATCCTGAGCGGGATAGACCTGCGCAACAGCAGTACTTTGAAGTTGGTTTTGGCTAACTCCAGCGTTTCGGGTAGTGTTCATGGTGTTTGCCATCGTTGAATAAGCAAGATTGACAAACTTTTTGCTGGAATAGCCCTCCTTCTAGCGCCAATTGTTGACGGAGGTTTTGTCAACAATGAATATAGGAAATTGTGAGATGTGGCTTGTGTATGAAAATGATTGATAAAGCAAAGTAAATAAGGAAACAAGAATTTTATAGTGGTTCAGCCCCAAAAAAGATGAGCCTACGTCCACTGTTCTTCACTATTTTCTGGAGAATTACAAGAGTTTCTCTAAGCCTCAAGGTGAGAGCAAAGAGAGAATTACAGAGAGAGAATTACAGAGAGAGTGTATAGTGAAGTAATTGACAGAGATGACTGTCAGTTATTGTGTGATATTCTTTTATGAGACTGAGCCCCCTTTATATATGTGAGGGTGGCTTTAGGTTTCCCAATTTTGTGAATAGGAAACTACATAATAAAATACAATATAATATTGAGATTGGGTGACTACACAGTAATGGGTAATTATCTCCTCTTCAATTAGCTAATTGCCTTTTTTGGAATTAGGCAGGTCAACTATTTGTGGTGGTAAAAAACCACACAACATTGGTATACAAATATATGTTTTCTCCATGTCGTTATTAAGCTCGATTAGCATAAAGATATTATAAAAAGTCGAAAGTCGTTCCTGTCTATATTACCAGGAAAGAATGCAGGATTACACGATGTTAACTAAAACCAGATAGTGCATTATTGAGGTACATGAAGTAAAGACTTCGGTTAAGTTAATTTAAGAAATTAAACATATATTCTTTTTCTGTTTTATGAAACGGTATACTCATTTCATCATTAATTAATTGGTCCCTTACTTACGTACGTGCATGAAATTCTCTTTGAAAAAAATTATCAGAGCAAAAACAGAGTTTATTTCTTCAACGAAAGAACCAATAAAGGAATAGCAATAATATTCATAGACATTTCTCGAAATTAATATGGAAAGTACAAGAGTAGCATCACACAGACAGAATAATGAATAACTATTGTTCGGAATAAATGAATTGCATGCATATTTTCATAATATCTTCTAGAGATCGAATGGATTAATAGGCCCACTTTCCAAATTATCCAAGCACACAACACCCCAGCTCAAGCACCTCCACCAGTACCATGACCACCACCTAGTCCACTGCCTCCTCCACCACCACCACCTTCAAGAAGACCTCCCCCAAGACCTCCTTCAGCCCTACCTATGCCATCCAAGTGTCCTGCGGCCCCACCACCTGCTCCTCCAAGCATACCATGACCAAACCCAGCCCCTGACTCTCCATTGCTTCCGAAGGAGTCGAAATTTTTCAGGCCATGATCAAAAGGACCACCACTGCTGCTGCCTCCTCCACCGCCACCTCCGCCAAGAAGGCCTCCACCAAGACCTCCTTCGGCCCCACCTAGGCCATCCAAGTGTCCTGCTGCCCCACCACCGGCTCCTCCAAGGATACCATGACCAAACCCAGCCCCTGACTCTCCGCTCCGTCCAAACAAGCCGAAATTATTCAGGCCGTGATCAAAAGGACCACCACTGCTGCCGCCTCCTCTACCACCACCATCTCCACCAAGAAGGCCTCCACCAAGACCTCCTTCGGCCCCACCTAGGCCATCCACGTGTCCCGCGGCCCCACCACCGGCTCCTCCAATGATACCACGACCAAATCCAGCCCCCGACTCTCCATTGCCACCAAATGGACCGTTTTCATTGCCGCCGCCTCCGGCACCAGTACCTATGCCATCTAGGTGTCCTCCGGTTCCATCACCTGCTCCTCCTTCGGCACCATGACCAAATCCACTCCCTGACTCTCCACTGCCTCCAAGTGGAGGGTTGATGACATTGCTCTGGCTTTGATCATAAGAGCCGCCATAGCCGCCCTTTTCAGTCTCAAGGAGCTTCCTGGCGTTAGTGCTAGTGCAAATAAAAGCACCAACAAGCACCAGAAGAAGAACCCTCGAAGCTGTGATCATCTTTCGCAAATTATGTATGTTTTTTTGTATATATGTGATAGCTAAAGATGAGTTTAATAATTTGGTAGCCAGTGAAGTGAGTAGAATGAGAGCCGGACTTGCATTATATATATAGGACGGGAGAGCTAACTGCCCGCATGGTTGGGAATTTTTATATTATATGTATATAATTATTACTTGGTGAATAAATTAATGATCTTTTCTATTAAAATATGTCGCCAAATAAATCAATTATTAAAGAAGCCTAGACGGCCAATACATTTATTAATGCTAAAATATATGATACACTATTAAGAGAAGCGGATTGCCATAATCTTTTTCTTCTGTGCATTAACAAAAAATTGGGAGTGAAGCACTTACAAATTCAAATCAAATTATTCCTCGATCAATTTGATGGATTTGGATATACATATATCTATACATGTAATATTTTTCCTCATAGATACGCCAAGTCGTTTTTCTAATTAACATAAACATAAACCCTAAACCCTAAAAGAATGAAGCGACGTGATCCCCAACATGAATAGTATACATAAAAAAACCTCACAATACTTATCATGATCTTTTTGTTGTTAGAAATAATCGATAAAGCAGATGAGAGTACACACGTGTACATTAAATATACGAGTACATATGAGTCCTCGAGACATGCCATTTGTTTTGATCTCGTAAGCCATGGCTCTAAAATATGTGTTTCTCCTTTTCTTTAACAGTTTAAGTTGTGAAATGAGTGATCTTCCAAATTCCCCAATATCTAGGATGGATATTTTGGCAAATTATAAAAAACTATTATAAAGGCAGTTTAATTAACACCCTGCAGAAAGTTCATTTTGCAAGATTTTCTATATTTTCCGAAGCGAACGTGATGATCACAACTATGTAGGATATACATTAAAGTTTATGGATATTCTTTTCACCATATTATTTGGTGTATTTGCTAAATCGATCTGCATTTAGTAATCCCCACCCTTTATCTTGTCGAAATATAATAAAATATCCTTTGAGTAATCGTGTTGCATTTCCCTCCTATGTATAATCGATCTTATTTTTTAATTTATTCTTTTTTTTTTGGCTAAATGTTCTCAGTTCTCTCTTTTTTTTTTTCCCAACGTGACGACATATCGTCTTTTATGTCGTGCAACTGCAAAATATGTCGTTTTTCTTACTCTAGAAAAAGAAACGCAAAAAACGACATATCATTCGATGGTGCAGATCCAAAGAAATGTCGTCTCCATGTTCCAACTGACACTCCTAGGAGAAAAAAAAAAAAAGAACATCCCAGGTCATTTTTCGTTTTTTAATTTTTTTAATTTTTTATTTTGAGAAATCAATATTTATTTGGGATTATTTTTATTAAATGATTTATCACGTGCAGGTCTGGCTTTGTACGGAGAGGAGGAGTGACTTCTCTTCGCCCAGGGACAGGAAGTACCCAAACGGTTCGAGGCCTTCTCACACGAAAATCAACCTGTCGTTTAAGATTCTTACAGAAAAAATCTTGAAATCAAACGGCATATAATATTTTATTGAACCAAAATGCAGATTTTATTGTTCTAGCCGCCACTTATTTATAGTTTAATAGACTGAGATTAACTTTTCTTGTCTCACTATTATGCCACATCGTATTTTTTTTTTCCAACAATTTATTTTTTTAACAACTCTACACAAAATGCCTTTATTATTATTTTATAAGTTGATGTGACTTTATTTAATTTGGGACATAAAAAGTTGGGACAGGTGATTTTACTCCTAGCTAAATTTGAAACAATATCCATGAATTCTTAAATTGGGACAAATGATCTCTTTCCTCTAGGGCTGTTGGCATTCAGGATATCTAGCTTGGTAGAACTCTATTCCGGATTTTTGTGGTACTTTTTGGATTGATGATTTGTTGGGGAGGTAGCTAGAATTACCGCTTTCATTAACTGGGTGGTATGCACTTTTTTTCTCTAGACTTTTTTTTTCTAGATGCATGGATTTTAGTAAGGCATACCAAAAAATCTTTGGTATTTTCTTTGTTTTTATGGTTAGATTGCTCTTCAGTTGTAACTGTTGATGCTTGTGTATTATATATTCTTTTTTCCTTCTAAATATATGGGTTGTTCTTGGAGTTCGGATCTCTTGGGAGGGGTTTAGTTGGGTCTCAGAATAATTAGGATGTGGTTGTTCTTTTCTTTATCTGCCCCTTGTTCAGTTTCCTTTTTTTAGTGATAAATCATGTCCCTCCGTTCAATATTAATCCGGGACAAACGATATGTTGCATACACTTAAGTTTTCTGGTAAATCTTAGTTTTCTGGTAAATCAGTCTAAATATATTAGGTTGTATCGACGAAATCATGTTTTGTGAATATACTAGTAAATTATCAATGATCCGTCATTGTATTTCAGAAACGACATGTCGTTACCATAAGAAAATTTTACATATTTTGAGTTCTTTTTTCCTTGAGTCTAATTTTGACGATTTAGCACCCTCGGTTGTTCAACTAATAAAATATTCAAAAGAGAAATAGACTGACATCACCTATGATTTTATTAAACTAATTAAGGAAATTCTATTGCCACTTTTTTCCCTAATTAATAGCCGCTCCAAACATTTTAAAATTTCTTTTCACTCACCTTTTGAATTTTCATTTTAAGTACAAAAATACCCAACAGTAAATATTTTGAATATATTTCTTTTCTCATCCTCCTAATACATTAGCATGCATTAATTTTTAGATCCCAACAACTTTTTAATTTGAGTTCTTCTCAATTGTTATATATGTATATGTTGGGAATTTTGGGAAAGGCTTATGAAACTCAAAGCAGAGTATTCATTGTGATATGCATTAGTCAGCACTCTGATCATTTTGATATTTGTCGTTTTATTCTTATTGACTTTTTCCTTAGTGATCACTTTCTTTTTTCTTTTTTTTTTTTTTTCCTGTTGAAAGTTGAGGATGTATTGAAAAGACGGAAAAGGAGTGGCCCAAACACACTAATTTGTTAGGGTCCATTGTTTGAAAAAATAGTAGGGGGGACAATATGAAGGGAAGCATTCCCAAAAATAGAGTACATTTGGGCCCATTTAGTAGAGCAGGCAATTCGTGTTATCCTGTCGTGTTCGGGTCGACACGATTACGACACAACACAATAACACTTAATCCGAACACGAAACGATTAATAAACGTGTCAAAAATTTAAACCCAAATACGATATGATTAATACAGGTGTAATACGACATGACACGTATAACCCGTTTAATAATCGTGTCATATGTCATATTATGACCCGTTTGACACAATTATTCTAATTTAATAAGATTATAAACTACTTAATTTAATTTTACTCCTATAAATATGCTTAAAATTAATCAAAATCACGTTTAATATATTAAAATATTAATAAATGTGTCGTATAAGTGTCGTGTTGACACGATACAAAAACGACGCATTTAATTAAACGGGTTACATGGGTCATTTTCGGATTAACCGGATTAACCCGAAACCCATCCATTTATTATACGTGTTGCACGTGTCAACTCGAAATTGACACGAAAATTAAATGGGTCACCCAAACCCATTTATTTCGTCTCATTTTCGAGTCGTATCATCGTGTCGTATAGAAAATTACCAGCCCTACCATTTAGCAATATTATGATTCATTACATTAATAGTTCTACTAATAATAGAAACAGAAAAACCTTGAAAGTGAGAAGAAAGATTCCTGATATTAGTAGTGACCTTTGAAATCTCCCATGGGCATGTCTCTTGTTGAGCTTGAATATTTTCCAGTGGCACCATTGAGTCTCCTTCGATTATGATGAATTTATGTTTAGAGAAGAAGCCACATCAATGGCTAACGAAGCGGCAATGATTCTGCTAGAAATGGGCCTACCGGGGGCAAGAGTGAAGAGACAATTATCAAGATGTTGCCTTCATTGTCCCTAACCACTATTACTGCAACTACCTTTGATGGGGAATGGGAAGTGTCAAAGTTCAGCTTCGCCCATTCCTGGGAGGGTGGTGTCCATCCAACAAGTTCCATGGTAATAGTAGCTATTCGGAGTAGACTATCTCTGAACTCATAGAAGGAAATGTTAATTCTCTTGGACATGAGGAGAAAGGATGGTGTTTTGTTTTGGTGAACAATAGAGTTTCTTGCCCGCCAGATGGTTTCAATGACAATTGAAGCAAAAAGTAGTGGTTCTGATGCCTTAGATTTGTCGATTGACCAAATGGTTTTAAGCCAATCCGTCATTGATAATATATGTGATGGATTTGGGATAAGGCCCCAAGAAGCAGGAGAACCAAATTCTTTTTGCCTCGTCGCAGAACAAGAATAAGTGGATGCCAATTTCTGGATATGGGTTGCAAAATGGGCACGCCGTGGATTCAAGGCTAATGAACGTTACTAGGTGGGATTGAGTAGGGATGGATGCTGTTAGGACTTACCACGAAAGGATCTTGTGCCTTGCTTGGATTTTGGAGCTCTAAAGTCTTTTCCACTCAGTAGGTGTTAGTGGGGTTGAATTTGTGAAGTGATGGCTCTGGTCACAAAGGTAAGCTGATTTGGTAGTAAATTTGCCAGAGGAGTTGAGAAGCCAGAACCATGAGTCCTTTCTATAGTGTGTTGGAGGATTGAGCTTCAAGATTAGACTTCAGACTAATTCGTCAAAGATTTGCGAGATTTTGTCCACATCCCATACTCCATTTGGATAACATAGGTCGAATATGAATATGAGACCTGGTCTTGGATTGCCAATAGCAGGAGGTTTGAAGTTCTGATAGTTGGGTAGTCACGGATCGATCCAGAAATTGATACTTTTTTCATCTCTAAAATATTTACACGCTCCTTTAGTGATGAGTGATTTTGAGCTGCAAATGCCTTTCCATGTCCATGAATCTCCGTTCTTAGTGGTGGCATCAAGGAAAGAGGACTGCGACAGATATTTAGCTTTAAGAACGTGCAAACAAAGGGAGTTTTTGTTAGATAACAAACCTCACCCCCATTTTCCCAAGAATGCTTTGTTCATATCACTACTTTGGTGTAGACCCAGGCCCCCATAGCTTTGGGCTTACAAATAGAATCTCAGGCTTTTAGGTGAATATTCCCCCATTACCCCATGAGTTGGTTCCCCACTAGAATTTCCTCATGGGGGCATCTATTTTGTGGCAAATAGATTGGGGGAGAGGGATGGATTGCATTGTATAAACCGGGATTGTAAGGCCAACTGATTTGATCATAGTCATTCGATAAAGTTCTTGCCTTGCACCCAGCAAGACAATTCTCTAACTTCTCTAGGATGAAATTGAAGTCTTGGGTTTTATTTTTGGTGTGGAAGAGAGGCAAGCTAAGGTATTTGGCATTTCCATGAATCCTTGGGATGCCTAGAGATTGAACCATACTACTTTCTCTTACACCTATGAAGTTACGGCTAAAAAAGTAGCTAGATTTCTGAAGGTAGGCGGGCCTATTCTAGCCCATCGCAGGTTGGCCTATCATGGACTGACCCGTTCTTCTTTATTTTTATATTTTTTCATTCTTTTATTTTTTTTAATTTTATTTTATATAATCTTAAATATTTTATAATATTTTTCCCTTACTAAACTAAGGTTTTATATTGTCCCACTGAATTTGACTTGTAAGATTTTTAATAAAGCAGTCATAAATAAAAATTTTGTTAATGGTTTACATAATTATTTAGTTCTATCCAAATTAATTTTTGTAATATTAGTAAATATTTTTTATTGTTTATATTAATTAACACTTAAAATTAATTTATAATTATAGGTAAATTATTTAAGATTTGATAAAAATTAGTTTTAAAGTTAAACAAAATATATATATTTTTAAACTAGAATGGGCTAGCCCATAGTGGGCTAGAGTAGACTGGCCCATGATGGGTATTATGGGCTAGCCCATCCTAGCCCGTGGGCCAGTCTAGCCCATATATAGGGTAGCTTATAGACTGGACTAGGTCACTCTTTTTCTGCAGTGGGTTGGGCCGGCTCATAACCCGCAATGGGCCTGCCTAAAATAGACCGAGTCGGACGGCCCTTTGTTGCATCTTTAAGTATATGTCAGAAAAAAGAATGAAAAAAAAAAAAAAAAGACACTCTCGTGAGTATCGTTTTTTCTTTCTGTCTTTATGGGGGACATGCAAAACATGAGTATTCTCTAATTCTGGTGCTTATTATTTCGGTCATATTCTTTTTTTGTAAAAATAAGATTTCAAAAGGCACATAAATATATTTGAGTTTATTCTCCACTAACAAACCGATCGATTAGAGGTCAATTTATTTCTTCATCAACAATCTCATTATAGATGAATTAACTTAGAATATATGAGGAGGACTAAGAGAAACAGAAACAACATTCCACAACAAACATTTCCTGAAATATGGTAGTACAAGAAGAGAGTAGCACCCTTTCAAAAAAAAAAAAAAAAAAAAGAAGAGTAGCACACTGAATAATTAATCGATTATTATCATTCGGAATATTAATGCATGCAGATTTAGCTCATATATATTCTCTTCAAGGGAGTCCACCTCCAAGACCTCCCCCAGCTCCAGCACCTCCACCAAACCCTCCCCCAGCTCCAGCACCACCACCGAGTCCGCCGCCACCGCCGCCTCCAAACCCTCCACCACCACCTCCTCCAGCTCCCCCACCAAGCCCGCCGCCGGCCCCAGCACCTCCTCCAAAGCCGGCTCCACCTCCAAAGCCTCCCCCAGCTCCGCCACCTAATCCACCACCACCGCCTCCGCCAAACCCTCCACCGCCGCCGCCACCTAGCCCACCACCGCCTCCTGCTCCAGCACCTGCACCAAATCCACCCCCGGCTCCAGCACCACCACCGCCACCTAACCCTCCACCGCCACCAAACCCACCACCACCTCCCCCACCTAGGCCGCCGCCGAACCGCGGATGGTGGATGAAGTTTTTCTCGTCATTGAAGGAACCCTTTTCTGTCCCAAGCTTCCTGGCATTACTAGTGCAAATGAAAGCACCAACAAGCACAAGAAGAAGAACCCTACAAGTCATCTTTTGCCAAATAAGTATATTCTAAATAGCTAAAGATGAATTTAATGATGATTTGGTATATTGAAGAGTGAGTATAATGAGAGATGGACTTGTGTGTATATATACACAAGTTTGGAGAGCTTATCCGTACAGTTGAGAAGCTATCTTAATTATGAATAGGTGATCTTCTCATCTATAAAAGTTTAAATTAGCCGCGTTTGGACTATCAGTTAATGCAGTCCAAATCTCCCAACCGTCTTTGGAAAAGAAAGGCCAATTGTATTTTGTAGGGACACAAACATTGATGGCCCACCTCTATCTCAGCTTTGCTCGATCTGACTACTGGTATGGGCCTTATGGCCAGTACTAGTGGGATGTGGAAAATGTTCACATTGCTCTTTTTATAATGAATTTCATGAAATACGACTCCTAGCTATTCCAACAGCATTAAATTTTGCATGGACTTTTTTGCATGGTTTGGAGCTTCGTCTTTGGAATTTCACGTGCCTCCGCAATAATATTTTTTACTCTCTCTCTCTCTCTCTCTCTCTCTTTCTCTCTCTCTCTCGCTATATGTATTAATTGTTGCGTGCTAAGAGGGTTACGTACGTTGGAGAAGAAAATTATTCAAATCATTGCAGCAGAATAATGCAACAAACAACGTGATACTCTAATGTAACAAATATGTACGTGGTAAAATAAGTTATAATTGGTCCCTATTCCCTAACTCTGTGTTGCTCTCGCAAATGATGTAAGTTGGGATAAAATTATGTAGTTTTTGTCCTTTTAAATTTCTCTAAAATAAGAGACATATGTAGTAAAAAAAACAAGTACTTCACAAAATAGAAAGTTGGAGAGGCCAAATATATGTACAAATGGAGAAATGTGTCTAATATATAAATTATTTCCCTATAAATATACATAGGATTTTCTTTTTACCTATGTATAGGTATTTTTTTTTAGCCATTAGATCATCATCTAACAGTGATCCAATGGTTATAATGAATGATAATCTAATAGCTGTAATGATGTGTACGAAAAGACATATATCATTAATGATATTTCTCTTTCTTACTTTTTACTATAAAAAGACATGCATGATAAATTTTAATTAGTCAAAACGATACTTATGTATAGATAAAAAAAAAATACCTACTGGATTGGTGCCCATATATATTTATATACTTTTCTAGTATATATAAACGTGAAGAAAATGTGTATATATATATAGTTTAATAAATTCTATATATGTCAGCCCTTATTCCCTTCTTGATGAATTTTTTAGACAATTATATGTACATGGAGAAATGTGTATATATATATATATAGTTTAATAAATTCTCTAAAAATATATAGATCGATGTGCTTTTGTATGATTTTCTCAAGAAGTTGCATGTTAAGCCGTCGTCTATTATTATTATTACTATTAGAGGTACAAAGTTCAAAAGTCACAGACTAACAATCTTTTTTAACTTTCTTTTTTTTTAGGAAACAAATATTCTGTAACTAATTATATTAATAGTGTATCA
>JXTC01000070.1:614380-652088 GCA_002914845.1 Trema orientale
ATGTTAATTTAATATATAAAAATACCAAAAAAATTTCCTTAAAAAAATACCAAAAGATTATTACATAAGGTATTTATAACAAAATATAAAAAAAAAAAAAAAACAAAAAATCAGTACATTCCTATCCATAATCAAATACAGTTTTTAAGGCTTTCCCAGGAATCAGGGACAAGATTCCAATGCACTATCAAACATAATTTTTTAGATTCCCAGATAATCATATCACCTTCCTCAATTTCTCCAGTAATATGAAAACTGGCAACTCCCTATACTAAACGGCCCCTAAAAATAATGTCATGGATGAGCATCTTAACGTGCGAACCACAAGAAGTATTCTGTTTTTACTGAAAAATAGAATATTGATCTTAACTTATGTCTTTGCCTTTTCACTGGTCCTTTAATGAACTAATTCTTATCAAAAAAAAACATCTTACGTGGAATCCAGGATACTAACTGCAATCACTCGGTATAAACAAAATTGACACCAAGTTCTTTTACTATCCGATAATAATGTGGCAAATTTTAAAAAGCGATATGTATACGATCGCACAATAATACTCCTCAGGCACAGCTCATAAAGTTGCGCAGTATTTCATGTGAACAGGAATGTGAATATATAGTATTTGATCTTGCAATTAATTACCATAATATGACAAAAGCTCAAAAACCATTTTCTTTTAATGAGTGGAATAGTGGACTCATTGATGCGATCGAGTAAATTACATGAGTTCACAATTCAAAGCCAAAGCTCTTCATATTTAAAAAGTCAAGCAAATATGTAGCACAGAAACACTTTTTTTTTAACTCAAGGAAACAATCTTCAAATTTAATCAACTTTTATTTAATATGAATGTGAACATATAGTAGTACATTTTCCAGCAAGGGGATAAAAGTATTTTCCCTGCTGGAAAGTGAATGATGCATGCAGTCCATAACTGAAAACAATTCCCTTGTCTTTACGTACTTCTTTTTTTTCTTTTTTTTTTTGTGCCTTCTTTTATCATATACATACATATAAAATAAAAAATAAAAAAAAAAAAAGCACGGGATCACTTCTCCCTTATCCCACCCACCCTCCCACAGGTTTTATTACAGTTTTCTCACCAAGAAGAAAAAGTCAAAAAAATATATATATACTAGTGTTGGGGAGAATTACAATTTATGTTTCAAGCAATAAAATTACTATAGAATTACAATTTATGTTTCAAACAATAAAATTACTATGTAGAGAACTGTGATAATATGTCATAATCAACGAGTACTACTCTAAGTTTAACACCGAAAAATGTAAAGCTATGATTTGCGAATGGAGCTAATTGAGACTAGTTCAATTTGTCTAGGATTTATAAGAATGTCTATGAGTGTGGGAGGAGCGGAGTTTGAATTTTAATTAAGTCAGTTTATAATTAAAATTTCTCACGTACAGAAAGAGAAAAAAAAAAAAAAAAAAGTGATGATTTGCTAATGTTGGCAATTAGCATTAGTTTTGGGTTGTTAACGGGCATGATCCAGCTTCAGTGGGCTACGTGTGCCAGTTTCAGAACAAGGATGTATAGAAGTTCCAATTCTTGTATTCTGTTTTAATCCATATATATCCGTTTTATTTATTATCCACGTGAATGTGTTTTTTCTTATCAACAGTTTTTCCTATTTTCAGTCTCACTCATACATTCGTAGCAGCATCATGTCAACTTTTTTCTCTGATCTCCTCACTCAAAAATCATAATTTTTTTTTTCAAAAAAAAAAAAGAAAAAGACATAAAAGTAGGTGAAAATAAAGCAGGGTAGCTTTCAATTTCAAAACGATTAAAAATTTGACCAGTACCACTTATTGGACCCAACTAATTATTTATTTGTTTGTAACATCTGTTTTATTTGTGAGAATTTGTACCCACCCAAAGTTAATTCTAGAGAAGAAACTTAAGAGAAAAGGACGTGGGTGGAACTTGGGCCAATATGGCTATTTTTTGCAATTTTTAAAAAAAGGGATGACTGCAAAAAAAATCTTGAGATTTGGGTTCTACAATTTAAACCCTGAAGTTTGGACTCTGCAAAATAATACCCTGAGATTAAGAATTTCTGAAAATTAATACCCTGAGTTGATTTTTTGAATAATTTTAACTGATAAAATACAATAATATTCCTAAAATTAAGAAGAATAATAAGGATTAATCTAGTTTTAATAGAGGATATTATTATTTTTTCATTGCTAAAATTAGTCAAAAAGTCTGTCTTACGTATTAATTTTAAGAAATTTCAATTTCAGGGTATTATTTTACAGAATCTAAACTTCAAGGTTTAAATTGCAAAACACTCAAACTTGAAGGTATTTTTTTTGCAATTCACCCCTTAGAAAATGATATTTTTAAGAGTGTCAACGACTTTTTGACCTATGGTAGGAGCTTCTTGATATTGAAAAAATCCTAAATTTCATCATCAAGAAGCTCTTGATCTATGGTCAAGACTTTTTTTACACTCTAAAAAATGTCACTTTTAAAAAATGTACAAAAAAATTTATTTTGGCCCAAATTAGTCCTATCCATGTCATGTTCTTGAAACTTAACTGCCGAAAATGGTAGTTAACAAACTATAAAATCCTGTTAACTTTAATTCATTTTTATTATTAAAAAGTGGCCATCGTATTGGGCTAAGATAAACCAAAGCTCAAGCCCACCCCACATACGTGGCCCAGAAATGAAACATGTACACGTGTCAGCACTTTCCTTGAAGGCACTCCGCTCCGAACCGAAGCCACACTGGCTTATCTACTGCAAAACAAACATTATCTTATCCAAAATCCCAGTTTGACAGGAGAAGAAAGTATTAATCCTTTTTGCTGAGTTTTATAGAACTTCTTCAAAAAATAAGTTCGACACTTCAAAATGAGGTCAATACAACTTCAATCTCCATTGGTTTATTTTAGCTCAGAGCTAAAACACAGTAAGCAGCTGCAAACACACAAACTTCCAACATGGTTTTCTTCCTGCCACGAACCGGCAAGGCTTGGTACTTTCCAGAGGAAAAAGCTTCGTTTTTCACTTCAAGTACGTACCAAGGCCATGATGGACGGTGGTAGTAGCAGTATTCCCATTGTTCTTGGTCTCACTTCCCCAGCCAAGTCCCTCGACTTATCCACATTCCTTCAGACCAGGTGAATTTTCTTTCACCATTTTCTTACTTCCCAAACACTACTGAACTGCTTGAGAATATGTGTTCTTGTTACTTGAATCAGTTGGTCTCTTCAACTCTTGGTTCTTTTTCTTTTTTTTTTTCAGTGTACTACTGCTGGTTATGTACTGGATATCAAATTTCGTTGTGCCAGATCTTGTCTCCAAGTATTTCCAGTTTGACAAGGTGAATGAAAATGAGAAGAAAAGAGATGATGATAATGTTTAAGGTGTCGGAAATAAGTCCCGAGTTGGTGAAGCTCTCAAACAAAGAAACAGGTAAACAAGACATAATAACTGTATAGCCAAGCAGCTTGGTGTGCTCTACATTATCTATTGTTTGATTTTGATCTTAATGCTTGCGCCCATGTATGGCATAGCCAAACTACAGAACAAGAAGTTGGGAAGCCCATTTGAGCTCATCTCTGGTATCTCAATTCCAGGAATCCAGGAGGCAAAATGGAAGAAAACGAAAAAGCTTTTGTTATTTTCTTTTCTCTTTTTTAAATTTTTCATTCATCTGTAATCAAACAATAAATTCATTCACATTCTCCTAACAATAAACCCCATCTGGCCCTTTTTTCTTTTCTCTATTATTTCCTGAATGATTTACAATTGCCAGCAAAACCCATTCTGTTATAACCTAAAAGACAAAAAAAGGGGTTTATCTAAACTCTAAACCACTGTCCAATCATTTTCATCTAAAGCAGTAGGTTTTTCAGCAGGGGACATACTTCCAGGCTTGGGAGGTCTTTTAGAAAATAGAGATGACTTTCCATCAAAGAAACTCGAAAATGGTTGACCACTCGTCTTGTCGTTGGAGTTCTTATGGTCTCTTGAAGCTGGTTTCCTCAAGTGCCTATCTTTGCCACCAAAGTTGAGGTTGAGCTTCTTAAAGAGTCGTTTTGGTTCACCTGCAGGGTTGGGGGTCTCTTCTGCTTGCTTCATTGTTTTCAGCACTTCCTCCGGATTTAGTAGCATTTTCTCTACTGTTTCGTATACCTGAACCAGAAATCAGTTTAAAAAATTTCAGCAGATTAATCATTAATTTAACCACTAACCCCAATACCAATGGAAAAATAGGGCAAAGACCTTATTTCGGATGAACCTGAAAACGTTATAGCAGGAACCAGGAAGTGGGAAATGATATATACTTAAATACAATGAATGACATACTACTAAGTTTTAATGTCTGAATGCGGTTAATTCTTTAGTATCAATCAGTTCTAATCTTATGAAACTTACCTGGCAAAGATCATCAATTTTCTCACTCAAGTTGCTGGCTTGGCATGTGGCAGTTGCATAGTCTTTGCATTCATAGAACAGTTTTGACAAATCACTGTTAGTAGATAGAGAAGCTTCCGCTATAACAAAGCCTAAACCCAGCTGAATGTTTCACAAGAAGTCATAGTTAGTAACAGCATAGCCACTTTTGAAAACAAATTTAGAACTTCCACCATGCACAGAAAAAATATTAAAATAACAATAAAAATCCAAACTTGGAGTTTGAAATCCTGATAGATAAAAACATTTATAATGAGGATCAGTCATAAAAATTTGCAATTTGCTGTATCTCTCCAAAGAAATCTTGCTTCAAGTCCCAATTTGAGTTAACCCCATGAAGAAAAAGTTTTTTAAAGTCAAGTCCAACTTAAAACCAACCACCTGTACTTAAGCAAAAGTTTAGCACATTTAAAAGAAAACTAAGCAGAGACCGAGATTGAGATGAGAAGTAACAATATTGATCGCATTTCAGATGTGGTGAACAATGAAGCCAGAGCTTCAAGAATTAATCGCTGTCTAAATTTGCAATGCTGACTTTCTGGTTCTCATGTAGAAAGCTATTGCTTACTATGCATCAGATAAAAGGTCAGTCAAGAAAATAAGCTTCAACTGACATAATTCAAAGTAGATTTTAATAGCGTTTTCAACAAAGTAGATTTTCTTTTTTTAATGCTTGTCCAGTTGAACCCTACAATCTTTGGGAGGCATGAAACTCTAGCAATATGCTAGGTAGGTCCGCATGAGAAATTGAATCCCAGACTTCATGGGAGCAAAACATTTGCCTAATCACTCGACCTAACCCTCATGGGTTTCAACAAAGTAGGTATTGATCAGAATAAGCCATTTCTCTCTCCCGAACAGGCAAGAAAAAAGGAAACCATATTAAGCCAGGTAAAACATTTTAGAACAAATATCAGTATTTCTATCTTTCTTTGTTTTTGCTGAACTCAAGAACAAATATGGACAAATTAACTAACTAGATAATTTATCATGATATTAACTCTTTAAAACGAAAGCATGTAATAAATGTAATAAATGGTAAGAAAGATAATGTACTTACTAAAGATACAAACAGTTGCTCAAAAAGGTCAGAAGGTGGTATCTCCTCCAAAGTGTCCAGGATACCTTCCCTACAGGATCAATTGCTCGGATTATTATTCAAAATAGAAAACCAAAAACAAATCACAACAAAAACATTAGTATATTCATTGCAACTCACACTGCCAAATCCTCATCAAAGAGGGGTGTTTGTTTAACTGCTGGAACTGGTTTTGCTGTTTCCCACAGCTCGCGCCATAAATTGCCTATTATATAAGCATAAGCATAGTTCAGGGAAATTTCATACGTTATTTCTTCGCAACAGCATTATAATTTATTTGTTAGAAAGGATTTTGTTAACTATACAAAGAAGAATGGCTCCAAAGTTAAGAGTTCCTCATTAATGGAAACAAATTAAGGATTCCGTTGACTAGATAAAAAATGGCTCCGAAGTTGGGGTTCCTCATCTAAAAATGTCATGGGAACATTTTTTTTCCCCATATTCGGACCCCTTGTTAAGCAATTACAGTCTGTTATCATTTTTCTTGTACCTGTTATATGGTTAAAATAAGAATCAACCCTTTTAAACCAGTTGTCGGTCCTAAAGAAATTAGGAAACGTAAAACTTAGAGAGTTTATTCAAATAACTCATCAAAATTATTACACATGCATCAGATTCAGAACTTTTAATGTAAGTAATAATGATGGTTATATGATCAGGCTCCCTGTTTAAATTTTCACACGCTGCTTAATGCACATAAATATATGATTTTCTGTTGTGCTAAACTATAAAGGTCTTCATCATGAAGAACCCCGAGTTTTCTTCAAGTATTCTGTTTAAAATGGTAAGAGTTAGTTTGTATACATGTAATCCTACCATATTTGGATGTATGCATGTCTATGATTTAGTCTGCATATAGTTTCTAACCTTCTTTCTGCATTCGACTACTTAGTTGACCTCTCGTAGACAATATGTCTCCATCATCAGAAGGTTCTTTACCCTCATCACTCGGCTCAGCTTCTGTCCAGTCAGGAGGAGAGTGCCACCTAACAAAATCTTCCAGAATACAACCAGGATTTGCAGCCTAGCACACGACAACAAAAATAATTTAGTTAAAATGGGTAAATAGGCAAATTTTTGAGATAAGCAAACTTTATTTATTACAAAACTCAACCTTGAAAGCCTGCATGTCAGATAGCAGTTGAGAACACCCGGCACCAACACTGGCCATTAAAGAAATGGCGATTTATTATCAACATCGACGGTGACTAATATACACACAAATTAAAATGCAAACACAAAGCCCACACATACAGTAGGTAAACGAGGAGAAGAAACGAGCAAATCAAATACAAAGAGACTACCTTTGTTCTATTCAACAACTAGAAACACATGGTCCGAACACTATGTATGATTAGAATGTTTTATTAGGAACTACAGTATAAGCATAACCAAGAACCTCAAACTTCTAATGGCATTAAATAGTTTCCACGAACTAATAACACAATGACAACTAAGGAAACCATTAACCTAAAACAAAATAACTGACTATTTTGAGAGTGGCTAAAATACAAACCTCCCAGTTCGAAGCACAAATTCCTCTGTTTCTTTGATAAGATCCTCAGTAAGCAAAGGTCCTTCCTGCAGGAAATGGCTGAGAAATATCATCTATAGGACTAAGCAAAAATAGTATCTTCTGAGTAAAAATTATTAGTCAGACCTGAGTTACTGGGGAGTACACAGGTTCACCGGTTTCCAACATTGTTAGATCACCAGATGGGCGATCAGCACCAAGTCGAAGAACAAATTCCCCAGTGCTTATTCTAGCATATAGTATAGCGCTTGCTGGAACATCTTTGGGAGCGGCTGATTCTTCAGCATTTGAATTGCCTTCCTTAATTACTAAGTCTAACGTATGAGTTGCAATCTCCCGGCGCCTTTTCCGCGAAACACAACAATTAATAACTTGCATCTGCTGATACAACAGGCAAGAATTTAGATCTGGAATATTATCAAGAGGGATGCTAGGTATATATTGTTCCTCAGACCAAAGTCTTCTCAGCTGCATCCACAAAAAATAAAGAATATACTGTTAAAACTAGAGATAAATGTTTGTACAAAAAAAAGAGAGAAATGATAAAGTAATCACTGATGCATTGAAATTTAATTTACCAAACCAACCAAATAATGAAAAACTTTGGACAATAATAAACATTAACAAAGACTTTACTCGGCAATTGGCAGGAGAATAACACAACAAAATGTTAGAGAACTGATTGTCAAGGTTGTCCATATTGATCTAAAGTAATACATCATAATTTTATCCAAAGTAAACAGTTAGTTTCATTTCATATCCACAAAAACATCCAGTTATACGTGCTAATAAATTCACCCATATAGAGGACATATGTCCTTTCAAAAACCAAATGCCTATAGATCGAATAACAAGCATAAAGAACCATAAGAGATCATTTTTCATCAGAATTTTTGTACAGACCACTTACTTCAGCAACAACTCTGCACCAAAATAATACCATCTTTCGCAGGGTTCTAAAGCCTCCAATAACTTCAGCTACCTTGACAATGAGGCTTTCAGGCGGTGAACCATGAATCTCTCTCGGAAAAAATGTGGTGGCAATTGCATCAGTCCCAGAGCTGATATTCCGTTTGAGAAACTCTCCATCTGTAAATATCTTGCAGACATTAAAATATAAACGAAACATCACATGATAATGCATAATTATAACAAAATCCTCTATCCAACAGGATATAATCTTATCATGGCACCTAAAATATGCATCTACCTCCATCAAACAGCGATTGAATCAGAGACAGAACCTTCTCATTGCTACTGAACTCAGATGTAAGCTTATCCTCTTTATCGCGAAGCATTAATGACTTCACAGCTGAGAGACTAAGACCTGATCTCTCTCTGACAGGTGAAGAACCTCCAGATGATACCAAGAAATCCTTCAGAGACTTGGATTTCTTTCCAGTCCTGGATAAAGATTCCAAATTTTCAAGTCAGAGTATTAATATCAACTACATTCTGAAAATTCAAATCCGTATATCGTGCAATTTTAGCACTTAGAACACAATTATTGACATGCCAATTCTTTAGAAATCAATTACTAACATGTTGCATAACATATTAACATGAAAACAGTTATCGACATGTCAATTATTTTGAATGGCTAGATACTAAAAATTCACAAATTTCAAGAAGCGGGTCTTTATTAAGAGTATGCTTTGTGAGAGAGAAGTGGAAGGAAGGAGGTAGGTGAGTGAACTTTTGGATTGATTTTTGACAGGGTGATATATAGTAGGAAGGATTTTAGGAGGGAATGGATTAGACAATGGACTCCAAATCATCAATTTTAGTCAATTTTTATTAGACAATGGACTCCAAATCATCAATTTTAGTCAATTTTCAATACCTCCAAATTGAAAAGAATTTAGGAAAGAAATGTCCACTCAAGTGTTAAAGTGGTCATTGTACAAATAAAGACTCCCCTTCCTTTCCCTTACATGGCCATTCCAAACAAAGGAGATGATTTTGGTTTTCTCTCCTTCCTCTCATACCAAATACAGTAAAGGAAGAGTCTCTTTTTGTCTCTCATTTCCTTCCCTGGGTAATATCTCTCATTTCCTTCCCTAGGTAATATCCCTCTCATCCTTCCTATCTTCGTTTCCTCCTACCAAACAAAGCCTTAGTGTTACGTATAAACTCAGAGATGGTGAGCAAATAAAGATTCTAAGAGAACCTGACCACAAGCATGGTGGCAAATGGAAATTGGAATCTTATAAATTAACTAGGAAAGAGAGAGAACACAAAAGGAAATAATATCAAGTGACGAAATGTCAGATGCCAACAGTAAAAACTTACTCAACAGCTATAGCCAATTGTTTTATAGCAGATAGCGGAGGAATAAGCCCAATGTTTGCAGCACTTAAACCTTCTACCGAGGGAATTGTCTCCGCGGCCTAAATATACCAAATCCCATTTATCATTGAAAATGAAAAACTTTAATAAATAAGCAAATTGACATGCCAATTATTATACCTCAAATTACATTTTCCACCAATTACAAACAATCATAGGTTACTAGATACAGTTTTTTCCACTCCCAATAGGTCATATGAATTTGCCATAAAACCTCAAAGAACACATAAATCATCGATACCATATTTCAAATTCTAAGTCAAGATTTTGAACTAAGCGTTCCAGCTCCCAGATATTAATTCCATCTAGCACCTTTACTTGCTTTGAAAAGAGATCATATTAAATTTCTTGGTAAAATTTGTCATCCAACGCTATAAGATAATCTTATAAAGACATTTAACACAGGAAATCAGTTGCAACTCCTAATATATTTTCTTTTTTGAAAAATAGCTTCATAAGATGCTTCTCACCTTTGCTTCGAGATCATTTTTCATATTCAAAATGTACAAGTTCTCGTCGTAGAATGGAACCGACATGGTTGAATTTTCCGCTTTCTCACTATCTTCAGCTCCTTTTCTCCCTATTCTAATGTTTCTAAACCTATCCTGCCAATCCTGCTTCGTCTTAATCGGCGCTGGCCTCCACTTCAACTGCTTGAATTCATACAAAATTCAAACCAAAAAACAAAACAAAGAAAATTACCAACACTTCAAAAGCAAACACTGTATGGCACATTTCGAATTTATGGTTTAAAAAAAAAAACAAAAATCAGTAAATGTATGAAAGAAAATGTGCATAACATATATATAAATATAATCATGTTCATAATTCTGTGATTTTCATCCTACATTTCAAAATTTCAGAAACTAAAGCAAATCGATTCCAAAAACAATTTCAAATTCAAAACTTTTCATCAAAAACCAAAAACCAAAGAATTCAAAAACCACAAACCTTCGATTCTCCCTCGCTAATTGGAGATTCATCCTCGGCAACTTTGATCGAATTATTCGGCGATTGCTTATCCGAATCTTCACCAATCCAAAAAAGTATCAAATTAAATATTCATTTTCAAAAATCATTATACAAAAAAAAAAAATGAAAATATGACAAAAATAGGAGTCGTGGAAAGTAAAATGGAAGTCTGAGGCAGTAAAAAAAATAGTAAACGGAGGAAGAAATTGAGCGAACGAGATTGAAATTGGAAGATTTTAGGGAGAGAGAGACCACGATCGGACTTGAGGTCAGAGAAAACGCGCTCCGCTTTGGCAGCAGCGGAATGCAAGGCGGTCCTGGCTTTGGATACAAAGGAATTAGGCGCCTCCATATCCTAAACTCGCGGTGTGCGCAGGTTAACCACGCTTTCTCTCTCTCCCAAATCGACCACCACCCCAAGGTAATGAGAGAGAGAGATCATCATATAGCTGGAGAGGACTCGGGGTAAGCTGGACTGGACATACATAATGGACGGAGACAACTTTCGAATTATTTTATTTTATCCAACTTATACCCAATTTTATAAATAAAAACAAAACAAAAAAAATAGATTTGCCGAAATTATTTTTCAAAATGGGAAATTAATTAATTTGTAGAGAAATGATGGTTTTTTTATCTTATGGTATTTTGGGGAATCTAATGCCAAATTCGATGGGTGAATATTGAAAGTAGGTAGTTTGTCTTTTATTTTTATGTATACTTAGTTCTACTTTGTCACGTTACCTACTAAAAATATTAACTAATAAATATCTATTAGCGAGTTTCTCCAACATAGTATAATCCGGGAAAAAAAAACGAGGAGACAACTATTTTATTTTACATGTTGAGTTCATTCAATTAAAAAATAATACTAGAAGCATTTTTCTTCTGGAATGACATTAATCCTGTTTATTATGTGATATTGTAGTTTCTCTCGATTACAATGTAACAAGTCAATTACAATATAGTTCGGTAAAAGAAATTAGGATATTTAAGAGTTAGTTATTAATTTCTATTATTATTTACTTTGAGGAAAGATATGGGTAATAACATTATTACGAAGACTTTAAAATTTAATTATGTAATCCCATATTAGGAAAAATTTTAGAGAATGCTTTAGAAACTGTAGTTTATATATTTTTCTTGGATTTTTTTTATTGTTTAGTTTAATGTTGGACCCGTTTTCAATCGCAAGCTCCTCGTTGCTTCTCTCTCGGTCTTCTACGCTTTTATTGTTGTCAGATAGCTATCAAGTGCAAGACGCTTAGGTCAGTAAACAATTCAAGACACATATAGGGGAGACGATCCAAATAAATTAAGCTATATGTGTTCTATTTATACTCAAAGTGAAGTATGGCAAAGTAGTCCCCAAATCTCTACATATTATCCTCTCAATAACCGTCATTCCGGACAGGTAGTGGAGACAATCTCTAGCCCAGTGTGGTGGCGACATGATCTGCAGCCTTTTTCCAGTCGCCACTACCTCAGGGGGCCGCTGACACACGAGATCGTTTTTAGGACACATTCATGGGATTACTAAGACCATTAACACATATTACTCACTGAAATTCCTTGGGAGATCAAGCCTTGCAATTACTAGACTAGACCCATCTTGTATGGGTCTAGAGATAAGTACTCTCAAAAGGAAACGTAGACCCCGTTACTCGTCTTACACGGTCTAGTAGGCCTTGGGGACGATCTCATATCAATTATTCCTTCAGGATTTATGATGACCTGGCATGCTATCAATAGCCTCAGGCCTAACATATTGTCTTAGTTAAATTATCAAAAAATGCTAAAAATACCAGTAGAGTCCACTTTATAATTAGAATGGAGATGCTAATACCAGTACGATATTGGACACCACTACACCTTATGTGTTGCTCTAAATTATTTTAACGATTATTAATGATATAATTAAAATGTCGATTAAAATCGTAATTTCGTATTTCAAATATTCTGTATTTGCCACGTCAAATATCACCATTGGTTTGTATTAATGATATAATTAAAATGTCAATCAAAACCGTAACTTCGTATTACAAAACATTTTGTATTTGCCACGTCGAACTTCCCCATTGGTTGAGTAATAACGGTCCTACATAATACATTTACGAAGGTTTAGCTGGAAATGGGTGGTCCATATCTGATTCATGTAAATTATGACTGAACACGAATTAGGCATGGTGCACATCTACACGGCTAATGGTTTTTTCTCTTTTTTGTCGAAGTAAACACGGCTACTAGTTTTGAGTCAACAATTTGAAGTATTCTAAGTACTTCTCTTGCAAAAATAAACAAATATTAAAAGTTCTTATAAATCATAAACACATTTTTTTATTAAAAAAAAAAAGACTTAATTAATGACATTCACTTATTACAAAAAAAAAAAATAACTCACGTATCTTGTGAGTTGAATTCCCGACCTAATATTCAATTCTCACCCCACCCTATTCATTAAGCTACTCCCAATGGGCTAAATTATAAACATATATAATATTCACCCAAACTCCCCTACAACTGTTTTAAGACCTTGGCACCAAAAGAAACGTGTGAATTAATGTCTATGAGCTAGTTCTATATATCTCACATTCTTCTTCTTTTCCCTTATAATATATTCATTCTTTCAGTTTCGAGTGACATAAATACGTATCTTAAAAAATAAATGTGAAGTTCTAAATCCATTACTATTTAGACTACATACATTCAATTTCTTTGTGCATCACAAAGTAAATTTTAAATGATTATGTTTTTGCTTTGTACATGTCTTATATTCCAAAAATATCCAATTTTGTGTATTCACTCTTTTTATTTTTAATATCTAGTTTTTAAGATAAAAAGAATCAAAAATTAAAAAATATTAATGACAATCTTTTAGATAACTTTATTTTTAATCAAAGAGGATATTTGTTAAGCAAAAGGAGGCAAACCACAAAAATCTTTTAAACATCATAGACATACAAAGGCACAAACTACTGCAATTTTTGTTTTTTTGTTTTTCACCTTATATTGTCTTTTAAGGGAAAATAAGCAATTATGACATAATGATAAACAAATAAACCATAGATTCTTATCAAAATATATGTAACAGGATTGATTTTTTATTTTTTTGGTTCCACGATGTGTGTTTTTTTTAATAAAAAAATTCTCTTTAATTCGATATCTATTCAAATTATATATATATATATATATTCTTATCAAATATAAATTAAGAGGATTGCTTCTTCTTTTTTTTTTTTCCCCCCTTCTATTTTTTTCTTCCACGATGTGTTTCCTTTTTTACATTTAAAAAAAATCTCTTTAATTCTCTATATATGCAGATTGTATTTTATATATATATGATTGCCAATCCAATAAGTATTTTTTTTAACCTATGTGTAGGTATTTTTTTTTTAGCCGTTAGATCATCATCCAATGGCTATAATGAGGTGCATGAAAAAACGTGCATCATTAATGCTTTTTCTCTTTCTTACTTTTTAATATAAAAAAATGTACATGATAAATTTTCATTAGCCAAAATGATACCTATGTATGGGTAAAAAAAAAAATACCTACTGGATTGGTGCCCTATATATATTTATGGATTGCCAATCCAGTAGTTTTTTTTTTTTTTTTACCTATGTATAGATTTTTTTTTTTAGACGTTAGATCATTATCTAATGGTGATCCAACGACTATAATGAAGTGTATAAAAAGACATGTATCATTAATGCTATTTCTTTCTCCTATTTTTTATAATAAAAAAATATACATAAAATTTTCATTGGCCAAAATGATACCTATGTGTAGGTAAAAAGAAAATACCTACTGGATTGGTGCCCATATTTATATATAATATATTTTAGATCTTTCTCTTTAAATTCTTCTTTTTCGATCATCTTATTCTTCATCTTGCTTTACTGTTAAATTTTTTTTTTTGGGGTAATTTTGAAGAATGAAAAAGTAATTTCATTCTAGGATTAAAGTAATTAATTTCAGGGTTTTCTTTTTTGCTCCCTTTTGTGTGTTGCTTAATAAGAAATGTTCTAAATGTATCACTATTTGGACTAAGTACATTCAAAACTATACATAATACAATTCTACATTTAATTGTTACCTTGTCCTTTTTAGTAATTATAATTATAAGTAAACTTGTAATTAAAATTATGGATGTACATAATTCAAATAGCGATGGTTTTAGTACTTCCTAAAATAAACATATTGATTCTTTAAGCCTTAAAAAGCAAAATAACAAAATAATTACACTAAATTATAAGGGCGTTATTAATTTTGACTTATCAATTAAGAGGACAAAATATAAGTTATTTACAAAATGAGTAAAGATTGAGATACCAAAATCTTGTACAAAAAATCTACCCAATGATTGGACATCGTTTTTAACCACATAATTTTAAATGATGTGGATCCACTTTAAAACAAGAAATAGTTGAAATGTATGCCACATCAATTGGTGTAAATTTTATTTTTTTTTTGTAAGATTTTGGTGTCTTTATCATTAATCTTATAAAATTTGACATTTAATTTGCTGAAAAACTTTCCGAGTTTGACTGTGTTGAGTTTTGGGGAGGTAGGACAAGTTCGAAATTTCAAGTTTTTCATTAAATAAAAGGCTTAGTTTTATAAATGGTTTATATTTTATCCATTTTTTAGATTTAAAAGAATGATCAAAATTCATAACGTCTCTAATTATAACGAATTAATGATTATTGACGATAAAAATGATAATAATTATATGAATAGTTCTTGCAAGAGATTGAAATAAGAAAAAATTCATCCTTTTTAAGAGGAATAAAATTTTATTTACATTAACTTGAAGTTGGATTCTCTCCCAAAAAAAACTTAAGGTTGGATTCACACTTTTTTAACAGGTGTTCATGGTGTACTCTTGTGGATTTAATTGCTTATTATTTAGTTCGCTAAACTGCACATATAATTCATGTCTATATTCAAACGGCACAATTTCAAATGAACCGAACCAAATCAACTTCGCGGCATATCTTATCCATCTCTACTTGAACGTGGATATATATCTTCATAAAAGATTTTACATTTCTAGTTTTTTTTTTTTTCCTTCGGTTTTGGGTAATGGGCCTTGGACTTGGGCTTTAAAATGAGGTTTTAGACATGATAGATATAAATTGTAGCATATTTTTGCTTTTATATTCGTTTTTTTTTTAAAAAAAGAAAAACTAAGGTTACATCATAATATATAGATGGAATCTACGGTACATAAAAGGTATGAATGAAATGTTAAATAAATACAACCTAATTATTCAATAAACATATAAGGTGTATTAGAATACATTGACATCCAATTTTTTTCCCCTCAAATTGCTAACTAAACTATAGCGCATAATTTGAGAATCTATAATCTATAATAACATTACTAAAAGAGTGAAAGATGAGTTTTGGTTTTCGTCAATCTATTTTGTCATTTATTCTACTGTTCATTCGTTCAGGTATTTTGGCATTTTATGACTTGTCTCAACATTCTCTCATCTTCACTACCCAGAAAGTAAAACCACCAGCTGTCCCCTTTATAAGATATCTACAAAATTTCTCTCATCAAACCAGTAAAACAATCCTAAGAATTGGCTCTCTCACTCTCTCTCTCTCTTAGTTTCTCTTTTTTATCTCTCATCTATCGTTGACAGCTACAGGTTGGTTCTCCCTCATTTTCTTAATCATAAATCGTTCTGTGTTGTGTTCAGTTAGTTTTTTAGAATGTTACATTATATTCCTTGATTTGTTTCTTAGTTTTAATTTTTAATTTCGTTTGATTCGAAACAACATATCCGATTGTACACTGATTTGGATTTACGAAACAAAAAAGGTCAAATTCTGCCATCACTCGACGGCATCTGCAGCGTGAAGCCTCCGCTGTTAAAACATCCCAGCCATAGAGACCAACAAACACAGATGTGGTAGGTATTTCCTTTGATTATCTTCAGGTAAGTTGATTTGCCATTTTTCCTTTGCATGCAATTAAAGTCTGTTAATTTTCACTTTCCTTTTTCTTTTTTCGTTTCCTCTCATTTTCCTTTTACTGCCAATTTAAGTCCCCTAAATCTCACTTTTTAGCCTCATCTTTCTTCCAATTTGACTTTCTGTTCAGGAAAATTTTGGGTTTTCTAAATTTTGATGCGTACTGCTTTATCTCAAATAGCTTACACTAATTGGGTGGCGTTCTATAATTTACAATTTTTTTCTTTTCTGTATAAATTTTCGTAATGCCTAGGATGCATTTTACTCCGAAAGAAATTTAATTTTCAATACATGTAAGTAAATTTCTGAAAATATTGATTGATGCTCTGAAATTTGGTTTTGGGATTTTAACTGTGGATTTCATTGTTGATACTGAATAATTCAATCTCTAATGCCATATAGGATATTTAGGAATTGCAGTTTTATTCTCCCAATCACAATTTACTCTGATATTTCTTGACGTCTTGATATCAAAATACGTCTCGTTGATGGAGGTTAATTTTTTTTTCCTCTTTTTAAATAGTTTTTGTTTTCTCTAATTCAGTTTCTTTTGACATTTTAATGGATCTCTGAGCTAAGTCTTGGTTCTTTTTTTTTTTCCCCTTCTGTTCCCTTTTAGCTTTTATTTCTTTTCTTTAAATCTTTACCTTATTTTCTAAAACCCTTTTTTCTTCTTCATTCTTCTTCTTCTTCTTCTTTAAATTTCAATCGCTCCCACTTACAGACCTATAGAAAGGTCATTTTTCTGCTCTTACTCTGCTCTTCTTTTTCTTCCATCTCTATATCTCCCTCTTACAATAGCACATAGATTTTTGGAGATGGAAGATGCTACATATTTGCTGAAAGTATTATGTCGTTTGAGCAAAAACCAGTCTTCTTCCTCACAATCCTTTGACTTTGGCCAGACTCCAGGTTCGTTTTGTTTAGTTTGCCAATTTATTTTCCGTCTCTGTGCGGCTAATTTGTCTCTGTTAATTTTTAGTTTATTTAGGAGATGATATTTTATAAGCTTTTATTTTTCTGCATGTTGCATTTTCCCTATGGAAATTTTGTTTTCGTGATGATCCTGTTACTTTTAAATTTTTTCTGGATTGGGTCGTTGTTTCTTCTATATAATATATATATATAATATGCAAAAAATGGATGGTAATAAAGTTATGTTTTTCTTCATTGAAGAGCTTGCTTTGCTTGTTAATTTAACATAATATTTTTGGGTTTTGGCACATGTGTGTGTGTAGAGGTACAGATTATAGTGTATTCAAGCCAACAATTAAACTACTAAAGGAGCAAAGAGAGTCTTTATTCTCTTTTTATGGTGTAGAAATTTCAAGCTAGAAGTCCACAAGTCCTGATGGCATTCCAGCTGCTACTACCTCCAAAACATCCGTAAAGGTATTTGTCAAAATGTCTCAATGAAAAGAAAAAAAGTTTTCATATAGACGAATGAATTTTTTTCATTGTTTGGGTTTCCTTCATTGCATGCCTACTAGCTATAGCTTCCCTTTCTTTCTTTTGAGATTGCTTTCTTTGTCCGATGTTATGGTCTGGACTGTGGACCATTTGGACCATGTGAATTATATGGCAGAAACCATTCTTGTGAAAGATATGTGTTGAGCGATCATAAATTATGCTTGCGTTTTCAAGAGTGATCTTCAGAGAAGTTGGAATCGTGAGGAATATTTTCAGTTCATTTGTTACCTATTGATTTGAAACTGCAATTTTATACCGTACAAAAGAAAATGTTCCATACACACAATGAACTTAGAGCATGCTTAATGCTCTTAAGGATTCACTCAATTGCCGTTGGACTTTCTTCAGTTGATCTCTATCAACTTCATTGGTTTGTGTTTTCACAGATATTCCATATGATTTGTCAACAAAAAGCTTTTCGTGTGTGTTTTAATTTTTTTCTCTCCTTATTATTAGTTGCATAGTTATTTTGATGATTTTCAGGCCTGCAATATGTGCAATATAAGTTGTTCATGGTACTATTCTTTTGTTTTACAGTTTTATTTTTTTTTTTATCACCAATGGATTGCTCTCATTCCAAAATGGCAATAGCAAAACAGAAATTCTTGCGTTGTCTTTAAGTATTTTTATTTACAGTTTCAACAAAAGTTAGTACTTCTTTAAATATTATATGATATATATTATTCTTGCACGAGTTACTAGAAGAAGATCAAGCCTCAATTGCATATAATACATGCCTAGCAACTTTATTTGATGAAAGTGAAAATAACCCACTGGTTTTGTATTCTTCCTGTTGTGAAACTACTTTTTTAAAAAATTATCTCCCTTATATAAGCTATAATTCTGTTATTCTTGACCATATAAGTTTCCCTCTTGTTTTCATGTTGTGAAAAAAGAACAGAAGATCGAGTAGTTCCAACTTATTCTTCATTTATGACTTTTTGTGGGAAGTGGAAATGCAATAGGAAGAGGAAATAAAAAACTTCTTAACTCAATTTTTATACCCTCCTCTCATGATGACGATCCTCTTCCCGCGGAGCCCCCTTTTCTCCATAGGAGTACTGCAAAACATGTACGAACCCCTTCTACTAATGTTAGAGGTAAATGTTAATAACTAATAGTAAATTATTATTGCAATCTTTTTAGATTTTGGCAGTTGTTCTATTTAATTAATTTTTCTTTTTAAATTTGACCATTACTTTTATCCAGTATCCAGTAAACTGTAAATCACACACACTACTATTTTGTCACCGCGTGATCCTTTATTATAGATTACTTTAGATCTTGGCCTTCTGTTTTCAGAGATTTTACGTCACTTTTCTTGGAAGGAGGTCAATATCAATAAATGCTACTCCAAGAAGTACCTACATGTCTGTCGATTCAAAACTTACTTTCAAGTGCTTGAATGCGGTCATTTTTTTCCCTTTCCCTATCTTTTTTGCCCTTAAGTTAATTGTCGTCTTACATTGTAATTCCACATGTAATTATTGATTGTCTTGAAACTTTTCTGGAATTTGTCACAAACTAAATATTAGCATATTAAATGCATATATGTTGTTTACTTAGACTGTTTGACAATCCTCATTTATAATATTGGGTTTCTAAGATCTTGCTATTATTACTACGTCTTATTAGTTTTTTGTTCCCTTGTGTTTGCTTCAATAGTTATACTTAATTAACCGGTCTTACCAAGTTTCAAGTTTAAATAGCTATGTCATTTTGTTCAAATGACTAAATCAAAATCCAAGAACACGGAGACGTCTATATACATATTTGTCTAAAATTAGGAATACACTCAAGACATTTGTTTTCGTCCGCAACTGGGAATCAGAGAGTGATGATGATTAAAGTTAATGTAAAATTGGTTAAGACCACGTGCGAAGCACGTCTACCTATCTAGTATTAGAAAAAAAGCCACACAACATGAAAAAACGGCTTAGATTATAGTAGTATGGTGCGGTTTAACCGATTTTCCATACTATGCTGTCATAATTACTTAATTTTGATAAAACTCATGCGATCCAAAAGAAGGAAAATATTGGAAGATGTGTCCTACAAGAGTCTCATTTTTAAATTAAAAAGAAAAAAAGTTAGAATGCTAACTAAGCGTCGCTAAAATAGTACATGATAATCTGTCCTAATTTTCAGTGTCTCACTCTCGTCTGATTAGATAACACCTTATCATCTAAACATAATAAAGATAATTAGTATGGAGTTATTAACGAAAGGGTTAATGGCACAAATGTTCTTGAAGTATCCAATTTACGGCAATTTGGTTCTCAAAGTTTCAATTGTAGCAATTATGCTCCTAAATTTTTCAATTTGTAGTAATTTGGTTCTTGGACTGTCCAAATTATAACTTACTATTAAAGTTAAATTTTTGACCAAAAATACATGTGACAAGTACATGGTACCATTTGAAAGTATATTTGAGAGGTAATCTGGGAATTTTAAGCATAAAAATGAATAATTACAGAAAAAATCTATAAACTTGCAACTCCAATAACTCGAAAAAATGTGAGTAATAGGTCTTTTATTCTTTCAAAATCTTTTTGTTCAATTTATTTTCCTTTAAATACACTTTTAGATGCGCTCTCATCACTTATGTTTTTGGTCAAAAATTTAATAATATGTTGCAATTTAGGCAGTTTAGGAATCAAATTGCTACAAATTAAAAAATTAATGGGCTTAATTGCTATAATGAAAATTTTTAGGACCAAATTGCTACAAGTTTGATAGTTCAAGGACCATTTACGCCATAAACCCTTAAAGAAAAAAAACTACTGAAAAATAATATAATGAGAAAAAAAACTACTGAAAAATAATATAATGTAACATTACTCGAAAAATGAAAAAATGAAGGAGAAATGAAATAGTGAGATAGGTGATTATCAAAAAAAAAAAAAAAAAAAAAAAAAAACTCTTTCTACCTCAATTNAAAAAAAAAAAAAAAAAAAAAAAAAAAAACTAAATGGGACTTGTGGTGCCAAAAGCTACTATTAGTAAAGCTATGGGTTTAAATATAAAGTCATGAAATAGTATGAATTTTTTGTAATTTTACTATGTATTTTTTTACTTGTGTGTAAAATTATACCTCTACATTTTAATTTTTTGTCAATTTGTATTTTCTGTGTATAAATTGAGTAATTTGTGCTAATTATTTTAAGTTATTTTCAATAATTTTTGTTTTTTGTGTTAGTCAGCAGAAATAAGATATTCTCAATTCAGATTTCGTGTTTAGTGAGAAATTTATTAGTCTATTTGTATGTAGAAGTTATAAATTTGCAGATATTTGAAATGTAGAAGTCTAATTTTGTACAAACTAAAAAAAAAAGTCAAATTAAAAAAAAAACTATACTTCAAGATATTTTTTAAAATAGATAATCTTATAAATTATGCTACTGGAAGCTTGTAGTACTAGTAGCATCGCTCCACATAAGTTGTTCTTAGAACTATTACTAATAAAATTTTGGAGCAATGCTATAGGGCTGGTGCCTAACACCATATGACATGATCGTTTATTAGTGGATGATTATAATTAATAAATTGATCTCGCATAGGTCCCACTGATATATAATTATAATCATCCAGTAACATACTACTACGTTACGTGGTATTGGATATCATATATGTCCGCATTACTCTTATTCAAAATTGTGGGGCTCATAGGTGTTACCACCTCTAATGTGTTCTCCAAGTCCAAACAATGTCAACTGCCATATAGCAGTTTATGGTTGTTTGCTTTTAGCTTTAGGGCATCTCTAATGTTGTACCAAATTGGTGCAAAATACCATTTTAATGTTTTAAATCCTCTCCAATACAACACTATCTTTTACACCAAATTTGGTGTAATCCTATTCATTATACCAAATTTGGTATAATACTATTCAAACTTTTTTATTTTCCTAATAGTCCTTGCCTTTATAACTTCTTACAAATTTATTCTCAATACATCCTTTTCTATTAACCTTTATTATCTATAATGATTTAATATACTTCATGTTTAATTTAATTTGATTATAATTTAAACTAAATAAAACAAGTATTAATAATTATTAACATATAATTACTCATTAAAATCTATGATCTAAAAACTTCACAATATGCAGAAAATTAATACTAAATGCCAATATAAACTAAAATTCTAACAACATTTTAGCAAATACAATATAAACTAAAACAATAACAACATAGCTAAGTTTCCAACAAAATTTTAACAAATAAGGTATAAACTAAAACTATAAAAAACAAGAACTGCAACAAGAAACTAAAACAATATCAACATAAACGAAAATAATAACTTAGTACTCCAGAAGATCGGTGCCGGATCCTCATAAATGTGTACTATATGATATAATGACTGTATACATTATCATGCACAACATGATAATTGAGGATGATCGTGATGTTGATGCACTAATTAATGATTCAATGGAAGCTCTAACTCCAGAAGTTGAGACAGTGGTAGACGAAAATACCCAGTTTCAAGAATTTCTTGCTCGATATAGACAAATCAAGGATAAAGAAGCTCACATTGTACTTTGAAATACATTAATTGATCATTTGTGGAATGAATATATTAACTAGGAGAATTAAATGTCGACCAATATGGAATTAGGATTTTTTTTTTGTTAATATAATCCTTTTTTTGTCTTATTTGTAGTATTAAACGTTTCCTAGTGTTTTATTAAATACAATATTTAGTTAATTAAAAATAATTTATTAATTTTTAATATTATTAGTTTATTAGAATATTTTTTTTCTCAATAATTTGTAATAATATGTCAAGTAATATATAGATGTAGTAGTTTGTAAAATAAATTAATTGTTGAGAGACTAAAAAGATAAAGAAAAGAAAGAAAATATTCTTTTTAGCATAATTTATTCTCTTTTTAGCATAATTTTTGGTATAATAAGTTAGAGTTTATAACTTATAAAATAGTGTAATTTTTACTCTATTTTAGTGTAGAAGTTACGCCACGTGTTATGGGTCGGAGAGGCCTTGGAAGTTCTTTTTGGGTGTCCTGCTGATGCCTCCAAAAGCGAATTCCGCACCTCTCCCGCGCTCAAGAGTCGAAAACATTCGCCACTGATTTTTTCTTCATTTCTTTCTCTCTACGTCTACCCAGCTTGTTTGAGGGCATCGATCGAATATGGAGGAATTTGACGAGACCGAAGCGGTTCCTCAGGTCCATTTTCGACTCTTCGCCTTCTTAAATACTTGCTTCTTAATTTCACCTTCCTGTTTGGTTCCCGAGAAAAACGAAGGAAAATATAGAAGAAAAGCCAGATTGCGATGAATTTATTTTCAAATTGATGGAAAATTTGGGAGAGTATACTCAATTGAAGCAAACGATTGAAATGTGTCTGTATTTGGTTAAATTGAGCTGAGATCTTTGTTTGTTTTGTTCCTAGTTAATAGAATCAGTAAGATTTACACTTCTAGCTTCTTCCGTTTGGCTCCTGAGAAAATCGAGAGAAGTTGAGAATGTTAATATGTATACTTGTTCTCTCTTTTTCAGAAAAATACTAAAACTAGACTCGCAATCTATGGTGGAAATCTGATTATATAAGGTTTTAAATGCTGTATAGTTAAAGATTTTGAACTCTGATTTTAGATTTTTATGGTCTATAATAGACAAGAAGTAATGCAATAAAAAAATTAAAAAAAATTGCATACGTAGGGCCTTGTTTATAGCTTGAAACTTCTCGGTTAGATTTCGATTTATGAGTTATTTTCTGGTGCTATACGGTTTCAAAATTGCTTAAACCGTCAAAATGAAGTTTGTAACTTCTTTACTTTTTTTTTTTTACTATATTAAGCTTCTGTATGAATAGTATGCTGTTGTTATTTGGAGTGAACAGTCTCCTATCTATTTACATATTGATGAAAAAAAGGATAAACACACACAGAGACGGACGAGTGATTTAGATCATTGATTTTAATTGCAGGTGTACATGGCATGCATTCAACACGGTCATCGGTGAGTTTCCTGTTATCAAAACCATTTTTTGTTTCGTAAATTTTAAACTTGGAAGTCGGAAGCTGCTTCCAAAATTTAAGAGTGCTATTGGTTTGGTGGCGAAAAGGCGACTGATAGTCTGATACTTCGAACCCATCCAGTCACCTCATCTGAGGGACAGAACCTTATTGTACAAAATTTTAGTCATATTATATGAATTTGGAACTTTTTTTTTCCCTATGAGCTTCCTTTTTTATTTTTCCTTCAAATAAATTGACAGACCAAAAAATTAATATTAACTAGCTGCTAAGTCTTGGTAAAACAATCGAAGGACATTAGAAGTTTAGGGTTCCCAAAATTGTTCCTCATGCTTCCTTTGTTCTACATTTTTATGTTTGATTCAAATAGGACTCTGTGTCTTGATTGATGTGGTGAAAAACTTTCGGACAAGTTAAGTGGCTAACTTTGCAAAACTTTATTTTCAGAGTTGGAGTATCTTACTATGATTCGAGTATTCGCCAACTTCATGTGCTGGAAGTTTGGGAAGGTGGCAGCACTGACTTTCCACTGATAGATTTGAGTAAGAGTTTCATGTGGTTTGTTCGGAGAGTTTAATTCTTGTCATTCTGTTCGTCTGATTTAGCCTTTTTCTTGATAATTTTGTTTGGTTTTACTTGTTTTCATGAATCTTTTCTCTGTGGCTGTAACAGTAAAGTATCAAGCTAAGCCTCTGATCATTTACTCAAGCAGTAAAAGTGAAGAAGCGCTCTTGTCTGCTTTACAGCGAAGTGGTATGCTTCTTATTACTGCTGCCTAGGAGTTTGAGCTTTCCAGTTTGTTTACTCTTTAAGTTCTGCAGATGGAACAAATGAGACTCCCACAGTGAAACTTGTGAAAAGTTCAACATTCAGCTATGAGCAAGCATGGCATAGGTACAGAGCCATCAGCTATTTAGCTACGCATTTCGAAGTTTTATGAAAAAAAAAAAAAAAACTGCATATTCTGAGTTGTGCAATTTGGAATTCAGCATATTTATGAGCGTCCTTGTTAATAATGTGATGAATGTTTCTGTTAGAATTATTTCAGGCTTTAAAACTAAGCTGCGGGATATTCTCTTCAAATATTGGGATTAATGGTTCCCAGATATACAAAATCTTTTACTTTGTATTATCATAGTACATTTTTGTATTTAGTTCCATGTAGTATGTTGTCCAAGTCTCCACACAAACCTTAGGTCATAAATTGCTCTATTGTTGGCTTGACCCGCTTATTTATTAAAAACATTCTCAGAAAAACATAGTAAATTGTGTCAACTCTCACACCGCCATGTCAACCTCCCCCTTCCAAATTTCGGAAAAAAGGGACAAATACATTTTTTCAAGTATTTATTTTCATAGTTTGAGAAAAATATATATGCAATGGTGTTTGTAGTATTGTCGTGAAAAAGTTAAATCTATATGAGTCAGTTTTGATTGTTCTCTCTCTCTCTCTCTCTCTCTCTCTCTGTGTCCGTCTCCTTACATTTACAGATTGATATACCTTCGAGTAACAGGAATGGATGATGGATTAAACATCAAGGAGAGGATTTGTTTTGTAAGTTGGGAAATAATACTTGTTCTTCTAGTTTGTGATCACTTTTTCCTCAACATATGGTCAGACTATAGTTTGTGCACTGGTATATGAATTGTCTTGTCATAATCGTCCAACTGTTCCTGAAGTTTGTAAATGACATATTATTGCATGTCCACGTGATGAAAAAACTTGCTCCGATTGCTATTGCCATAAAATATTTCATTTGAAAAAACACCAGTAAAAAATATGGACCACTTCTTTTTCCAGAACACTTAATGACACATATACACTGATGGTGAACCTTTTTCTCCACTGGCGGCAGCAGCCCCATTCCTGTGGTCTGAAAGCAACTTAGTTTTGGGAACACAATACAGAAATATATGTTTTGCTCCGGTTATCTACTTTGTGACTTCATTGTTTTTTAAATCAACTGCAGCTGAGTTCTATGATGGATATGGGGAGTGATGTTCAAGTTCGTGCAAGTGGGGGTCTTCTTGCCATATTAGAGAATGAAAGGATTGTAGATACTCTAGAGCAAAAAGAATGTGGGAATGCATCAATAACAATAGATTCTGTTGTAGAAATTTCATTGTATCTTTCTACATAGTGCTTAATTACTTTGCTCTCTGTCTTTTTTCAAAAAGTAATTATTTAAGCATTTGGAATTTGGAAGACTGTGTACTCCTTTACCACAAAAAATAGAAACAATTTTCTCAAACTTGATGCCGCAGCTCACGAGGCGTTGCAAATATTCCAAACAGACAAACATCCGAGCCATATGGGCATTGGCAGAGCAAAAGAAGGGTAACGACTAATTTTACTTTTTAATGTTTCTTGCAAAAGATCTGATTTCTGAAGATTTTTTTAATGCAGGTTCTCTGTATTTGGTATGATGAATAAGGTTTGTGTTGTTACTGTTATATTCATTTTCTGATTTCCAACATCCTTTTGTTTTGAGCTATGTTGCTTGTCTTTAAATTCAGTGTGTGACACCAGCAGGGAGACGTCTCTTGAGGTAAAGTTTTTGGTTGGAGAAGTTACTGATGCTAATACTTGGATATAACCTCTAAAATAGGGCTTGACGATTTTCTTTTGCTTTTCGTAGAAATTGGTTCCTGAGGCCCATACTAGACTTGGACAATTTGAACAGTCGTCTCAATGCTGTATCCTTACATTGTTTAACCAGATTAGACTGATTATAATTCTATTCATCATGAGGTTAATTATCAAAAACATTTCTATAATAGAGCATCATGACGCTTGGCTTGGTTGAAGATGATTTGGCTGCTGGCATGGAGTGTGATACAAATAAAACATCAGCAGTACTGTTGAATGAAGATATTCAGTTTAGTATATCATATACTAAAGATATAGAATTGACTTCTTTCTTTGTTTACTGTTATAAAGCTCACTTTCCTTGATGGGATTTTAAGATATCATTCTTTATTTCGTCTGAAGAACTGATGCTTTCCTTACGTGAAACTCTAAAGTCTGTAAAGGATGTTCCCCACATACTCAGGGTACCATTATTTCTTCTGAATATAGTTACTTGTTGATCTCTGTAATATTTTTTGTACCCAAAAAAAAAAAAAAAAATTCATAGCTTATCCTATTGGTACAAGAAGTCCTTTGTTTGAGCCATAGCATTCATATACGATAAAGTGTATAAGCTAGTTAAAGTCTGTTACATTGTTTTGTAGTCTTTAGTAAATCAGTTGGATCTTTCTGTTTATAGTAGTATCTTTTTCTTTGCTCACGTGGTGGACTCCTTGAATGCTGGCTTTGCTTATATCTTGCCAAAGTATTGCTATTGTGATATTGGCATTAATGATAATTAATTTACTTTCATCCTTATCTTTTTGCTCATACTGCATTTTCAATTTTGTTCAATTTTGAAGTATCTAACGATTTTCTTTTCTTTTTTGATTGAAGAAATTCAACTCTCCTAGTTCCATATGTGCTATTGGTGATTGGACGGCTTTTGTAAAGGTAAGATACGTAGAAGTTCAATTCCTCCATCCCTGGATGTCCTTATATCTTAACTTTCCTGGTGCTCAATAAACTCTTTTAATCTTTTGACGCAATATTGCATTATATTCTGCAGAGTGTTTGTTCGCTCCTGCATGTTAACAAGATATTTGAAGTAGGCATTTCTGAGAGTCTTCAAGAGCATGCGAGGTACTTGCATTTGGACATTATTGAAAAGGTACAGAATATTTATTCTTTTGTTTAATTTTACAATTTTTTTTTTTCTGTTATCCTCACACTTGTATGGTATTTTGGTCTGTTTTCCTTGTCTAATGCTTCTATCTTTTTTTTTTCCAGGCTAATTCAAGCATTACAACAGAGCTTGCCTACGTCTATGAATTAGTTAGTCTATCTTACTTTCTTAATAACTTGAGATATTAGATTGTCAGCAAGTGCTTCGCTTATTCTATTGCTTTGCATGTCGCAAGGTTTAAAGGTTGTTTTACACTGACATCTTCATTCTTGAGAAAATGCGGAATAACTAGTCTTTATTCTGATATATTTCTTGCCTGTTCAACCACTTTCTATATACTTCTTCAACATCCTGACTTTAAGCCTCTTTTATAGTTCATATTCGTAACTATGATATATGCTTGTAGGTAATTGGTGTTCTTGATGTTGCTAGAAGTAAACAGAAGGGTTATGAGACAATAGTGAAAGATGGTTTCTGCGATGAGGTTAGACATGGTGAATTTCTTATCCTTATTATTTATTGGCTTATGGACTAAAGGGCTGGTTCACTATTCTACTTTTCAATTTAGAATTAGCATTTCAATGAAAGTCCATTTGACTATAAAAAGTAATTAATTTAAGATTTTTATATTTAAGTTTATTTTCTCTATATTTTTTATATAATAAGGTTTTTGCGTATAGGACATTGGCTAATTTCTGCAATTCTGATTTGCTGAACTTCTGTGCAATTTAAGTTACTTTTGCTTTGAAAAATCACTTGTCTAATATAGTTGGATGAGCTGAGGCAAATATATGAGGAATTGCCAGAATTTCTGGAAGAGGTAACTGTTATACCAATCATTTGAACACCAAAACACACAGTAGCAGATTAAATATATAAATAAGTTTTAATCGTAACAGTGCCTTGCAGGTGACATCAGTGGAACTTGCTAGATTCCCTCAGTTGTGTAAAAGCAATCTTGCAGCTCGTATTGTTTATTTTAACCAGATAGGTTGGTCTATGTTCCTAACATATTTATAATCATGTATGATGAATGATAGTAATCTACATATTTTCCCTTGAAAGAACCCCATCGTTGATCATAGAATCAGTAAATGATAGTTATTGTGCCAAAAAACTGTGGAGAATAATCTAAAGCTGTGTCATTGTAGTCCGTCCTAAAAATGGATAGGCACTAGGTTTGGCTTGGGTTTAGAAGAGGGACAGTTCCTCCAACCAGTGTGCTAGTGTTTTTTTTTTGCATACTCCAAGTCAGTCACATTTGGTATCAAGGCAGATCGGACATACTGGGGTTAACATAGGTTTATAACACACGGAGTCCCTCCACTCAGTGTGCTAATTCTTTTGGTTGGATGCTTGAAGCCTATGACACTGCAATGGACTCTAAAGTCCATTTGTCAACCCTTAAGCTGATTATTTTTGCTTTTTCATGCTCATTCGTAGTTTTCGTTCCATCATATTGCACATTTACGGCTTTAAGTTAATTTACATCATATTGCACATATTTTATGTTTAAGTAAATTTACATCTGTAATTAGTGCCTATTTATTTTTCTGCCCCACATTTGTAGGATACTTGCTGTGCATTTTGGAAGAACAAATTGATGAAATTACCCTCGGGAAAATTCAAGATTTTGTGTTTGCAGTAAGTTGATTGATGCTTGCATAATTTGAATAGTTTGTCTTTTTGTTTTTTTTAGAGTGTCTAACTTATAGCTTTCAAAAGTAGTTCTCTGATGTGGATGGGGAAACAAAAAGATTCTTTTATCGTACCCCAAAGACGCAAGAATTGGACAACCTGCTTGGAGATATCTATCACAAAATACTAGGTAATGCAGTGCTAATATACCTTTATCTTTCCTTCCTTGCCCCCTTCCTTTCCCCCCCTGGAATGTACACAAATAATCTCTTGAAACATACATGGTCTATTAGATAATTCAAGTAAAAACCGTTTACTTGCCAACCTATTGAAAGCTACAAGTCTTCATTCTGTGGGGTGAAGCTAGTAGATCATTCAGTAATTTTAATAATTAGACATAAAAAGTAGTAAGATTTTGTCATTCTAACTCTATACACTCTGTTTTTATATTTTTCTTTATATTTCCTTCTTATTACAAATTTATTGATAAAGATATGGAAAGGGCAATTATTAGAGATTTGGTGTCGCATATTCTACTATTCTCAACACATCTGCTTAAGGCTGTGAATTTTACGGCTGAACTTGATTGGTAAGAACTACTTTAGCCACCATCCCTCTCTTCCAGTACCCTTTCCCCTCATCTCTATCCCTATACGTGTCCATTCTAAATATCTTTTCATTCTTGATCTCTAATCTTTTTTCTGGATATTAGCTTTTTATCATTGGCACTGGTTGCTCGTCAGAACAATTATGTACGGCCTACTTTGACAGTGGAGAACTTACTTGTAATACAAAATGGAAGGTGACAAAAATGTTCTGTTTTATTTGCATCCGATGTATTAAAAACCCTCGAAAACTATAACTTATCTTAGTTATTACCTATAAGGTTCCAAAACAGTTATTGCCTTTTCAGACATGTTTTGCAGGAAATGACTGTTGACACATTTATTCCCAATGACACAAGGATTCAGAATGATGGTAAGTCATAAATAATATTATACCCTTTAGTGTATCAAATCTCCTTAAAAATTTTTTATGTTGTGTTGTTTCAGGAAGAGTAAACATCATCACTGGTCCTAACTATTCAGGGAAAAGCATCTATATTAAACAGGCAAGATATAATATTCTGCTTTAGAAACAGCAACCAAATGTCTCCAATAGAGCGCTTCATCAGATGCCTTATCCATTCTGAACAATTTTTGCATACTTCTAGGTTGCTTTAATTGTTTTCCTTTCACACATTGGAAGTTATGTACCAGCAGAGGCAGCTACTGTGGGTTTGACTGATAGGTATGACTCTACATACCACATAAACGTATCTTTCAGTATCATATGATTTGAAAAGAAAACACACTTAGATTAGCGTTCCTTTTATATGAAATCACCAGACTTACAGTAGTTTTTACCAAATGTTATGACAGAATATTCTGCGCCATGGGAAGCAAACTTATGACTGCAGAACAATCAACATTTATGATTGACTTGCATCAAGTAGGAATGATGTTAAGGTATAGCGAAAGGAGACTGTTTAAAGTATATTCTTACTACTGAATTAAAAGATGCAGTTTACAGGAGAAATTACTTGATAGTTATTAGATAGTTTTACCACCTCTCAAATAAGCCTCGAGCTTTAGTTTTTCTTAAGAACTATCTGGCTAAGTTCAGTATCAATAATTGCTTTGTTCTTTTAACAAAATAAATCATATTCTCTTCAATAATTCTACTAAAAATTTTGTTAAATTTAATAGGCAGGCCAACTCACGATCCTTGTGTTTGTTGGACGAATTTGGAAAAGGTACTCTAACAGAAGGTTAGTATCTCCAAAATTTTTAACTTCCTATTAGGAGCCACCAGTTCTGCAGTTGGAGGATTGAAGATAATTTTTATTTGATAATACTTCTCGATATTGTTTCAGATGGCATCGGTTTGCTCGGTGGAACTATAAGTCACTTTGTCTCGTCTGATGAACCCCCAAAGGTCTTTTTTTCGCTTTGCCCATGCCATGTGGATCACATATTACTATATTAGTTTGGTTTGGACCTTCATGAACACGACATATAAAATCATTGAATCCAAATCAGTCCCCTTAGTTTCATCAGTTTAATTCTTCCTTAGAATTTGACAAGTGTAGTACGCATATGGGCAAGATATTTAAAATTAGAGAGTCCAGAAATGATTTTACGGAGTAAGACACCTAATTTTTCCTTAGAACAGTGTACTCTGTGCTGGAATTTGCTTTACCCAAGGAGCCAACCTCTGCTCAATTTCTGGCAGCTTTCTTTGGTATATAGATGAAAACCAAAAAAAAAAAAAAAAGAACAATTTGACAGCTTACAATGAGCACCTGTTGCATACTGATGAAGAGAGGAGTGCAGCTTAACGAAATTCTCTCTGCTCATTAATTTGCAGGTTCTGGTGTGCACTCATTTGACTGAGTTATTTGACGAGAATTGTTTACCAAAGGTATGCATGCGTATAACATTCAGCATAAGTCACTCACACTCTAACCATTTGTACATTGTCAAAACTGATAAATTTTCTTTCCTTTTCTTATTCAGTCAGAGAAAATCAAATTTTACACCATGAGTGTGCTCAGGCCCGAGAATCACTCCACAGATACTGAGGATATTGTATTTCTGTATCGGTATACTTTCTTTCCTCTTACACATGTATCAATGCTGACAAACTTAATTTTTGGGATTGGAATAACCACACATGATGCCCTCTATGTAGTCCCTCGCACTACCGTGGTTATTGTGCAATGACGGCACTGTAGAATTGGTTGATATGTGATCTGTCCTATATTTTGACTGCACAGCGTTCTATATCATATATGTTGCCATTAGTTGCTTCATTTTCAGGGCTAGTGGATAATTAAGTTCTTATATCAAACCAGTTCAACCGAATGTCAGCCTTGCTTAACCAGACTTAGTGCCAACCTTCCCAATTTAACCCACTTTTTGCAGTGCACATGTTATACATCATTGGATTTTGAAAGAGTTTTTGCTTCTCATATTTTAAGAATTTTTGTTGCAGGCTAGTCCCCGGTTATGCGCATCTTAGCTATGGTCAGTACAAACTTGTTTATTTATGTTAGAGATACCTACAGTACTGTCTACTGGATACCTTTATGGGAAGTGATACTGGTGTTTTTCCCTTTGCAGGACTGCACTGTGCACTACTTGCTGGTAAATTGAAACATCATTGAAGCAGAAAATTTATATTCTTGATTAATAGAAAGAAACAGGAAAAGATTTCCATCAATTTCTTCTAGTTGCTTTTCTTTTTCTATTGACTTCCAATCCTTTGAGTTCCGTAGGACAATGCCAATTGTGGTTGAACTAGGTGGAAGTATTATTTGGTGGTCCTGATCCTTCATGCACCATGTCTTTCCACCATCAATTTATTGTGCATTGAACATATACAAGATTCAGTAACACATACTTTATAAAAATCTGTTAGCTTTGGTCTTTGTATTTAGTTCTACGGATCTCTTCTCTGTACAAAGTGACTATTTTTATGCGGATCTACTTCGGGGTACATACTCCTGGCATCCAAATTCTATCAGGACTGAATTCATTTCTTGTGCAGGTGTCCCAGAGGAAGTTATTAAGAGGGCAGCATCTTTGTTAGAAGTCATTGGGCAAAATAATCACGTTGAACGATTGTGCAATGAGAATATATCAGCTCGAGATCAACTATACATGGTATAAAATTCAGAAACCAGACTTTGATAGACACTGGACAGATATTGCACTAACGTTTGTCTTGCATGATCTTTCTATTTAAAATTCAGAAAGCAGTGGACAAGATGTTGGCGTTTGATGCTCTCAATGGAGATCTAAGCCTGTTTTTCCAGGATATGTTTTCATCTTAGTCCTAAAGGTATTATAGTAAATGCGTGTATACCTTTTCTCAAAAATACAATCTTTCTCTCCTTATATATATATATATGTATTTTCTGTCTTAATTTTTGGCAGGAATTTCCTAAAATGTGAACATTACAAGGGTGACGGAACACGTACACAGTGCAAGACCTTTTCTGCCATTGTGGGTGGCATTATTGCTTTCCGCTCCAATTCTATAGAAAGGTCGAATAATTGAGCTTTCAGTGCATCACAAAATGTCATACTAGAAACTTGTACGAAAGTTGTTCCTCTTAATGCTACGACTTAAAAAGTGTCATTTTGTTAGGCCAAATGCATGATACCGCAGAATAAATCATTTATTTCATTTTATTACGTTACAAAAAGTTGGCTTCCCTGTTGAGTGCATATGCACTTAAAACTTGGAGGCCTTTCAATATAAAATCTATATTTTTTGATGAATCGTGTTGTGAATCCTAGTCTCTGGGTTTTCATAACAAAAAGTTGTAGCTGATTGAGTTGGCATTTTCTTGTGGGGCTTCCTTGTATTGTTATAGTGAACCGAGTTTAAAGAGCAATTAACTGCTTCATATTCAATGGAAATGTATATTCTGGCGGACCATTGAAAATATAATCAGTTAAGATGCTATGTGTTGCCTCAGTAGGATGGTATAGATCCCAGAAGATGTGGTCTTTTCTATTGGAGCAATATGATGAAACTGGCAGGCAAGGAGCTTCGGACTTGAGCTTTCCAAGACCACAGCAAGCAGCTTTAACTTCCACAAATCCTGAAATGAGAGAAAAATTGGGCCTTAGTCAATCTTATTAAAGATCTAATGGAAAAAAGAAACCTATGACAATCATCATTTACAAATAGAGACACTGTATGCAGAAATTCTATCATTCACTTGTTCGATAGAAGTAAATGGGCGCAGATAAAAGGGGACAAAAAAAAAAAAATGAAACAAACTTCGAAAGAAAAATGCTAGAATGCAAAAATTCGCACATGGTGCTGAGCATTCAACACTAATAAAGGTGTGGTATGGGATCATATTTAGATATTTTATGGGTCTCACACATCACACACGTGCTCATATCATCACACATTTGTTGGTCAATAAGTTAAACCCCGAAAGATTAAGCTTTGAGAAAATGACACTAAATTTTGGCATTGTGCAGAGTGATTATCTTCATGAAGTTCTGCATAATACAAAGTTTCAAAAAGGAAATCAAAGATGTTAGTACCATAGGATGCCGGTTGCTGGACAAGCTTTTGTAAGACAGTATAAGTCTCGAAGTAGGAGTAATTAAAGTTTTTCAACTCTGATTTCAGCTCCTGCAACGTCGACTTTAGACCGTCATTATACTTGATAGCCCAGTCATTCATTTCTTGGAAGCAGTCTTCTAACGAACTCTTTCTCCTTTCTGCTGGGCAACACCCAATCGACCCTACTCCAACCACCACAAATTTGCGAGCACCATAAGCGTGCAAACTCTGTCAAAGAGAGAGAAAGAGAACAAGGTTAGAGGCTGAGAGAATCCATTAAAAGCACAAAGGTTAAACCTTATACGTTATAATTATTTTGGAGACATGAGTGGTTATACCTTAAGTTGGTCTTTGAGTGTAACAATCATTTTGTTCACGTACTCTTCTGGGGTGATTTCACTGCGAAGCTTGGTGGAGCGAAAGTATCCAAGGAGGTCGTTGCTTCCTATGACAATGGCGAACAAAGATTTTGAGAGATGCTTTTCTGCACCTGGGCCTCCTAGCTGCTGCACCAGCTTCTCATGTACCAAGGAGTAGTGCTCCAGCTGCCTTGTAAGAGGTATTGACTGACGCTGTAAATGGTTAAATATGAACATTTAATTAAAATCTTCAAATTGCGGGGATAGCTCAGTTGGGAGAGCGTCAGACTGAAGATCTGAAGGTCGCGTGTTCGATCCACGCTCACCGCATTTTTTTCAAAATTGGTTTTGGTAATTTTCAAGGCCCTTTTGGGCCTAACACAGTAGAAGGGCTTACAATCCAAAGGCCCAATTCTGGATTTTACTTTGTCGTTATGTTCCAATAACGAAAGTCAAAAGGAATGTTTCACTTACATAAACTTCGTCTGTGCCATTAAATATTCCAGCTCCCCCAGAGGCGAAGCTAACTCCGTTTTGAAACGCTTCACTGTTCTTGTTGGACACGAGAGATAGATATGGTGGCGAAGTTGGTAAGCCCACTTTCTCAGCTGTTCAAATTATTATTATTATATTTCTCAAGTTAGATCATAGATTCATATATAACCAACATAATACTATTTAATGTCATCAGTCAAATGAAAAACGATTTTAATACTATTTCTGATTTCTTGAGGTTTTTAGGTTCAGTTTCAACCCAAACGATGACATGCATACATACACATGGTCTCGACCCTCAACTCTTGAATAGCAAACTTTATCTTTATTTTTTATACATTTTTTTAAAAATTGAAGCAAGCCTTTTATGTGGTGGCGCTTTAATTAAAAAGAAAAAAAAAAGAAAAAAAATTGCTCTTCACTGAACGAAAGGCTCATGTGCAAATAAAAGTTTATCTAACTGGCAAGTAGGTATATTGCCTTTTCATCATTTTGAGATGTCGAAAGCAGAGCCCACCTCATTAATTTGTCCTTAAACTACCACTAAAATTCTACTCTCCATCCATCATTTTGTGTTGGTGAATTATAGGGCAATAAGAAGTAAACAAGAAAAGCCAGCTACTATATATACATATACACACAAGCATACGAGGGCACGGATGTAGTCCCGTTCATGTTTTGTCATGTTCTAGCCAAAACAGATTAGTTAAAACATGATTTGTGATGGGTAAAATATAAACAGGACCGGTCCCCTCGAGAGGACTACATCCGTGGCCAGCATATGAGTGTTAAAAGATTAAAATTTTGTGGTTAAATTTTGTGGTTAAGCTAGTTTTTTCTCTTTTTTTTTTTTGATGGTTATTGGTTTTCACTAATGTTAAAAAATAATTTAAAAAAAGGGTGTTTTAATTTTAACGTTAATTTCAATTGAATTACAATATATTAAAGCATGAGGCTTAACTAGTTTATATATCAATTCAGCAAAGAGGAAATAATCATCATCATGACTTAGATTATCATGAATTCGAACGAAAAACTTAAACTGTTAAGAAGTGGACCAATAGACAAATATTCTACCAATGATAACATAACCAAATACATCTATCTGTACATGCATATAATAACATCGTATTATAATTTTTGGGTTAGTAGTACTTACCAAGAAAATCTGCAGCATTCCGGCCATTACCGAACCTCCCTGTAGCTTTTTGTCCCGGAAAATCGATGCCGTTATGAGGAAAGTTTGCTTTTGCAAAAGACAAACTTAGGTAATTGTTGTTACCCACATCTACTAACGAGTCTCCAAATACATACATGGCTGGAACTGTTTGAGCTTTTGAGTAGTGGAAGAGGAAAAAGATAATGAAGAAGAAGAAACCCATGTTTGCCAAAGTATTATTGGCCAAGAGTTTAGTTATTAACCACCTAAGATATCTCTCTCTCTTAAGTCTTAAACTTCAACCCAAAATCCAAGCTTAATTTATTTGATATGTGTTTTGTTGGGGTAGTGAAAGGTTAGGCTGTTTTGGTTGCTATATATAATAAGTTGGTGATCAAGTGTAGTTTTGATGTGTGGAAAGGAAATTTGTTTTAATACATACCGTGTGGGCTCCACTGCCTAATTAATATCCAAGTGAAGCTAGAAAGTTCTCATCCCAATCTGTAAGTCAGCATTAATATATTGACAAAAAATAGTGCTGGTTTTTTTGGTGGATTTTTACGGTCTAATAATTTCATCTTGTTGAATTCAAATATATGCAACCTAGCTATTGTTATTTGACCAGAAAGAATACGAATTTTTAGACACTTGCATGGCATTGATTAAGTGAGACTAATATTGGTGTGTAATGATCTTAAGGCCATCATAGACACGGTACGTACTTTGGACTTAAACAACCTATGTATGAATTTACCTATGTATATATGTATACTTAAATATTTCAAGTGTCTAAAGGGGAAATTGCGTATGTAATTAATCAAAAGTGGACGTGTGAGATAATTTTGTTTACTACTCTTTGGTCTGTTCTGGTCACTACTAACTAGGTAATAAGACAATTAAACAAGATGTTAGTGTCCTACAAGTTTAGTAACTCACCCTATAAATGGATTCATTAGCTATCTTAATCAGTTTTGGATATGTCTTCTAAACATGATAAGCTACAGAATAACAGTAAAGATACTATAATTTACTTTTTATCATCTACTTTATAATGGGAATTTTATAAATAGGTCCCACAATTCGAGTAGCTGGGCTCCATATACCATCTTTGATTTGAAATTAAAAAATGAAAATGAAACTCTATTCTACGTTTTCTGTTTGCATCCGTTACCTCAGCATATAAAACAATACAACGAATGTTTATCAAAAAAATAAAAAATAAAATAATAATAACAATAATAATAATAATAATAATAATAATAATAATAATAATAATAATAATAATAATAATAATAATAATAATAATAA
>JXTC01000070.1:654607-676447 GCA_002914845.1 Trema orientale
CAAAACCATATCGATTCCTAAACTCTGATATGGGTGTAAAATTTTGATTGTTACACCCACCACCTTCCGCTGCGCCATGCGATGGCAACCAACAATATGTATCTCACCAGTGAGAATTGGGAATGCACCGCAAAGCCAAAATGCTAGCTTGAGGTTTGTATACTAATTTGTCTGTCATATTGTCTCTAAGCCCTATTGACCATTGTGATTTATGTATCACCAAACGAGTGGCTCAAGTCCTTTTGAAGTCTGAACTCCATATATGCATATATACGAGTGTGAATAGGATTATTATTGTCACACAAGCCCACTATGTACCAAGCTATGTGTAAATCCGTATTTTTGTCTTGTTTTCTTTGGTCTGCTTGGGACTATTATTACGTTGTCCCTTTGCAGCCGATTTTCTAAGAAAATAAAAATAAAAATTCTAGAGCAATATGGAAATTTCATTGATATTGACTTAAATCAAATTTCAAATTCTCCATAATTGTCAACATATCATATTCTCCGCCTTAATTATGAAAAATAGAGATAATATTTATGCCGACAAGTTTATATATATGTTGAATTATTATCATCAAGGCCAGACCAATATATCCGTTTGTTGATTGATATATATAGCCTGGGATATGGTTTTGTTTGTGAACTAGCTATACATATATGTTTTTTTTAAATCAAGATATCTCTATCTCATTCTAATGCAATCACTATATGTCATCACTGAATATCAGAATTAGAAAATTTCAGCGTAATAGTATATAATATATCATTACAATAATTTCACTAATACACTATCTAAACACTAGTAGTATATTCCGTCACCGTCAGCAGTGATAAAAATATGGAGAGATACTCCAAAATATAAACTATCATATGACATGCAGCACTATAGACCTATTAGAACATGAAAATACCGAAAGATAAATAAAACTAAGAAAGCAATTCACCCTTTCTAATTATCACATATTTAAGTGGCAATAAGCTTCTTGACGTTTAGTGGGAATGTGTATAGTAAAGGGCCATCAAAAATATAATCCACAAAGATGCGATGAGCAGTTTCAGTAGGATGGTTTGCATCCCAGAAGAGATGGTTGCTTCTATTGGAGCAAAACGTTGAAAATGGAACACAAGGTGCATCAGCCTTAAGCTTCCCAAGACCACAACAAGCAGCTTTAACCTCAGAAAATCCTGAAAAATGAAATGGGAAATCACTTAGTTTAAACTTATTAACTCAGCTTTATATAAATATATTTATGTATGCATTTTTCCAAGCTTGCAAAAGGATAATAAGTTAGACAAAAATGAAGTCATTTTGTCAAGAAATTTGAGTGTTTTAATTGTATACCATAAGCAGCTGGTTTTTGAATGAAGTTCTGCATAACACTATAACCATCGAAGTAGGAGTAGTTTATGTCCTTAATCTCAACTTTCAAGCCCTTCAGCATTAAATTCAAAGCTTCATTGTACTTGAACGATATGTAATTCACTTCTTCATTGCATTGTTCTGCTATGTTCCTTTTCCTCTCCGATGGAGTGCATCCAATTAGTCCAATTCCAACAATCACGTACTTACGTGCACCAAGATTGTACAACCGCTGCCACAAAATTAAGAAGCATATATAACATGACCAAATTAATGAATGAAAAACTAACAAGTTGATAGAAAATAGTCAATTAGTTTGTGTAGTTTTTAGTACCTTAACTTGTCCCTTAAGAGTATCAACCATTGAGTTTATGTACTGTGACGGGGTGGTCTTATTGCGCAAGTCGGCCGAGCCGAAGTAGCTGAAGATGTCATTGCTTCCGGTTACAATGACAAAGAGAGATTTTGAGAGATGCTGATTTAGACCAGAGGGTCCTAACTGTGTGTTCAGGGCTTTATGCACTGCTAGAAAGCTGCTTACTTGTTTTGTTAAAGATACTGACTGGGGTGTTGGAACACATTTATGCAAAAACAAGAGAAAAAAAATAAAAGAGGTATTAGAATTTTAGTCATGTGGATAGGTTTGTTTTAAAGGCACGTATTAGATAATTAAAAATAAAATTTGGTGTTGGAATATTAATTTGATTTTCACTACACTCACTTGAAGCAGGGGATTCTAGTAGAAGTACTATGCAGAAACATGAAAAAGGATCACTTCTATACTGGTTTTTGTTTGACTTACAGACTCTTGATTTGTCCGATTCATGATTCCAGAACCTCCAGAACCGAAATTTACACCTGTTAAGAACTGACTATCTCTCTTTTCCAAATTGAATACTGTAGAGAGATATGGTGGAGAACGTGGCAAACCCACTTTCTCGGCTGCCAAAAAAATCAAATTAGTAGTTACATATATATATATAGGACACTAATTCAGTAGGTATTTTTTTTTTTTACCTATCCAAAGGTATTAATTTGGCCAATAAAAATTTTTGTTGCACATTTTTTTATATTAAAAAGTAAGAGAGAGAAAAAGCATTAATGATGTACGTCTTTTCATGTACCTTATTTTAGCCGTTAGATCATTGTTAGATGATGATCCAACGGCTAGAAAAAAAATACCTACACATAAGTAAAAAAAAAAAAATACCAACCGGATTGGCAACCATATATATAGAAAACATATATAGATATTTATGAATATGAAAACATAGATGATCTAGTTATTTTTGTAAACACCTGAAAGGGCAGCACAATGGCTACATTAAATTTGCTTCAAAGCTTCTGTTTTTATCATTTATATCTTACGCTACATTTCATCTACCGCTTTTTTCATACATAGATACCTTTACCAACCAAGTGTCAACTACCATATTCATAAAATCTTCTAAATCTTCTTTTAATTAATATATGTGCCAAACTGCTACCCTGATTAATATTATGGACACTACATAATATGTCAATCTGTTATTGGCTAATTATAATTATATTTTAGGTGAACTCACGTGGAATTCAATTTATTAATTAAAATCTCCAGTAATAGACTAATACGTCGTTGTATTGATAGATCACACTATTGGTATTCTATAACTATAACATTGCTCTTTTATTGATGATGGTTGGATTTGGATATGTGTTCTAGGAAAACTTATTTTGACCCAAAATTTGAGGATTTCGGAACTCTAATATATATACAAAGCATGCTGTCTCTATAAAGTCCGTCTTTTCATTTTTGTACCAAATGCCTGCTTATATGGTTGACATATATTCTATTAGTGCTGATCATACATACAATATTGGCTTTTTTAATGGTACTAAGAGTAACTGAGAATGAAACTAAGCTTTGAATCTTAACTGCAATAATAGTAGAATGCCAATATATGCTTTTTGGCAAAATGTTGGAGTCTAATACTAATATAGTGTGAACACTCTTATAAAATGTGTAGAGAAAGTAATAGACTTACCAAGAAGATCAACAGCATTCTTGCCATTACAAAACCTCCCGGTTGCTTTTTTGGTAGGAAAGTCTACGCCGTTATGAGGAAAATTTGCTTTGACAAGGGAAAATATGAGGTAATTGTTGTTGCCCACGTCAACTAAGGAATCTCCAAATGCATAAATGGCCGGAACCAGAGGATAAGCCAATGAAAAAGTAGTGAACACAGAGAAACAAAAGAAGAAACTCACTGCCCACGCCATATTGTATTTAGGCATTTTTGGAGCTCTAGGATGTCTCTCTCTCTCTCTCTCAACTTACAAAACACACGGCCAGAAATAAATAATGTGCAAAGCTAGAGAGGCATTTAAAGGGGTTTGGTACACGTATATGAGTGATGAGTAAATGAGTTGTACGGTTGAGAAAAAATGTAGCTCCTTTTTTTTTTGTGGGGTCCAATTGAGGGAAATATACATAGTCACATTAAATATGGTGTTAGAAGTTAGAGTTAACATTTGATTGACAATATGTAAACTGATATAAATGAGCACACACGGGATAATGATACTGATAGGGCCACAAACCATGAAATCTTAGATTATTTTTCAGACCTGAGAGAAGATAATGCATGATCATCAATTTGCACAAACTTATATAACCCGGAAGGAATGTTAAATTGTCAAAGATTTTAAAAGTGCTCGGAAGGAATGTCACGTGTGTGACATTATAACTTGTAAATTACAGATCTTATTTATGGATATAAGCCCAACACAAAAGTACTTCTAATAAAAAGTAGCCGACCAACGCTTAATTTCAAACTTAATAAAACCAATTACACACTAAGAATATTTTTTTAGGATATACCAGCTCTAATATGATTACTATTAATTATGTCCAAAATCTTAAGTAATTAATTAGAAAATGGAGATAATTGGACATAATCGATCTGATCATTTTGAAATACGTATATGTCGCATTTAAGCAATCCAACTAAAAATTTAGAAGCGTTGGTAAGGCAAGAGGTAAGGGTCATGTGTTTGTCAGTGACAGGAGAGAGAGAGTCATACGCACTAAATCAAAGCGGTGCATAATAATTATGTAATTAATGAGAATTAGATATGTGCAGTGTCACTTTCTTCGCAATTCCATTTTGATCATAAATATATGCAGTTTATAATTTCAACACTCTACCTACTTCCAAAAGTTGGTTTTGATCCCCTTAAAAAAAGTTGGCTTTGATCGATTTATGTTTGGAGATTTTAAGTGGTAATAAGAAATAATTACATTTCCTCAAAAAAAAAAAAAAAAAAGAAAGAAATAATTACAGATAGTTTGCAGCTGGGGACTTTTAAACGTGAGATTGACTCTGAATCAAATAACAATATATATATTTTCCTTTCAAAAAATAAAGGGGATGGCTATGGTAGGGGCGTCCCTATGTAGGGTCATGCTTTAATTATCGTTGGATGGAAATCTGTGGGGAATAACGGGAATCTGTGGAGAATCTATTTATATACAGATTCCCATCTAACGGTGAATAGACAGAGCCCTACGTAAGGGCACCCCTACTGTAAACGCGCCCAAAAATAATATATATATATATTTATATATTACAATAGTAATAGCAGTATTTCATGAAAATTGGCAGGGTATTTTTTCGTATTTCATGTAATTCTTTTCTTATTTTCAGTAATTTTTCTTAGTCAAACTTTTCTGTTGAATGTTAAGGACTTTTCCCTTTTGGAGCTGTTACTTTTCACTCACATTTATTTTGATAAAAATTTCTTTTGCTGGTAAAGTAGTTACCTGATAACTACCTAGAGAGAGTAAAAGATCACTTGGTTAAGCTGCCTATATATATGGAGCCATAATGGATTAAGTATTTTCTCTTTTTTGTAATTAATCTATAAGTTTTTTTTTTTTTTAAATCGGCTATTATTTGAGTAGTTTAAAAAAATATTGAAAATAAATCATATTATTTAATAATTTTCTTTTTCTATCTTTTATCATGAAAAAAAACATACTTGATGAATTTTCATCGGGTAAAAAATAAGTAAATTGGTGCCCTATATATATTCTTTGCTAATTCTTTATTTCCAGCACCTTCATATGGAATGAAATCCATTCTATGATAACAAAAACCAGCCTATAGTTGGAAAATACATATGAAAAGAAACTTGAAACAGAGAATACACGTAAAAATTAGCCCTTAATTTCGTGGAATGAAATCCCCTTTTCCACTTAGCTGTACCATTGCCATTAAGTTGCCACGTGTCTTCTAAACTAAAGCCCCATTAAGGCTTACTTGGAAAACAAATACCCAAAATGCGTTTGTCATTTCTAATTTTAAGTTAGAACAAACAAAAGAAGAATTTCTATTGGAGGGGTCAACTGGAAACAAAAATTTTGTCGATTATATTTTCTTCGTTGAGACTTTGAGAGATTTTGATACTTAAGATTGTGGACAAAAAGAGAAATAATTCTGAGCCTAGTCTGCATTTGGGTCTAATGAAGAGAGAAGACGAAGACGTTTTTTTTTTTTTTTTTCGAGGTACGAAGATATCGTCTTGTTATAAGAGAAAATAAAAAAAACGGAAAATTCTATTTTGAGTTTTTTTTTTTTGAGTTTTTTTTTTTTAACTTTAATTGGGCGCGTCTACAGTAGGGGCGCCCCTACGTAGGCCCTGTCTATTCACCGTTGGATGAGAATCTGTATATAAATAGATTCTCCACAGATTCCCGTTATTCCCCACAGATTCCCATCCAACAATAATTAAAGCATGACCCTACGTAGAGACGCCCTACTGTAGCCATCCCCACTTTAATTTAGTCTACTTTATTTTTTCCAAACAAGGCTTAGTGAAAGTTTATTTTAGAGGACAGTAGGACACATGGCAAATCAATAGAATGGGAGAGGAAATGAGACAGAAAATTGGGAGGATTTCGTTCCTAATTTCGTTAAAATTTAGGATTTTCTTTAGGACACATGGAAATTAATTAATATAAGAATGCCAATTAAAGTGGATGATGAGAGGGTAAACTTAAGTTATAATGGTACTTCAATATTTGTCTTCTATAAAAGTCGATGTAGGTCACATGCATTGATTTTAAGTTGTAGAACAATTGTTGTGCCACTCAAGTTGAACAGATTCTAATGTGAACAGCATTTTCTGGTCAATGGGCTATTCTTCCGTACAAGGGGATGTATATGTATTTAATATTCAAAATAAATATAAGTCAGAAGACATGGGTTAGGGAAAGAGGGTACAGGGTTCAAACATGTGAAAAGAAATGAGGCTTGGATCCGCTTGTTTTCTTGTTATTCTTCTTTCTCCTTATTTTTTTTCTTTAAATCCAGATATTGCTCAAATTAAAACCAAAGTCACATCTAGTTTTTATTTTGACACTTTCTAATCACAAATTTACTATAACGAATAACGACCACATAACTTTATATTAATGACAGCGTCTCACTGGTTGACAAAACAATAATAATAAAATTCGTTCTGATTTTTTTTTCCCTGCCTGCATATATATGATATTGAATTTTGTTTTTAAAATGTTTATCTTCCAGCAATAAGATAATCCAGATATAAGGGGGCTGACAGCTATATATATATATATATACATATTCTTCTAAATCATAGAATTTTTGGAAGGCAATATTTGAGACGCTCTGCCAATATTAATATTAAATCCATGGTTATAGCATTGTTGGAGGTGATTTTCTAATGGCAAAGATTATTAATGATTCATCGCAAGTAGGATGCACAGTTATGCTCAAATCATGAGCAACGATCTATGAGTCATGTGGTACTAATTTTGCATTACAAACGATTTCTAATTTAACCAGAGTCGATTTTGCCACGCAAATGATCTCAACACTTTTATTATAAAACCCAAACCAATTGAGATGATATAACTTAAAGATGAAGTAGTACAAAAAGAATTGTGATCAGCTCGGCACCTCTAAGTGCTCCTTGATCAATCCCAATTACAATAAAGCAATTATGATCGGCTCTACCTCTAAGTGCTCCCAATTGAGCTCAATCACAAGTAATTAAGCAATCATGACTGGTTCGGCACTTGCATGTGTTTCCGAGCCGAGTTCAATTACATGCGAAGTAATGATAACCAACTCGACACCTCTAAGAGCACAAACAACTTATGCTCCCAAGCATCACACATACAACTTATGTTAGCAAAGTTATAAAGGGAATGTTGTGATGTCTTTTCATCACACATACAACTTATGTTAGCAAAGTTATAAAGGGAATGTTGTGATTTCTTTTCATGTGTAAATTAGATTAGTAAACATTGATTAGTAAACATTTATACGGTGGTTTTAGCTATAGAATCTCTATTTTTTACTTCGTGATGAATTAGATTCTAACCTAAAATAAGATAATAAAATTACATAAAAATGACAAAATCTTGATCATAGACATGATCGAGCTACTATTGCTATTGAAATTTAATTAATTGCATTTTTTGGGGAATTTAATCCTTAGAGATAGAGAAGCTTGCAATTTCAGATGCCAAAAGTTTTCTATGAGTTTGAACAAAATACAACTTTTCATATGGTATTTCTAAAGATACAACTATATGTATTCTTGAATTTGTCCAATTTGGTCAAAATTATCTCTTTAATCATGTTTGATTAAGTCTTAAAAATTGATTTTGGTGTGATTTAGAATTTCACATAAAACAAAGAAGAACGTCATTAATTTTCGATGGATTTTTTCATTATAGTAAAAGGATAAATTCGATAGATTTTTGATGAATTTCAGTGAATGTTTCATTCGTGATATGTTTCGTTATGATATTAAGGTTTTCAGTTATGGATATAAATAATATTTTCGGCTTTGATTTGCACTCATCCCAGATTGAGTAGGAGGTTATTGAGCCTAATTGAAGAGCATAATTTATTAATTTCTGAAAAGTTAGAGTAAATATTTGTAACCTCTAATTTATATTAGACCATAACTAATACAGTGCTAAATCTTCATATATACTAATATTATAATCTAGTATAAAGTACAAACAGAGTCATTTAATTAAGTGCCATTTCTTTTGTAATATATTGACATATTTTAGATTTGGTGCAAAATTTAGAATTAATTACAGCATATGACCGATTTTAGAATTTGATTAGCATTAAATTTCCTATTTAAATAAGGTCGCATCTTTTTTAATTAACAAAATGAAAAAAAAGAACGAGAGAACATTGTTGGAAATAAAACAAGCTTTATTAATTACTCAAATATTCTTATAAGAGAAGACTCTCAATTTCACTCTTCAAGCTCACTCATTCACTAGAAACTATGCTTTTTTTCTTCCTCACTTCACTCTTAGATTTACTTCTTACTTTATGCTTAGAACTTAAACAGGGAGGGATATTTATAGTTAGTACATACCATTCTCAACCACACAAATTAGTCTAATTAAACAAATACAAAAATTACAAATACCACACACTTAACCTAACACAAATCACATGATTCATAAGTAGAACTTTCTAGGAATTAGGTTATTTTTCTAATTGGACTTCTCTTTTATGTATTTTGATAAATATGGGCTAATGAGTGCTTCAAATAGTTGGACTTCATGTTGATGGACTTGGATCAAGTTTCGGGCTGAACTTCAATTGATGGTCTGGTCTTGGACTTTGATTTTGAAGTTGGACCTAAAATAAGTTTATTTTCAACAAACATTGCCAAGGCAGTTCAATTTAAGGATATGGGTTTCAAGGGAACCGTAAATTGTGGGTCAACAGTTTATAAGGTGAAAATATGTGTTGGAAAATTAGGTTTCAAAAAGAGATACATCAAATTTATTGTTTCATAAACATTTAATTACTTTTCAGGCTATTTTTTCCTCACAGGAGAATTTCCCAAAATATGCTGTTGGACTGGTAAATTGAAATTATAGATAGATGAACTCGGATTATATTGTAACAGATCGAATATTATTTTTTTTAGGAAAGTAATATTGAAAAAAGAAAAAGCACAAATGGTCCCTCAACTATCCAATTTGTGGCAATTTAGTTCTCAAAGTTCCATTTGTAGTAATTATGCCTCTAAACTTTTCGATTTAAAGTAATTTGATTCCTAGATATTGTCCAAAATGCAACCTGCTGTTAAATCTCTGACAAAAAAACATACATGAGGAATATGTAATAATATCTGAAAGTGTATTTGAAAAGTAATTTGAAAGTTTCAAGCATTAAATTAAATAATCACAAGAAAATTTGTTAGGAATTGTTAGCCCAAGATTGACTACCCAAGAGGGGGGTGAATTGGGTTTTAAAACTTTTGCGGAAACTTTTCAACTATGTAAAACCATAGACCACTATTTTGAAACTTTTATGCTAAATCAATATTAATAGCAAACATATAGCAATAATAGCAAGTATATTAAGCACACTAAATATCAAACACTCAAATAAATAACTTGCAATAAAGTAAAGAGTGTAGGGATAGAGAAAGTGCAAACTCGGTTTTTACGAGGTTCGACAAACACGACGGTTTGCCTACGTCCCCGGCCCTCGGCAACTTGCTTTGAGCTTTCCACTATTCGGATCAAAATTGTGGGCTTGACCGACCCTTGTACACAACGAGTAATTTCTTCTTAGGCACACTCATACCTTTACAATAGTCTTGACTCCGGCTCTATCACGCCTAACTTGGATTGTTTTGACTCCGGTGCCAATCTTCACCTATACGGATTGTTTAGACAATGGTGCCAATCTCTCTAACTCACGGGTTATTTAGATTCTGGTGACAACCTCACATATACTCGGGTTGTTTAGGCTCCGGTGACAACCTCACCTAAAATGGATTGTTTTGACTCCGGTAGCAACCTCACCTATACTCGGGTTGTTTAGACTCCGGTGACAACCTCACCTATGCACTCAATGGTTTTTCAATATAGAAGTGAAGACACTCACAAACTCTCCACACAAAATAATGAATACAGTTTTAGCTTAGGAGATTTGAGAACAATGCACAATAGATGCTCTAAGATTGGCTCAAAATGAATTGAAAGTTAATTCAATGTAAGAATAGGCTTTTGTACTTTGAATGTAGTTGGATAACAATTTAAGTTCATGCAAAGTCTATTACAAGTCTTAAAATAGCTTCTATTTATAAGCTTGATTGAAAACTAGCCGTTTCTAATCGTTAGACACACTTTCTGTCATTTTTGGTAGACTGAAAATGCACTTTCGGTCGACTAGAAAATACTAGCCGTTGGAAGTGCGGTTATAACGGTCGGATTTAAAAAATCGTTAAAAAATAGCAAATAAAAAACAGAGGAATCGGTAGACCGGTAGAATTTTTGGTAGGCCGAAAATCCTGCTTATTTTGGCAGTTTCAGCATTTGGCTATTTTTCAGATTTTGACAGATTTTTCTGTTTTTCAAAAACTGATTCTAAACTTATTTTAAACACTTTAAAAGCATTAGAAATCAATTTGAAAAGAGTATTTTGGCTATTGCAAACTTGTTTTACTTTCATAAAGATATTAACAATAATTTAGAAAGTTTTTATACTGAAAAATGTTCTAGTTTGCAAGTAGAAAATCTCTTTTTAGCCTATTTCAAATAATCATGATTTCAAACATATTTGTAATTTATTTAAACTTAAGAAATCATGTTTTGAAGAATATTTTGCCTATTCAAAATCATTATTTTCTATTTTCAAACTTCTATATTAAAATAACCATTTTAAGCTTAAGATAGTTTGAAAATTCTTTTTGAAAAGTATGAGCCAATGCAAAGAGAATTTGTGTGCAATGAACTAAATCAAATACAAGACTAAATATGAATATACCCTATCTAAGCAAAGTTTTGTATCTTGATTTTCCATCTTCAAGCTTAATTATAATAACTCCAATATGCATCCATCTTCAAGCTTGATTCCTTGATAAACTTGAGTTAGAACTTTTAAAGCCATTTCACTACACACTCAAGTTAAATTATCACTACTAAATCAAATGTTTGTTATCTTCAAAATAAGAGTGAGAAAGATTGAGACCTCAATTTTTCAACAAAATTTTCTCTAAATTTGTAACTCTAAAAAGTCCTAAAAAAGTACAAATAACACTCCTCTCTAAATTATTTGTTCAGTTAATTTTTCAAATCATGGTGGAAAACGTGAAAGAGATGGCCTCAACATCACCATTTCCATTGCATGACTCTTGCATTCGTGAAAAGATAGTCCAATCAACGAAGTCATGACACTAGTTTTATTACACAGAAATTATAATGAGCTCATAACGCATGCCAAAGACAAACTCTCTCAGTATCTGTAACTGCTATTAGCCAGTGATGGAACCAGGATTTTCTAGTAGTAAGGGCTATAACTATAGTAATTTTTTTTTGAAAGTCTAATTACAAACTTTAGGGGAGTTCTGGAGTAGGGAACAAATTTAGTTCTCTTTTTCTTATTATCGATTATCCAAATCATGAAATTCTCCACTTTTTTTTTTTTTTTTTTTTTGATAGGAGGGAAAGTCTCCACTTTTAAAAATGAAAGGAATAGAGTAAGAGAAATTCAATATCTTTATCTAAGATAAGCTGTAAATGTTTAATAGTTCTATTAAAAAAAATATTTAATAAAAACAAATTTAATTTATTAATATTTATTTCACAACTAAACAAAAAAAGTTTAATTATTTGGCATTACCAATTAGTTTGGAACTATTGGCTATTGATGAGATGGATGTGGACTAATGTGAAAATGACTTTTAATATTTTGTGGGGGCTAATATTATTTTTTATTTAAATTTATTGTGGGGGCTAATAGGAGTCTTTAGATTAATTTAATTATAAATGTGTATAACTTATAAACTAAAATAAAATATTGAGTGGGGGCTCTAGCCCCCCACTGGGCCTTAGTTGGCTCTGTCACTGCTGCTAGCACTCATACAGTTATAATTAATGCCAAATGAAAAATTGAGATCCCTATTTAGAAAATATACCAAAAGATATTTTATATAATATATATATATATGGCCACGGATGTTGTCCTCTTGATGAAACCGGTCCATCTATGATTATATATATATATGGCCACAGATGTCATCCTCTTGATGGGATCGGTCCATCTATGATTTGGCCAACACAGATCACGTTTTAACCATCTGTATTAGTTAAAACATGAACGAGACTGGTCCCCTCAAAGACTACATCCGTGCCACATATATATATATATAATATTTATAGGTTGCCAATCCGGTAGGTATTTTTTTTTCTACCTATGTGTAGGTATTTTTTTTCTAGCCGTTGGATTATCATCTAATAATGATCTAACGGCTAAAATGAGATGTATGAAAAGACGTGCATCGTTAATGCTTTTTCTCTCTCTTACTTTTTAATATAAAAAAATATGCAAAATTTTTTTTCATTGGCTCAATTGATAACTATGCATAGGTAAAAAAAAAAAATACCTACTGGATTGGTGCCCTTATTTATATATATAATACATATAATATATATATACACGATGATTATCAGCTGGATGCAAATAGGTGGAGTTGAGCAGTACCAAGTATTTCATTAAATATGACAGTGCAAGCATCAATGGCTATGGGATAGTTGAGTGGGTAGCCAAGTATATCCGAGTTCTTAATCAGTTGGTCCAGGCAACTTGGAACATTGGTGCCGAGTCTACCATCAATGACAGCGGCGCAAATCTTTCGTCGGTGAGTTTCCATGAGTTGTGGGTCCACACGTTCTCTTAGAATATACACGCAAGTGCGCAAGTCGACGTCGTTTCCTGATAGCCGCTGCCTCTCGGCATCACAAGTAGTAGAAGTTGAGATCGCACCAACCACAAGGACGACTAGAAGAAACCGAGTAGAACTACTACTAGTTATCACATTATTTTTCATCATATATATATATATATAAATATAAAATTGACTCTAATGTAATGTATTATGTATATATAGCTAAGATGAGCTATTTATGGTTCGGTGAGCGAGGAGAGCCATGACCCGTTTATATAGAGGTGATCGTGTGATGGGTATCAGAAAGACTAAAATAATCAGACTTTAGATATTATTTTGAGAATTTAAATTTAAAATTTATGTAGGGTTTTTTAACCAAACGGCCGAGTTATTTTGAGTTTTGATCAGTTTTAAAAATGGTCCTTTGTTAAGCACCTAAAAAATGGACAAATCTATTAAAATTTTTTGCAAAAGGACCGAGTTAATAAAAAAATCTAAAATATATTAATCTATAAGTATTTATATTGGTTTATCAGTTTATGAAAAAAAAGAAAAAACTTATACATTGATAAATTTAATAATAATATATATAATTGATATACTGAAACATGGCACGTAATTAATATACTAATAAACAGAAATTGATATACTGATATAAAATTAATATACTTTACATACTGATTTAAGATATACTAAATACGGCCATTTTGTAAAACAATAATAAAAAAAAACGGACATTATTATTATTTAGGTCCCAAAAGGGTCATTGCTAAAATGACAAAAAGAAAAAAGGACATTTTTTTATTGCTTCTCTTTTCCATGTATTGTTTTGAGAATTTAAATTTTGGTGTAACTTTAGTGTCACAGTTTATGTCCAATTAATAATCAGGATCAAGTATCAAAGTGAACAACTATTGGAAGTAGCTATAATTTTCTTTTGAAATTAATTTAGGAGATAGCGAATGAGAAACAAAAATTATCTTTTGCAAATAAAAAATAGGGTGAAGTAGAACAAACGACTAAAATAATCAAATACGTATAAAAAGTGGTACTAGTCTAACTTTTTCGGAGTCATCTCGGAAACCCAAAGTCGCTCAGGCGTGGCACTATTCCAATACAGCCTGTAAATGAGGTCCACTTAATATTTAAAAAAACATGAAGATACCCCATATCTTTCAAATTAAGAATACTTATCTATATATAAATACACTATGTTAATCATCACGTGTTATAACCACTAAATATCATTAGATTCTTGTATAATATTATCATGTCTAAACAATATATATAAAAACGTTTATAGCTTGCAAAATAAAATACGTATTGGTATTATATAATGCGGAATAATTAGCCAATAAAATGGCATATTTTTATAACAAATATTGGATAAAACTTATAAAATTGAGTCAGTGTTGTCAATGCAAGATATTATTTCGACGAGAAAGAATTATAATCAGACGTACACACACATATATATATATAGTACGAGATATATATATATTATATATATATAATCCACTGATCGATTGTACGTATATTAAGAAGCATTTTTTTTTTCAATTACATCATATAAGTTTTTTAAATTCAACCTGCAACATTCCCTTTCAGTATTTCTCTGAAAAAAAAAAAAATTGAATAGGAAATACAATATATAATAACGCAGTCATCAGTATACTAAGCTTCGAATTAAACTAATTGAATCCACGTACCATTCAAAACAGTGTATCCGAAGTCTTTAACGGGATCGATCTTCATCGTATCTATTACATGCCATGCCATGCCATGCCATGTGTAGAGGTAGTTAATATCATAAGTTTAAAATAAAAACTAATAATAAGTTAAGAAAATCCACATGTGAAATTCTAACGTATGAACTAACTTTCTGGATGAGCATGCATAAAGCTACTTTATTTGTTTCTCGAGATCTACATGGTCAGATCTTGTTCGATTTTAGTATTTCTGATCACAAATAATCGACCATGCTCTTGTAATAAGTTCCCTTCCCACAGTGCTCGCATCGATGACTTCTTAACTTAGCCGGTAAATGTCAACAATATTGATCGTTCTATCTTTCACGTGCTATGGGCCTTTAAGCTTGTGGAGGCATATTTAAGAATCAAAGTGGAGAAGAAAGAGACAGCTAGGATTTCTTATTGCATGCATTGTCAAAGCTTCAGCTTTATAAAACAGTGGCTAGTGGGATCGGAAACTCGTCCTACCTAGCTAGGTGCAAAAACCGCAAATAAAAAAATAATTGTGGCATTAATAAATTATTGGCGGGATTTTTACTATTCAGAGCTATTAGTTATAGATAGATTTATTAAAACTACCGTTTAAGCCGGTTGTAATTTAGTTGACTTGTGAGTAAATAATCAAGAATTGGATTTTCAGGACATATATATAGTTCATTCATCAACGACGTCATAACACTGGTTTATAAGGAACTTAGAATGATCCTCAACCCATCTTAACACACGCACATACATATATATAAAAGTGATCGAGTCATGACAAAACTTATCGATTGGTCTTGAACTATTAAAAATGTCAATGTAGGCTGGTTTTTGTGGGTTGGTCCACTTTCTAAAGAACAAGTATATTACTCGCTCGGTCTGGCCCACGTTAATGCAGGTCTGAGCCGGCCCAACACGTATAGTAGGGGCCGGGTTGGACCCCAGCAATAGGCCCATAGTCCGGCCTGACCCATATTAGGCTCCGCATTTAGCCATTTTATATATATTTTTAAATATATTTCTTAATTAAATATTTTCATTTATTTGGTTTTAAAGTTCTTTATTTACTTATATTTATTTATTTTTAATTTATTCAAAATTTAAAAGAATATGAATAGGTTTTTATTTTCTATTTTAATCTGACAAAAAACAAAGGGATGATAGGACAATAATGAAATTAGACCCGTATTATGACCTGTATAGGCCCATATTCGGCCCGTATAGGCATGACCTACTTAGACTAGCATAAAATGTGAGTTGGGCCGGTGGGTCATACCAGACTCCTTGATAAGATAGGATTAGTATAAAATCAAATGTGGGCCAACTCGAGATATAGAGTTGCTATTAAAAATGATCAGGCCCCTATACCTGACATTTTTCAAAATACAAATCTGGACTTTCAAGACAATATTCAACAATTCCTTATCTAAAATGAGGAAATTACTCCTATAGAGTAAACTCAACAACCTCAAGAGAATGTGTCATTAAGTAGATCCATTAGGGAAAGGAAAATACGATTTCAGATATTTGTGTTGTCTATCTCCAAGAACATGTATTTGATATAGGAGTAGAAAATAGTCCAATCAATTTCGCTCAATTCAAACAATGTTCTAACTCCCAAAAGTGGACTGATACCATTAAAGGTGAAATGAAATCTGCGAGGACAATGACGTTTAGGATCTCGTCAAATTACCAGAATCTGCGAAACCCACTAGTTATAAATAAAAATTTAAGACCAATAGAGATTCAAAAGGCAATATTGAGGTTCGTCTAATTCAAAGGATTTCACTTAGAAGGAAGACATTGATTATAAAGATACTTTCTCTCCAATTTTAATAAAAGACTCTTTCGGAATAATTTTGATACTAGTAACTCATTCTGATCTAGAGTTATATTAAGTGGATTTAAAGACTGCAAGTTGGCACTAATTTCCCTACATTTGTCTTATTTTCCTTTAATATACTTAATATACATTTTAAGGTCCTTTAATTAAGTGTGTCAAAAATTCCATAGGACACAAATATCTTAATTCTCTTTTTAGAGACATGTCCTGAACACTTATGCCATACTATAGTAGAATCCTCATCGGTTAATTTGCCTTTTATACCTCATTACTGAATATGTAAGGATTCTCTAAGTGAGGTAATTGTCTTTAATTTATATAGATTATCAATTAAAGAACTAGTAGTTGTAATATTTGAATCTTGAAAGAGACTAAATTTACTATTTCTAAATAAACAAGAATAAATGTATTTGTCCCACCAGAAATAGAAAATTTAATTTCGTCTAAACGACAAAATAATAAAAGTCTCTTCCATATCCAAAAAAGAACTAGTCTCAAACTGTAATCTAAATGACCTTATAGCCTCTACTAAATTGTGTTATCATGGGCCAAATAGATGAATCTTTCATCATTAATTGGCAATCGGCTCCACAGATAACCTGGCATAGATACACTTATGTGACTAATGGAATCCAAATCTACCTAGCAAATGTGTTTAGGTACTGAAGCTTAATTAACTTCGAGAAAAACAAAAGTGAGAAACATGCCATTTTTTATACGCCGAAGGTATAATTTGGGACAATCATTCTTTATGTATCTAGCCCTTTTTGTGGAAGAAACAAGAAAATTCCTCATCCTGTTTCTTTTGCTCCTTATGCTGTGTAGTCCTGACTGCAACTTTCTTATCTTTATTCCTTTTTTTTCTTATCTTGTCCTAAGAGGTGCATGCTAATTGAGCACTTTCAATTTTTTCTCACTTCAACCTATCTTTTCCTTGCACACAATAAGAAACGATCTCAAAATAGACCATTTGTCTTTTAGGGTATTGTTACTTTCCTTAAGTCAACTGAATTATGCAGGAAGAGAAACAGAGACCGGATACATGAACAAGTCTTTCAATATATCTAGCTTAAGTGCTATTAATTTGGAAGTAAGATTAGACATCTCTATAATTTTTTTTGCACCTTCCTTTGAGTCAGTAATTATCGGCATTAACAATAAACCTACAATATCTTTATATGCTAAAATAAACAAAACTATGCAATAGAGGTTACTTTGGCAACTTATTATTCCATCGTATTCATTTCAACATATAAGACAATTTGTGCAAAAAAAAAAAAATAACAAAAATGCCCGAACAATTATAGACTAAAATTTTTAATGCACAAAAGAGTGGATGATCGACTGAGTTTATGCAGTTTTGTCAACTTTTAAATCATATAGAGTTTTCAACAGACAAAGTATGGGTCAAACTTAAGCTTGGTTGAGAAAATAAACTTGATCGGTCGAGTTTCGGGTTAGAACTCCTTAAATTGAGTCGATATTCGACTTAGTTCTACCCAAAAGCAAGACCTAAATCTTATTTAGGTCAAAAATTAACCTAAGGACCAAACGGGTGCTACAACGCCCGAAACCCGATACCGAGGCATTATCCACTTAAATTTTGTTTCTTCGCCCAGGTGCTGCTGCAGCGCCAAGTTGTTGGAACTTGGCGCCACGGTGCCAAGTCTAATGTATTGAATCAAAATTTCCCTTTTTTTTTCTTTTTAATTCGAGTAATTTGACTAGATGCGATTTTCTGTATTTTAGAATCCTAATTTTCATACTTTATTGCCCAAAACTCAGAATTTAACCAACAAATACTTAATATCTCAACAAAATCATGTAAAATTCATCAATCATACATATATAATCTAAACCCTAGAAAACCAAATAGGCATAGATTATGAAAATTATAGACATGCATGATTAAACCTTATAATTTAACATAAAATTCTGCTCTGATACCACGTTGTTAGACATAAATAAGATTGAATAAAACCTAATATAATCCTAAGGATTATTTATGTCAAACAATTAGGTAGAAGATTTGTTGAGAAACTGTGACTAACCTGAGTTCATAGCCAAAGATAATAAACACCGTAGTGTAAGCGTTAGACAATTGAGAACATGAGGATTAGAGGTTTTCTATAGCCAAAATACTATATGCTTGTCTGCTTAATGAATTTCTCTCTCAGTGATAGTAGCCGAGAGAGAAAAGTATACATTCTATTTAGCTTGGAGACCAAAATCCTAAAAATTAACTTTATATAGTTGACTCAATTAGGGTGTATCTATTAATTCAAGAGATGAGTAATAGAATATCCACATTGTAACCCATACCCATTGGATATTCTGATCAATCTCATTAAATCACTTAATTAGGATCAACTTAAAAATAATATGGGTCAATATAATTATTTAATATATGACCTATTAATTAAATCTCATTTTTCAGACATAGCGTCCAAACTCTCGTCTAAGTTTAGAAGTTGGTCCTTCAGAAGAAATTGATCTTTTCATAAATAAATGTCTCCTAATAAAGTCATTTTGTAAAAGCTCTCGCAAAGAAATTAGAATGAGCTTACAACACAGATATATATCATATGTAAGTGATCAAATACTTACTCATGACAAACCCCCTTGGGTACGTGGCCATGATGTGCCATTATTATAACTAAACGGAAAACACAAACTAAAATACACACTCAAACATATCAATTATCAGTTGATCACCAGTCATCATAGATGGATTGATGATCAGTTAGATGTAAGGCGGAGTTGGGCAGTAGGCATTTCGTCAAATATGACATGACAAGTATGAATCGCTATCGGAAAGATTAGTTCGTAGCCGAGTACATCAGAGTCTCTCGTCAGTCTGTCCAAGCAACTTGAAATATCAGTGCCCAGTCTACCATCAATGAAGGCAGTGCAAATCTTTTCTCGTTGATCCTCCATGAGCATTGGGCCGACACGTATTGTCAGAATAATCACGCAAGTGTGCAAATCGATGTCGCTTTGTGACAGCTGCGCCTGCTTCTTGGCATCGCAACTACTGGAGATCAAAGCAGCACCAACAACAACCACAACCAGAAGAAACCGAGTAGCACTGCTAGTGATCATATTTTTCATCTTATAAATATATATATATATATATTAGATAGACTTAATATATATATATATGTATATATAAATGTTATAACGAGCTAAGATGAGCTAATTATGGTTTGGTGAATACGGAAGAGTGCTATGACCCATTTATATAGAGAAGATCGTCTGAGTGTCAGAAACAGAACATAATTTTATTCCAAAATAAAATAGTGGGTTAATTACAAATATATCCCTGTACAACCACTAAATATCCCAAATCTTGTATTAATGAATCACTAATATCTATAATTATATTACAACGTGCTACAACCACTAAATATATCATAATATATTTGTATAAGATTATGATCATGTGACAACACACGTTGTTTCAATATATAAAAGTTTATAGCTTGCAAAATATAAAACCTATTGGTAATACATATCGTGTGGTACAGTTATTAAAAAATAGCATATTTTGATAACTATTAATGAATATAAAACTGACCAAAAATAATTATCAAAATTGATAATTAAGACATTATTTTGACGAGACAAAAATATAAAGATAGTACGTACGGACATATATAATCCACTGATTTTACGCATATTAAGAAGCATTTTCTTAAATCACATTATGTATTACTTGAACACCACCGGAAACATTGCCCTTTCAGTATTTATATGAAAAAAAATGGAACAATTAACAAATACTACCATATTTACCACTTTGCTTCGGATTATACTATTTAAGTGCAATATTTACAACTGTATCCAAAGTCTTCAAAATTAATATTAGTAAATTAGATAACAAATCCAAATCTCAAGCATAAACTAATTAACTTCATGGATAAGCATAAAACTGCATTATTATTTCTCGATAAGCATAAAGCCACTTTATTATTTCTCGAGATTTACATGGTCAGATCTTATTCGATTTTTGAATTTCTGACTAATAATCGGCTATTAATTAAGCTCTTGGATTAAGTTCCCTTTCCTCGAACTCTATCGATAATTTCTTAGCCTGTAAATCTCGACAAAATATAATTATCTCTTTCGTTCAAGTTATGGGCCCTTAGCTTGTGGAGCCAATTTTATAAAAATAATTACAATACATATTAAAATGACCGCAAAGTATTTAAAAGAGTTAATGTTAAACTGCGTATAAACAAAGACGCAGGCGTTAATTAATTGAGGAAATCAGTTATACGATATTGTGAAGTAGTGTGAAATATTATTTAGTGTCCAAAGTCTTCAGGGCTTTTAGGCCATGTGTGGCACGTGCAATAGTACGAAATTTTATTTATGAATAACGATATAGACATCAAATCTTGCACCAAATTCTTATTTTAAAGTGAAAGGTAGATCACTTAAAATTATGTGACTAAAAATAATGCTATATTAATAGTATGTGTAAGTTTTTGGTATAAAATTTTAGTGTGTTTCAATTTTTACCCTTTATTAATAATCAAGAAAATAATAGTACTAATATGTTGACATTTTTCCTTGATTCACAAATTTAGTGATGTTTTTCATTGACAAGTAACACGTTGATGTTGATTATGACTTCTACAAAAAAAAAAAAAATAAATAAATAAAAAAATCTATTAATCATGTTAATTTGTGAAAAAATCTATTAGGGTTTATACCCTAACAGCATGTATATTTTGGATATTTGCTGAATTAATAAAATAATATTTTTCTATTTGAATTTGTGCATAATTGGTATGTCTTTAAATATCAGAAAATCCCTAGTTTATTTATGTGACCATAAATTTAGTATATAAGTGTTATATAAATGAGGATTAAATTTATGGATAATAAACTAAATATAGTCCATGATAATTAGTTAAAGTTTGGGATCTTTAATTAAATATTATTAGTACGGTCCATTAACATTGAGAATGTAATAGTCTTATCCAGACTATCGATGTGTTGACATCACAATAGAAGTACTTTATATAATTCGATTATATAGGACTGGATCAGATATGATTTGAATCTCACATAAATTCCGTTAACTGTTGAGAGTTCAAATAATGTCACTAAATGATCATATATAGATCAATCTTAATCCTAAGTAGTTATAGACTCCTATTTATAAC